>CM067357.1:2578796-2958796 GCA_034190875.2 Urechis unicinctus
TATAGCTTATCAAATCATATCTATGCGTTGTCAAACAACGTAAACCCAACAATGCAAGAAAGGTTCACGATCGCCCTACTATCCCACTCCCTACTTATCCCTCGCCCTACTCATCCCTCGCCCTACTCATCCCTCGCCCTACTCCTCCCTCGCCCTACTCATCTCACTCCCTACTCATCCCTCGCCCTACTTATCCCACTCCCTACTTATCCCTCCCTACTCATCTCACGCCCTACTCATCCCTCGCCCTACTCATCCCTCGCCCTACTCATCCCTCGCCCTACTTATCCCACTCCCTACTTATCCCTCGCCCTACTCGTCTCACGCCCTACTCATCCCTCGCCCTACTCATCCCACTCCCTACTCATCCCTCGCCCGACTCATCCCTCGCCCTACTCATCCCTCGCCCTACACATTCCTCGCCTTACTAAACCCTCGCCCTACTCATTCCTCGCCCTACTCATCCCTTGCCCACCCCCCCCCCCCCCCTTACACCCTACTCATCTCACGGCTGGCCTTTTGACAGAGTCGCAGGTCAAGATAAAGTAAATGCTAGAGTTATAACAATATGATGGTAGGATGATGGTAGGATGTCAATGATGTAGGCGTAATTTTTCTGGCTATGGTTCTATTTTCAGCCGTTGTAATCTCTTCCCTCTACTTCTCCAATCGTTGCCGTTCATACTCGAGTCAGCTTTGAAACCTTGTTGCGATGTTTGGTGGCGTTTATCCTCTAATGACCTCTAGCATTTATATACGAACCCTATATATTTACTGATTTTACCTCCGCATTTTAAATCCTTTGATCTGACAGCAATCCCCCTAATTGGATTGCGTTGACACTAATACCGGCACACAATGAACTTGGTTGGTATGATCTCAGCCTGCTTTATCCGCATGTACACAATAACGGCATATCAAACGAAGGAAAAGATATGTAATCTGTTAACTATGTAACCAATAATTTGTTTACACTGTTTAACATATTCATTCATGGAGAACCCTGTGCTCAGGCGGATTGTTGGATTGCCTCATTCGCATATAAAGAAAATATCCGGCAAATTTAATACCCGAAAAAAACGATATTGAAATTGTCCTATCTTCTGCGTGCTTCCCCATTTGTGCTCGGAGATGCCCGGCATGGCATGAACTTTGAACATAAGTATTTGACACCTCTATAGGGCTCTGATGTTGTGTGTTTTTATATCTGTTATCTTAGATCCTGCAGAAATCAATTTTCACGAAGCTCACACTTATATGACCTCACTTTTGTGTTCGTACCCATTTTGGATCCTAGAAAACCAACATGTAACACTTATATAGCCGCTTAAGATTGGATTAAATACTGCTCTCTGTCATGAGCCATATCCTAGCTATGCATTGAACGTGTATTCCTGCGAGTCCCTTAACAATAACAAATCATTAACCTGTGTAACAATCCATTAGTTGCATAAAACAGATACCTTGCTCGTGAAAGGCTCAGTACATTATATGTAGCGAGGCTTCAGTGTCAAAAAAGTCAAGAGACTGGATGGCGTTAATTTGAATTCACAAAATGATGAAGATTCTTTAATGATGATGTCCATTATGTAGTTTAAGATGTACTATGCTGTGGTGCTAAACCGGTTAAAGATACGGCATCTTTAATTCCCCAATTCTTCTCCATGGGAATCAAAGTTTCAAGACAATGAACGCGCAAGTTGCAAATGAGCTTTGTTGCAAAAGGCAAAATTGTTACGACTAAAGCATAGGTGTCTTGTATTTACTTCCTGAGACATGAGAACATCAAAACAACTCGATGAATCATATATCATCAATGAGAATAGGTGAACATCAATTATCTAACCAATAACAATATTGAGTTGCATTTGCTGGCGATCCCCATTATACAATACCTATGTTCGGTTGTAGAGATCATATAATGGTCACAAATCCCGCTGTATTAAACAGCGAAAGCCAGTTTTGTGTATATGGAAGAGTATACTTCGTCAATTGAGTTCTTCAGCTCTGCTCACTTGATTAATGACCAACTGAAACATGCAGTCTGAGCATCATTCCCTTTTTATATGGCACACGATTCACCACAACGTGCATTTTATCGTTAAGTATCTGGTGATGTGTGCTATGTCGGTATCACCATTAAGGCCATCGAATCACGCCTAGTGATAGGTAGAGACTTTTGAATGACTTTGCTTTACACGCGGTAATTCACCCTCATCAGTTAACAAAATCCTTAAAAACAGCTAGCAGGCCCTGTACTAGCACATTTGCAACATCAGTGGTTTGTTCTGTCAGGACAGAGCAATTACGATTTCAAGATTTAAAACCTAATGAGAATCCTTCGCAAGCGTAACCATCCAAACGTAGTCGAACCTATACTATGACCTGTTTTTTCATATTACGTATCCATATCTTTATTTACACAAAGAAAGCATAAATGAAAACCGAACACCTAAATCATATATGGGTACAAATCAACACACAGAAAGCATAACATTTACCAATACGGCCCAAAGAAACCAATGTTCCCGCTTCATTCGATCAAATTGAAGCAGGGCAAGTCTCACATTTGTTTGTTGATAAAGTCAAGGTAAATACGAAAACTCAATATTCAAGGGTATCAATGGGAGGTCTAATTTAATACTCACAGAGCAATATATTCCCCGTTTGTGCGTTGATTCGTGTTGAGCACCGTGTTAATATGGCATTTGCATTAACTGACACAGTCACGATGTGAGCTTTGGAAAATTACTTTGTTACGACAAATTCCCTTCGTCTTTCGCATTGAGCGTTCGTGCTGTTGTGTACTATTGATCTCATCTTCAGTCTTTTATAATTGAAAGACAGCAGAAGGGTGTCCGGACATTGTAAGATCGACGACTACAGCTAGTAAGTTCTGTAGCCACCTTTGCCTAGAGCTCGAGTGGTTATAATGGAATGGAGCACTAAATGTGTGAGACACAAAACTGTCTCGGCTGGCTGTGAGAAAAGGCAGAGCGGAGATGCAAGCGTGTGGGAGATAACGATTGTGACGATATTGCATCTTATGCATTGGTCAGATTGTTAGTAGTAGCTGTGGGTACGTGCATTTGGATCATTCCGTTTCTAGAAAGTCTCTGTACTTCTATGTGGAGCTGCCATAATAGTGCTCGGTGTTTAATTGTTTCAATAGCAGTCAATGTTGAACATTAACCAAAATTTGAGTTTTGCTCATGTTGCAGCTACGCACGTTTATATGCTTTAATAACACCATGACCGAGAATTACACACTAAATGTTTCACATGATCGCACTGGTTCGAATAAAACAACCCAACCGTCAATAATCAATTATCTATAATTAGTTAGTGTTACGCGTTATAATTTTAACACAGAGAGCTGTTATGTACTACACCGAGGTCAGGCTGAGTAGTGTATGAGTCATTAGCAGACCTCTTGCACACGTAGCCGAGTGTACTTGCACAGGTAATGTCAGCCAACCCATAATCAGCAGCCAGCATCAAGCAGTGCTCCGCGCCGTTGTGAGGTTCCCCTGGACCCCAGCCTGCGTAACCGTCATCTAATCGGGTGATAACCGGGTTGGCCCACAGCCAGCATCCCTCATGGTGTTCACTGTTTCCTGATATGGAAACTTGCTGTAAATACACCATAAACCACTGTATATTTTATACGTTCCTGAAATAAACATTTACCATGCTAGTCACTGTCATGGCATCAAATTATTTAACATTCAGGTGTATTACCGAAATATATCTTATCTGTCATATTGGAAACTCACGTGTGTTCCTAGAAGTAACCCCCAGTTGTTCAGCAGACTCTGCTCCTCGGCACTTGTGATGCTGGCCAGATAAAAACCCTTACCGAAGTGAGGACACGATTCGCGACTAGTGTGCCAACTGACAGGAGTCTTACACACGATGTAGGAGAACTCCTGTGCGTCCAGAACGGCTATTTCACATCTCGGCATAGACACATCTAGAGCGACAAGGAATAAAGCATTATTATGGTGATTAACATAAGAACATTTCCAGCAGGTATCTATTACATATTTGCTGATGATAATATGACTCGACAGTCATGACATGCCCTTTAGTATGTCTAATCAAGTGGCTTTAGGGTGACCACACTCGCACAATATGTGGTCAGGGTAGGTGCTTACATGGTGGCATTTAGAAGCCAATAGAAAGTTAGCACTAATAGAGCCCATCTCTGTGCCGGTATTTATCGATCCGCACAGAGAGACTTGCATATGGATTGTCGACAACTCGCTCGAACAATTAAGCATCTATGTTGTTGACGGCATTTGAGAAAGATGGCAAAAAGCGTGACATGGCCACATTAATGTTAATCTTTATTCAATTGCTGGATCAATTCAGCAACTGAAAATATAAAGTGACATGGTGAGTATGGTTCTGTACCAAAAGATTGAATAGCAAAGTTATTATCCCAGCTGTGGCACTTTTGAGTTCAGAGAAATCAGCGAGCCATGCCTTTATTCAGGCTTTCCGTTGAAATGGACAAACTTTTGATAGATCGTGCTGCCGATTAATCTGATATCATTAATGTTGCCAGCTGTCAGACATATTCGGACTGAGCCTCTCACAATTAGTACGTAAACATTTAAATAACTGAAATGACCTCAAAGTCAAAACTCAAGAATATAAATATCTGCACCCTTACTGTTGCCAATGAACAAAAGATTGTGAAGACAGAACACATGGCCTATCTCTGTGGCATGTTTGCGAGGAATGGATGGCATTCAGCAATGCAAAATGGAAGCGTCCTGCTAGATATATTAAGTGTCAGTGTGAATTTGTTACCATGCCAACATCAATGTATTAAATTAGGTTTTTATTATAATTTTATTTGATACTTACAATTGTGCTGTGAGTCAGTCAGTGATCAGATCAGCGAGCGCCTTACAACTTATACTATTGGGTAGTGAAATGCAGATAGTCGTCTAGTGTTTCGAATGGCAACAAATAGTGATATAGATGTTGTTGATAAGCGATGGCATATTATGGTAGCAGTCTGTACTGACAGAGTTGGTCATCTGACCAGTAATTTTGGCCACTTATACTCATAATAATAATCTATTTATCAATTGATAATCTTACTCAAGGCAACTTTGGATATGAATTGGAAAATCGTTATATATGCGATACGATGTAGCTGTCAGTAAATATCTTTAATGCGAATGGACGGATTCGGTGAATAAGTTACGTCCACTGAGCAATAATATTGATTAACAAAAGATATGAGTATTTTGAACACATGGTGTTTATTGTATTCAAGGCAAAGATTGCTCTCCAATAGCAGATGTCTGCTGAAACGGACATAAGACTCGATTCAACTGCTTCAGCAACATACAATCTACGAAATTGGCATAACACTCTGGAAAATATACACATCTAAAAGTGGCAGTCGATCAAATTCGAGCTCAAATATATTCTGTACATGCTTCCTAGTTGTCATTACCTTTACAAATACCTTTATCATGTTATCACCAACGCCTTCGCAATTATCACGTCATCACCATTCGTCAATTTCATCATTAAGATAATACCTAAAATATTGCCGGACAAGATTTACTAGGCTCTCTCAAACTGACAAGCTACTGGATCAATCCAAACATTTACAGGGCACTGCATTGATATTTATGTTTCCATGTCAGTCCATGTGTGACGATTTGGCTTACAACAATTTTTCTTAGCCATATTTGCTAACCTTGCAATGTCCAAACACATACACTTTCGGTTCTATAAATAATGTGATAAGGAGTGTTATATAATGATGAATATTACGAGCAACTGGTGTGACTGCACGAACATTTGTTTCGTGCTGCTTGTTAACACTGGAACTGTAGTTTGTGGCATTTTAGATAAATTCAACTCGGTGTTGAACATTTCATAAGCACGCATTACCAATTGGCAGCAACATATGAGAACATTATATATTATGGTGCTGAACAAATGGAATGCTGAAGAATATCGTATTTATCTTAACAGTTCCGTCGCGTAACGAATCTTAATTGAACTATGACGCATATTATCGATGCAGCCGATATCAGGCATCTATTGATACATGCTAATGCTATATCAATGCGGTAGTAGAGCAGCTTCTTAAAAGTAATCTCAACATACTTGTTGTGTCCTTACGCCACTGGTTGGAACCGATGCTGAAGCATACGAAAATTAGTTGAATGCTAACGCCATTGAATTCGCATGACATATAAACCTACATTTAAGTCTAGGTTACGGTGCGGAGATTTGACTATTCCCTGGAGATGATTTACCCTGCGATGTTTGATAACGGTGGCTCTGCTTATTATTGTCAAAGGATGTGTGATCAAATGGTGCAGGCACATCCGATCTAAAATGTATGCCGAACACGTAGTCCAAAAGACTCATTGATTTTAAACTGGTTACTTTATTCATTACAACATAATCCCGAGGAGCATGTTATTTCTCAGGCAATATTGTTTCAGGCAACCAAATAGTTATTTCATCATAATACATATTGATCTTGGAAATAGTAAGGATGACTAAATTTTAAATTCTTAAAGAACGAAATGACGCACTCCTTGACAGTGCAAATATAGATCAACATTATAATCATTTGACAGTGATAGCACATACAAAACTTATATTCGTTCTTAAATGCTCCGCTCCCATGCTCGATTATTCCGCAGCAACATTACCCAGATAACACGATCCATTGATAGACAGAATAGAATATGTCTCAGTCATGGTCTTTATAACAATATCATAAACGGGTACCAATACTATGCCACCCGCAGAATACCTCTCCAAAGGAGCAAGGCAAAAGCTACGTGAAGACAAGGGAAGAATCTCCTTTGCTGCCGCAAAAAAGAAGTATGGTATCGGGTCCACTAGGCTCTCTAAAATATGGGCAACAGAGTCAACGCCAGCAAGCTCTATGGAGGACTCCGAGAACAGCAATCCAAATGGCCTCCACCAGCCAACCAAGGTTACCCAAGAGTCTACTAGTAGCAATCCAAATGGGGTGCTGGCCCTCCCCCAACTACCATTCCACACCGCGCCAGGATATAGCATCCCTATTGTATACGATTTCTACTATACAATGCAAAATATAGAGAAAAAGGTGGACGATATAGAAAAAAAAGGTAGACGATATTGCAGAATCTATAGAGGAGGAAATAGACGACAATTTGTCGGTTCTGGAAGACGATATAGAAGAGGTTGGAACCGATATAGAAACCATTGTGGACCTAGCGTCGTTTTTGACAAGATCGCAAATGGCAGGATATGTTGGATTTGCCGCATTTCTTGCATGGAAGGTCTGGAAAATTACAAAAAGTCACAAGGAAGCCGCACCGAATTTCCTACCGGCTCCAAAGCCTACCCAAAGTCGGAACAATGCAACCCGGCCTGCGCTAGATAAGCGGTACCCTTTCTACATGGAATAGGAGCCAGGACAGGCAAATAGATCGCTTGGGGCAGACCACAATTGGGAAAGGCTTTGTAGGCTATAGGGCAGACCAGGTATTCTGGGGCAGACCAATGTATTGCTTGCTTGGTGTAGACCAATGGATAGGGCAGACCAATGTATCGCTTGCTTCCTGGTTGGCTGGCGGTTGGTTGGTGGGTGGTTTGGAGGAGGCTGGCCAGGGCTGGAGGGCGAGGTTGGCTGGCAGGGGGTTTGCGGTGGCCGAAAAAAGGGTTGCAGAAATTTGCGCCCTTGTATATGGAGTAGGCTCTAGTCTTGCTTTTGCCCGGCTGGCCTGATGGTGGTGCAGCTAGCCTGTAGGCTGGACGAGGCTGGCCTGTAGGCTGGAGGAGGCTGGCCTGGTGGTGAAGCACGTTAGCCGCAAGCGACCGGGTGGGTTGGAGGAGGAACGTTCGCCGCCTGCAACCGGGGGTGGTTTGCGTGGGTGTTCGCTACCTGCTACTGGGGTTGGCTGGCACCTCGGCTGGCTGGTGGGATGGAGGAGACTGGCCTGTGGGCTACAGGAGGCTGGCCTGGGCGGGGAATGTGTGGCTGGTGGAGTTGTGGCTTTCGTTGCATGTCCATGTCTTTCTATCGTCTTTCCTGGATGTGGCCTGTGAGAAGCAAAGGTTGCCTAGCGTGCAGGAGAATGGGGTTTTGGCTATTCGGAGGGCTTCTATTCCACCATGTGCTCGAAAGGCTTCTTGTATCCTGTACCCATGGACCGGGACTGCAGTTGGACTTTCCGAGGTTTCCAAGAAGAAGAGTACTCTGTTTTGATTTTGTCTATCTTTGGCGACCGCAAAGTTTTTACAAAGATACTTTACAGCTGGCAACGCTGATGCTTTCGCTGCTCCTCATTTCGAGGTGGTGGTAGTTCTAGTTCTGTAGGACCTCCATAGTTTGGCAATAATTTTCCCGGGGGCGATGGGCCTGGTGGCAAATTTGGAAGATCTGGATATTTGTTCTTTCCTGCGAGACATCTCCAGTGGCAGTCCTTTTGTTGGCATACACAGTTCTCTGCCAGACTCCCAACGAGCTGTGTGTATCGTATGGATCACACAAGGCATTCGTCGTCGTAGAGATTCTGAAGGGATTTCTATCGTCTCTGGGACTACAAGCGGCAGTGGGGTTTTTCTGGGTTCGCAGGCAATGTTGCGGTGGCTCCTATCTGTGTACCCCCATTGCAATTGCTCTGTATATGTGTGGTTGTGGGTTGCTGTACTAGATGTGTACCCTTAAAATGTTTGACTAGTTGGAACAAAACATAACTGCAAATAGAGAAACATCACTCCAACTGTGACAAACATCACTCCAACTGTGACAAACATCACTTCAAATAGATAAATCTGTTGTGTCCATTTTGGAAAGTGCGCTCGTACCGCCAGTCTCTATACTACTAGGGGACCTCAGTCACATTCTGACTCATAACACTGACCCGATGTCGTTTCTTGTTCGACTTGACTATTGACAATCATTAGATGATTGGATTCTCTAAGCTAATAGCATCATGAAAACAATTAGCCTGACTGAATATTTTCATTTGATTTACCCGGTTATCAAATAGGCACCAATCGTCATCCATCCAGTACGGTGTTAAATTAAAACAGGGAAAACTGTTTGGACATTGATGTAATCAAGATACCAAAATGAACAATGTGAATATATATATATATTCATTATTCTTCTGAATGTAGTAGTAAGCGTGAATTTGGTGTTTAAAGTAAAATTCATGTTGTGTCATTTTGTTAACGACATCTTTGATGGTGACATGGTGTGCTCCGCGTTTCGACGGTGGATCCTTCTTGGGATCATACAGTTATAACTTATGTTAGGGTAAACCACCCCCATTAAGCCGACCCTAATTCACAGCGAGGCTTGATGTAAGCCCACCAGTCATGCCCTAACCAAAAAATAACTGTTGTAACCATATAAGAATTAACCAACGGCATTTAGCCGAACTACATTGTGCAGCTTTAACAAATATAACAACGTAATCGCCTGGATATCGTCGTGTATCTGGTTGTCCAATATGTATGGTGTTAATTATTATTTACCAAACACGTTGCCCTTAGCACTTTGAAGACTGCCTCGATATTGATTGCAGAGTGTTCTCGGACGTGTGCATTGTGAGGATCGCTAACTCACAGCTCACACCAAAGTGCATTTTATGCTCTTAAGATTTAGGCGACTCTTTAAGGGCGTCAGCCAGAATAGGTTTCCTCAAAATCTTTCCTTGCATCGACATTATTATGCCTAAATTAGACCGCGCCTTGCATTATATTATAACACAAATTTGACACCATGGCAACAATCTATTACACATCTCGCAATCATACACCAGCAAAACAGCAGAAGTAGCATGATGATCAAGGCAGACGAGCAAAACATGTGAATAGATGAGAAGCTTAAATTGTATCTGGCTTTATTTTCTGGCTTTGTCGTCGCGATCAGCACAGAGTAATTACAAAATCTACCACCCCCACGGCACATGGTAGCAGCGACGTTCACTGGTAATTGCATATGTATTTCTATTGAACGATTTATTCCTCGTGTCTTCATCAATCAGACAATTATGAACTCGCCTTATATTCTCAAAAGCGGTTTTTGATAACTGGTTAATTGATACGCAAGGAGAAATGCAAAACAAAACAAAGGGTTGTATTACTCGTACGGTTGACACTGCAAAGAGAGCCTCACGAGGAAAGAGGTAAGCGATGGTAGGTAATGAACATAAATCAGCCGTATTGTTGATGGGTAATGTGTGTGGTAAGGTGGATTGGCAAAATAATCTTGATATGCACTGCCTGACGACGTGCGTATTACGGAACTGTAATATATGTTGGATGTAAGATGTATGGACGAATATTAATGTACTGTAGATCTATGACTTAACGTGGATGTTAGTTGTGCGGTATAACTTTATGGTGGCTCTGTGATATTTGCTGAATGATGGCAATGCGTTCTAATGTGGGTTTGTTACATAACGTGGATGTGCTTTATATGACGAATCAGTGGTGTATTGTGTACGTGTGATACATTGCGTGTATAACATCACGTTAGAAGAAAGTGCCTGATTACATTTGTGGGGTGGGGTGGGGAGGCGGTCGGTTCAAATACATAATGGCCCTACCTCACATCATAGTGCATCAAATGGTAGGGATGTAACGACTGATTGAAACGTCGATGTATTGTGGTACGGATGCATTGATAACGATAACTGGAAACGATAACTAACGCTGATAGTGATTTCAACAATCGATCGTTTTGTCAATACTTACTATCATTCCTTCCTTCCGATATGTGAGAATAATTTGCCTCAGTTTAACGAACGCTTGAACAGCAACTCTAAAACAGTTTACACCATACAAGTACTTAAGTAGTTCCTTAGATATATGATATAAACCTGATCCCTAAAGAAAAGTTTTAATTGAATACAACTCATATCCAGATCGACGATTTAGACTATGCCTCCTCTTGGATTCGCTCAGTTAACAAATGTTTCTAGTGTAAGGACCTGTCGAGTGGGCGCCGATACTATAGCAAGAGTGTAAATAACCCAAATAGATCGATAGTATCACGATGCATCGCGAAAACAAACCCATGAGAGTTGATATTATCTTGACAACTGTTGCTGCCATAGTGATTATCGTTGTAGTCAACATCGTTAGCGCTTCAGGCAGAGGCGGCAGTCACACAGAAGTTTTTGTTCAGAATCGAGCCTTCAGTCGATCACATCGTGCATATATATGATCACACCAAGCATCAATTAACTCCATATTCGACATGGCGGCACCCATCTATTGTACTGTACACCACAAATGAAACTGCCATACACATACGAAGTAGCAGGAAAATATGTAAGAAGACCTACCAACCTTGCTTAACATTTTTTGGGCTATTTGTTTATCGCCACCAACAGACGTTGAGTATATATCAATATTGATTGATTCACGCCCTCAACATTTTCACTCATGAATTGTGTCACATAGTCTTGCTGACATACTTTAGTATATATAGCCCAAAAAATGATTACAACAGAGCTACCACGTATCAAGGGGTTTTGAAATCTCTGTGTGCTGATGACGACGTTCGTGTCAGACAGAAAAATCATGTGGGAATAAGTCAAGCTCTCACCTGTTAAGCAAGGTTGGTAGGTCTTCTTACATATTTTCCTGCTACTTCGTATGTGATAGGGTATTAATTAGCAGTGCACAACTGTTTTAGAGCGCTATCGGAATCGATGCAATGAAATATTAACTTCAGTTGCTTTGGAATCCCAGTTTCCTTGCCCAATAAATACAGTCATGTACGTACAACAATTGGAGGCTCAGGCAACTGAAAACTCAGCATTGGAAACAATCTTTAGTGAGTGACTGCAATCCGGATGCAGTTGTGGCATGTTTTATAGTAAGACAATCTGCCTCAGCAGTAAACATGATGCTTGGTTTATACACTTGGTATCTCATTTCGATTCCCATCCCATCTACCAACAAACCAACGAAATTCGATTATATTTGAAGATCTGATGTTCCTCTCATATGCTGTATATACACCGGAACACGAGGCTCTATTGAAACGTTCAACGGGCCAATCCCGTTCACGGCGATGAAAATTACACAAAAACCATGATTTTTAAAGCAATCAACAAGTTTACAGTATACACCCCACATCTGGGGGATGGAGCAGCCGCCGCCAATAGTGAACACTCGCTCTTTGATAGTACTTGAACAGCAATAAATCAATTAGGGCAGCGCCGTCAGATAACGCCGGCGAGCTGGGAAACCAACAAGGCGCTAACAGGGGCAGAAAAGGTCAACGGGGCGACGAATAATATTAATGGGGCGCCCTGTTTTTTAAGTCAAAATCAATTAAATCTCTCCTCTGTTGTCTTTCATCCGTTATGAAAATGCGGCCGATTGTGTTGCAAATCGGACAGTGATTTTGAACTACATTTATACAATATCCTTATCTAATTTTTAAGTTACAATGTATTTATCATATTAACATAATTATAATATCGACCCAAGCAATCCCTAATCAGATATATTCAGATGACGACATTCTGGTAAAAAGGTTGACGAGTTACTGCAGCTATAGAAATATTAATTTGTACAATAGGAATCTTCGGTGTGGGCATCCGCTGAATGTGCCGAGTAAAAAAGGGTCAATGCTGGTGCAATATATACAGTTGGTTATACGTGTTTGGTGTGTATTGAGCAAGTATTATACAAACGATACCACAGGCATGGTTTCAGATGCCACACATTCGTGCGCAAGATTTACGATTAACAACTATATAGATGTTGGGACTCAGCACTCGGAACTTTGGCATCGGGAACCGAGCGCCTGTTAACATTGACCAGATGTCGTTTGCTTGCAATTTATTAACAAACACTATATGATTTAAGACAGGAATATTTACAATTATAACAAACTTATAGCCAATACGTACCCAGTGGGCACAACACGTGGAATCCACGTGGAAATCATGTGGATTTTTGGTGAATTGGTGGATCCACGTGTTTTCACGTGATATCCACGTGGATTCCACGAGTATTAATCACGTGGAATTGACGTGTCAAAAACACGTGGAAAAGACGTGTATTTTAGGACCCATTTGTAAATTATTATTTAAATATTCTTTTTTTCAGTTTATACCAGAAATATGGCCATGTGTTAACCTGACAGCCCCAGCTAGGCTTGTGCTAGATATGCCAAGATATAGTGGGTTTCACAACTTTTGGTGCTATCGATCTATGAGCTCTGGGGATGATGACTTTGGCTTTTGGCTTTCATCTGCTTAGTTACTATCGTGACAGGGGTCTCCTGGAATAATGAGTCGAAATTCAGGTGAGATACTCTCCAAACGTAGGCGAGGTTCGAACCCGTGACCTGCTGGTCCGTGGTGGAGACCCCACAGGGGGTCAACCGCTAACCGCTGATTGGCGCGATTTGCTGCAGTTTTGGAAAGTTGAGAATTCATTTGCTATATTTTTGACAGTTTCTAAGTTTACAAGTGAGTTATATTCAAATGTTATTCTTTCAATGAAAATAAGTTTACTCAAGTAGCTGTACAAAAACTGCTTGCCGTGTATAATGTCTTCATGGTTTATGATTTTATGCTCATTGGTGCATGAAACCTGTATTATCGCTCTCAGCAAAGTGCCAGCCGTTGCAGCTAGTTAGTTGCGCAGCGGAAAGGCTGTAGGCACGCCTCGTGGTTTTTTGGAGGCTTGCTCCTTAATACACCACAACCATCTTATACACACGCCATGGTTCATCTGTTGACTGTTCCTCCATCTCACAGTCATCGTTCATCTGTCAGTCCATCTCACAGTCATCGTTCATCTGTCAGTCCATCTCACAGGCATCGTTCATCAGTCAGTCCATCTCAGTCATCGTTCATCTGTCAATCCGTTCCACACGGTCGTCATCGCTCATTTGACACTCAGTCCCACAGTCATGGCTCATCTGTCACTCATTCTAACAGTCGTTGGTTGAGCAATGATGGTTTTCCTTTAACATAAGTGCACATTTGTGAATATTTTCTTTAAATATTTTCTCTGTTTTAATGCTGCTATTGAGAAAGGTATTATTTATGAGTTTGTAGTCAGCAGCATAGTAATTGAACACTGCATAATTTGTTTGTGCACAGGTTTTCAGGAGAGCTGCCTCTCCTGCCTCTGCAAATCAGGGATATATTGAACAGGCAGGAGAGGAGAGAGCTGGCCGATAGTGGCAAAATGCTTCCTGAAGCTGTGCAGATGAACAGCACTGATGAGCAGTTTATGGACAACCAGAGAAAGAATTTGTGGGTATGTAAAATTGCAGTTTTTTTAAGGAGGAGTGGACATTAGATCTAATAAACAGCAATGAAATATTTTCCAAATGTCACATTTTTGTGTCAGTTTCAGAAGTGTATGAAAATCATTGTGCAGTGTCCGGGATACGATGAACGATTTGACAAGCAGGTGCGATTCTCTATGTATATGTATATGATGTAAATCCATGATCCAAACAACTTGCACTTATGCATTTTGTCTGAATTGGCAATGTTTAAGAAATTTTCATGCACCAATTGTATTCATTCAGACATATTGCTTGCAGATTAATCACTAATTCCCTGCAGTGCAAGCTTAACATGAACAGGTCAGGTGACAAAGCCAGCTTTGAGAAAATGGCACTTTGCAAATTAATTGTCGGTAGGTTCACCATTGGCTAATTACTTGGAAGTCCAGGATAGTTTTTTATTTTAATGATACACAATAAATAATGAAAGTCAGTTGTACGATGTATGAAATTAGATAGCTTATATTGTCCTCTTTGTACTGTGCAGAAAGTGTAGTGAAGAGTCATGGGTTCACCGAGGCTGCTGTTAATGTCTTTCTAGCCAACCGACTGAGGAATGCACCCAAGAGAAGTTTAAATATTGCCTATTGGTAATGATTGTTGATTTACTCACACATTTATATTTTTCATAGATTTGACTAGATCGTTTACTTAAAGAGCCACTTACATGCAAAATTCAAATTTGTGTTGTCATCTAATTATGAAGATGATTTTGTGACATTTTGACAACAGTATGACTGAGATGTCATAACTGGTTGCCGAGATATTACCGATCAAACTCGCAGACTTTCCTGTATGAAGTCATCAAACTCATTCACTCACTTTCGTTTAGTGGTTTACTGATGAAAGCCATCCTAGACGAATTTGACAGATTTGTGTCAATTAGGTGATGTCACCCAGAAAGTCACTTAAAAATTATCATCAAAATGCGATAACAAAAATTCGGTTTTGCATTTCAGTGGCCTTTTAAGTACATTTTATAATTTGCATTTTATTAGGGTGAAAGTAAATCAAGACATATCTGTGTAGATTCATGATGCTCATGCATGTAGTGACTGGTTTAATGTGTTTCATGAACAAACCTGCCTTTTTCCACTAATTTGTTGCCTTTGTATGTTGATATTTGCTCGTAATGTTTAAAACATGTTTAATATTGTTATTTGTGATCATGTAGAACTTATAGTTGGATATTTCTGAGAAATAAATGTACTTGGTTCAATGATCTTGTGAAATATATTAAAAAACAAAAAAAATACTAAAGAGGAAGTAAAAACCACCTGAATACAGATATTTTGTATCGTTGAATTTAGGTGGAAGAGCACACGTGTTTTCCACGTGTCCATATCCACGTGAATTCAACTTGCCTTTTACGCGTATTATCTAAGTGAATTACACCAGTTTCTCCACGTATTTTCCACGTGGATTCCACGTATTGTGCCCACTGGGTATGGTGTTAATTATCCTCTATCCAACACGTTGTGAAAGCAATTCTACAAAGACTGCTTTGATATCGATTGCGGCATGTTCTGGAGCATGCGTAGTGAGGATCGCATGCTCCCACCTCACGACCAAGAGCATTTTATGATCTATAGACTTTATCGTTTTACCATGTTGTATTGCAAAACGAAAGGTATCAATCTGCCAAGCAACTAAGTGGAGTCATGAAAACGAAACCCTTAGGGGCGTCAGCCCGAGTAGGTTTCCTAAACAAGTTAGACCGCGCCCGGCATAAAATTACAACAGGTCTTGCTGAGTACTTGACTTATTCCTGAATGATATCCAGCTTTGTTTTCTGGCTCTGTCGTCGTGATCAGCGCTAAGTCAATACAAAATGTACCACCCCCAAGGCACATGGTAGCTCAACTGTTGTCGCACGTTTACAGCGATATGAACGGGTCATTATGTTATTCTATGGAACGACTTATTCCTCATTTGTCATTTTACCGATTTAAGAGAGGATTGAGTAATTCCTTCCCTCTTCTGTAAATGTTCCACCTCCACAAAGATCATTATCATTACCATAATTTATGCCAAACGAAGCATTTTGGGCACAATAATTTACTCCCTCTCTGCTAAGATTTCTATCATTATCATAATTAATGCCCAGTAAAGCATGTTGGGTATTACAGTTGCCTCCCTCTCCTACCACTATCAAGTGCTCAATCATTATCATAATTTATTCAGAGTGAAGCATGTCCGGTGGGGTTGTTTCAAGAATTCATTTCACGCTAGATCTAAATAATTTTGTTGATTTTCCCTCCTATACGGGTAACACGTTGAATAAAAGAAAAGACAATTCTTCCCAAATTTTGATACATTTCATCACCTTACTGCAATCAGGGAAAGGTAGCCTACAAATAGATCTGCTCATCCGCGTGCCTGTCACTGATACAATCACAACACCCCATTGATTATTCCATACCCATAGTAACCATGACTAATGACGAAATGACCCATGATCAGTTGATGAATTTTTTGCCTCATCTCATCTATCAGATGAATATCTCTTGTATCAGTCCAACACGTATCATAAGCAGTGTAAGTGACACAACATCTATGGTGATGTCTATTGACCAGTCCAGTTGGGTTTTTTTATGTAGGAATTCTTTCTCGAAATTCGCCTCTGGCCTCACCACGCACATTCACAACAATAAATGTGAGCCACTTGAGATTTACGCATGAGCCATTGCAAACAATGATGGTTCGCCTTGGAAGCTATAAGGCTTTTGAGTACGGAACAGCAATTATTTACACAACTATGGAATAAACCATGTTTTGATTCACAGCCTACTTCTCGATTGCTTTCAGGGTCCTCCTTGTCTTTACAATCGACGATCAGTGCAATCAAGCATTCGGAAAGCAGTTTCCTCCGGCATATTTCGTGTTCATGACGATTGCTAAGGACGGTGTCGACTTTCAACTGACACTATATTTCCAACTAATTAGCTGCTTAGCGACAGCAGGAAACTAAAAGAACATTGCCTCCTTGGTATAACGTGAAAAGGCAACGGCACGTCTTAGGTGTAGCAAAGCAACTGACCACCCAGCATTTGTATCTCTATAGCACCAATCTTTGACATAACCAAGACTGATTCCTGAGAGCCTGTTATGTGACTGCATTGCTCGTCTAGTTTAACTACAATAACATTACGAAAGACCAAACATTCACAGACAGGCAGCAAGAACGAGTCGAGGCAACCATGCCGGGCTTCATGTCATATGTGTTCTTGCTGGTATTTGTGATTATTCCAACGGCTCAAAGCTCAGAAGATAAGCATACAACGGAATTGGGGTGAGTTTGGCATCGACACACTGTTCAACATTGTGCTTTACTTGCTGTTTCTGTGTTAAACAGATGTAGTGTAATACTTAACACGGTTGGTATTAATTGATCAATACCCTGAAGCAATCAATTCTATGAACTGAAGTCTATACACATTATATTTACACATATCTTCGGTTCCATAACGAATAATTTGGCAGTATACATAAAGCGTTATCAGCACTTGTAAAAATACCAGAATAAGGTTTGTCTCGTTCCTTTGAACTATGCCTACTCATAATATTATATATCTCAAGGAACAAAACTTCGGTCACTAACCATGGGGACAAACGGCGCTCAACCCACATCAGCACTGAAATTCCACAAGATTCGACAATAACTAACACAGTGGTCGACGATTTGACAACGGACACCAATACGGAGAAGGGGTTTAAGAATCCACGATATGCACGGTTGACCCCGGATGAACTTAGATTGATACAATATATAAACAGAATAAAGAGTAATGATATAAAACCATGCCTGCTCGTTCTTGGTAATGTTGGTAGCTTATTGTCATTTCTAACCCTACTTCTACGTGCTCCTAGGCACACGGCTCATATATATATGGGGGCTCTTGCACTTTCCGATTTATGTTCGTGTGTTGCTGCTTCTCCAATAGTTTTGCTCTACATGTTCTGTAACGAGGGATGGTCAACTATATCTTGTAAAGCTCATTATTACATATTAGTACCATCCATGTACATAGGTCGATCTTGCCCAATGGCTTCCAATCTGTTAGCTGTAGCATTAGCTGCAGATCGCTATGTGGTCGTCCGATTGCCGTTAAAAAGATCTGTGTACTGCATTCCTAGAAGAGCCTACCAAATTGGACTTTCCATTTTCATCATGTCATTTGCAATATGCGTTAATTTTCCAATACGCTTCAAACCAATCTATATCTATAACGAAAGCACAAATCAATTCACATCTGTTGTTATCTATTGGACAAGATTTGGCCTGAACGACACCCTTACTTACATCTTTACGGATCTGGAAATGATAATTCGGTTCGCTATTCCTTTATCGAGTCTTGCGTGGTTTAATATTGCACTCATACAAAGTCTTGACCGAAATCGAAGAAAACGACAGACTATTGGTGAAAGCAGCGCAGATCGTATCAATAAGGCCCAACACCAACTGGTTCTTATCACCGTTGTTATCATAATATTCTTCCTTATGACCCAGACAGTTGACTTCTGTATTCAGATTTTACATCAAACTGCATAATCTTGGCATTTGACTTTCCGAATGGAAGTGCTTACTATCATTCAGTACGATATGCTCATTGTTAATCTAGGCGTGATTTTTTTTTCAAATATATTGGTTTGAGTCCGGCGTTTCGTAGAATGACTCTGAGTCTATTCTAAACACATAAGTTACTCAAAACGAGCACAATGAATTCTTTATCGACAAATTGAGAACAATACCGGCAGTTGGGTTAAAGTTAACCCTAATAATTTGCATAGGATTGCATTATTGTTATCTTTAAATTAATGAGAGGTTTTGCTTGTATATGAGTGCGCGTCAGTGACTAGTCTGTGTAGAGCTCGAATTGTTGTAATTTTTCATAATGACAATATATTTCACCATACGTGAGGACATCGAACAAATACTGAATATTGAATTAGGGTTCGTTTTATTACGCAAGGCTTTTCTATTGACTTCTTGATTTCCAAAGACTCGTGTTCAAACATGCTAGATATGTACACCAAGTCAAAGAGTGAAGCCCTAACTGCCTTCTTCTATTTCCCATTTTCGTTGTGGTAGATGACAAAGCAAACTATGAATAAATACAGCTTCAACTGGAGCTATCTTTGGTTATTTTCAGCTTTTTGTGTACTCATTAGTAATGCTTCTGTGCATTGTCAACATCGACAGCTCAAAATTAGTGTGTCTGATACAAGTTCATTTCAAATACAGCTGAGGTTAGGAATGCATGGGCATTGTAAAGTATTTTAAAGTTAAAAATTAAAAAAAACTCTGGGAGGCAGAGGCAATCTAAAGCAAAATTCATCAATAGTTTCCCACGTAACATGTTTTAGGCAACATGCCGTGCTTGCAAGCTAGGACAACAATCTCTTGATGATACATAATTGGGTCGAGGTATAGAAGAATATGAGTAAATAGCATTATACTTATCAACGCAATAAAACACACAGCAAATGGTTTGCTTCGCAAAAGGTAATGTATAAAACAATGTAAAACATTTATCGAGCAGTAAATAATGAACATTTATATAGCTGATATCAAATAGGACACATCTTGTTCTGAATGTTCTGAACACAAGGTCACCACATAAATTTTCATTTTTCAGTTGTTAACAAATGTATGGTAGTGTGTACGTATGTATGGATTTCATTATAATACAGAACAATTTCGACTTTATGTTTATTGCAACAATCATTCGTGGAGCCCAACACACAAGTTATACGCTGAATAATAACAATAGCTTTTATTCACAGGGAATCATACATAAATGCAACACAAATTAATGTCGTAAATATATTTGAACGAATATATATTAACGTCACCATAACGATATATTTCAGACATTACAATACACCATGTGCCTTTTGGTTAGATAGCTTCCATGACTGAAAAGATATCCATAATTTAAGGTACCTTACTAGAATAGGTTCCGATATGCCAAATAAGACTGCTACTATTACTGAACGACTTTCCACAAGTGTCACATTCGTAAGGCTTTTCACCAGTTTGCGTTCGCATATGTTGTGTCAGATGACTTCCTTGAGAAAACGACTTTCCACAAGTGTCACATTTATAAGATTTTTCACCAGTATGCCTTCTCGTGTGTTGTGTCAGATTACTTCCTTGAGCAAACGACTTACCACAAGTGTCACATATATAAGGTCTTTCACCAGTATGCGTTCTCATATGTTGTGTTAGGTGACTGCCATGAGCGAACGCCTTTCCACAAGTGTCACATTTAAAAGGTTTTTAACCAGTATGCCTTTTCATATGTTATGTCAAAGTACTTCTCTGAAGGAACGCCTTTTCACAAGTGTCACATTGGTAAGGTTTTCCACAAGTGTCACATTTATAAGGTTTTTCACCAGAATGCATTCTCATATGTTTTGTCAGATGACTTCCTTGAGCAAACGACTTTCCACAAGTGTCACATTTATAAGGTTTTTCATCAGTATGTATTATCATATGCTTAGTTAAATCGCTTCCATGAGCGAACGACTTTCCACAAATGTCACATTTACAAGCTTTTACACCAAAATGCGTTCTTTTATGGGCTTTTATTTTGCGTCCATGGCTGAGACAACATGAAGAAGATCCATCGTTGACATTATCAGGGGCCTCCAATTTTATCACTGCTTTTACGTCTTCCATTCTGATGTTTTCGGTTCCATCAGCTAGAATTCCCCTGTAACACATGTACATGAATCAATAGCTGCTTTCATGTGGTCTTTTAAAACATCGACACTTAAACAAAAGGGTGGAAAACGTACTTCACTGTGGAAGCTGTTGCTCGATTGTTATAAAAATAAGCCATATTTTCTAGTAAATTTGTGGCAAAATCCCATTCTCTCATGAAACAATGCGCTGGATTGATCGTTATTTAGAAGTAGGTAAATGCGCATAGTCATCTATTTTCACAACATGTAGATATGTTGGCGAAACTCTCACTATCTTTTGGAACTATTCGTCCACGCATAGTTAATATAGATGATTTTAATGTACTGCTACTGATAGATGACTTATTTAACCATGAATTACTTGAAAACCATTACAGTTTTAATTCCATGATTCCACCAAACCACGCTATCATTAGCAAAGAAAGGTACATCAGACTGACTAGTGAAATTGGTCACATTGATGTCAAGGCTGGACATTCTACATTACATGGAGAACAGTCTGATTCACTAGCAGTGAATCATACCCAGCCAACATCTGGCCATCACTTGCTGTTTCTTAAATCAGTGACTTACATAACTACGGCCAGGAGAGAGAAGCCAAGGAAAGAACAAGGTTCCCTTTCACTCTGTCGCAGCTTACGTAAGCTAAGGAATCGAGACAATGCCGCTTTAATGAACTAGTGTACCTGATTAAATTCTTATTTGTATATTTAACCAGAGTCAGCGATGATGTCTGTGGAGGGGAGGGGGGAGAGATGGGTTGGGGTGGGTGAAGGGTTGGGGGGGGGGGGGGGGGGGGGGTACGGAGGGGGGGGGGTATGTATATTGTCTCATCGGGCCGCCATACACCAATATGTGGATATATGATTTCAACGGACGTAAGGGCATTCAGTGTTGCACACTTGAAAAATCACAGAGCCGCAAAAGTTAATCTGATTGACCTTGTTTTATTGAGGGTTCGATGCTAATGCGGTCAGTACAGGGTTTGACGGCACACCATAACTAACGTGTTTTGTGGTGCCTATTGACGCTCATGAGAGGGGTCCATGTGTAAATTGAAGCTGATAGCTTGCTGTATAAGAAAACATACACTGTCCCACCAGACAAGGAACATGACATTCAACAGCTGCAACCGAGCTATATCACTCAAGCCACTATGGATAGGTGACCATGTATGGATACAAGCTTTAGATTTCTGCCAGTCATCAAGTCTGACAACAACAGATTGTACATGATGAAAACTCAAGCTGGAACAGTAGGACACAGCAGAAGAGCACTTGTGCATCACCGAAGCAGTCAGTGTTTCATGCTGATTAGTCACAGCCACAGGCACCTCCACAACCACAAATAAGGGTCTAATAAGGTCTTACTGTGTTATGGTATAGCCTAAAGGACCAATTGAGTTTTAGTGTGATTTCTCCAATTACTGTACAAGATATTAGGATGGTGTTGAAGAATAAAGAAATTGGATTCTGCTAACACATGTGGTTAATCATTTTTGCTCTCCAAATTATTAGTATGGTAGTCATATTTCTAAATTACAAAAGTGTCATGACAATCCGTTTTTAGTTCACACCAAACAAATTGTCTTCAAAAAGAATAAAACATAATAATTACCTTATGGATGGAAGTGTTTTTTGTAGGGTACAATGTTGCCTTAAACCATACTCTGAAGATATGTTAAAATAAGTTCTCTCTTCGCTACAGTCAACACACCATCTCTGCACAGCCATCGACCCTGCCCGCCTCCCTCTCACCTCTACCCGAGTGGCCCTGGACCACGCGATGACAGTTTACACCGTGGCGCTTTCATTTCACAACATTCAAATTTCATGCAAACAGGGTTTTACATTGCTGGTAATCTTGAACTCAAATCATTATACAGTTACAATTTTAGATGTGAAAGGTACTTTATTTATAGAAATATATTGTGATCGCTGCAATATCTTTTGTGATGTTCTGCAAAATAAAAACTTATTCAAAGACTCAGCGTCGATATCATGCTCTACCAAATTGCATATAGCAGCGTAAACTCTGTAAAGTTGCATACAATTAGATAGATATCCACATTAACGACAACAATATTGTTATGCACAAGATAAACTTGTTATGGGTTGAACAAACAATTTTATGTTCTATTAAATGGTGAGGATTGATGGTGTAGGGGCAGCATTCGTATGCATGTACTTTGTGATTTGTAAAATCAAACACTTATGTAATGTGGTATACTAATGCCCAAGTGAAGTATAGCTTAAGGGGGAGGGGTGCTTTGTATGTTACTTTACTTAGGGAAATATCATGTTGTGTGCAAATATAACTTTAAATCATATGAATATTGTACTACAATGGTATGTTATATAAACAGGTTTGCCTCTAACAATGTTTATGTTCCCCCAAGCAGTATGTAACATGTTGAAGATGTCCCGTCCATCACATGACGAAGATACCCTGTACCTAACGCAAATAATATGATAATAAGAACCATGTGTCGTAAACTATTTTATCCATATTTTACTCCAATAGATTTATTCAATATCACGGGGAGCAACCCCTTCTAAAATAATAGATCATGTACATATTTCTTTCAAGGGAGAGTATCCCCACCATCTCTAATTAGAATCTTAATCGCCGGCCTGTAATTGGCTCGTTTGCTACAACCAATAGCAAACGACGACGATGTGGGCTCCCTCCAAAACCTGCCTAGCAAGGCAGTCGAGGGCAGGCGCTTCGAATAAAAACATCACTAAGACATCTCTTCTCCATACTTTTGGATCTCAAAATTACTTAATAGTTTACCAATAAAATATTATATTTCGGCCTCATCTCTGTGTTCGAGTTTTACTAAAAGAAGTCGTCAACATCACACACGACACATGTGATTCCACTTATTGTTAGGTTCTTTCTATGCTATAAACATTCATCGATTGCAATATGTAAAGAAGTTTGTTATACCAACACAAAACGGCATGTCACAACATGTCCCATCCATAAGTTTGTTAACATCAAAATATTGAATACTTTGAGTTTGATTGTGCAAATTCTCTTGCCACAACAAAACAATTGCTGCTGAATAACTGGTAAGCAGAGAGGAGACTCCGGCTGAGAAGACAAGTCAACACCCACCGTGATCAGCGCAGTGCTTTGCCAAACCATCGGAATTTTCTGATCGATTCAGGGACGTGTCTTAATACCTTATAAATATTTAGAAAACATGAAAACACACTGCTTATCAATCGATCTTACCAAAGCAACAGAGTTCGTGGCGGTCGTCGATAAAATCAAAGTAGTAAACTAATTGCCGCGTTCACAATTTCGCTCCCCGTCTACTCGTCGAACATCATTTTCGTTGTGCTCCAACCGGATATTCATCAGGGAAAATAGGATTTAAAGTGATACGTCCATAATTATGTGATAATAACTTTGTGACCAGGCGAATTCAACCAACTGAGAAAAACTACTGTAAGAGCAGAATCAAATAGAATGGAAGATGATCAAGCGGTGAAATAAGAGGAGGTCACTGATGATGTGTATTGTGGATCCTCACATATACATGACAGATAACCCTCTACCGAACCGTATTTGCTGGGTCTGTGGACAGCTGCGATAGCAATAACCGTGGCCAATGACAGCACCTTCAACTAGTATGTCGCTCTTGATGAACATGGATTGTACCGTTCAACATATCGTTCACACAAACTCAACCAATTAAGGCAAATAGCTGTTGGAACGAGATCCGTCAAAATGGAAGATTTTAAAGCGGATATCAAAGCAGAAGCGCCAGATGATGTCTGTGATGGATCTCGTTATGAACAAGTGATAAAGCTAGCTAGAGACCTGTGATGATGTGCCAGGCGAATAATTCTCTAACCAATCTGCGTTTGTCCAGGATCATAACATAGAACTCGGTGATTGTGATACGCCAAGTATATCCCAGTCTGTGGGCATATGTGATACCAGCCATCTAGAATACAGGACTGGTGACACTATACCTTCCCCAAAGTTGGTGATTTTGATCAACATGTGCATCAAAACGACATTTGCGGAAAGTATTTGTTGAGGCTGTGGATCTTTAATCACACGCATAAGTACGCACATAGAGAATATGAGTTTTACATGTGACATTTGTGGAAAGTTCTTAAGCTGCATATCTGAATTAAGAAAACATATATGAAAGCACTGAGACGAGAAACTGTATAAATGTAACATATGTGGAAAGAGTTTTAGTCTCAGTTCATATTTACGAAGACATAAACAGACGCGCTCAGGACAGAAGCCGTTTTCATGTGACATTTGTGGAATGAGTTCCAGCAGTGTTTGGTATCTGCGAAAACATTTACAGACGCACACAGGGGACACGTCGTATACATGTGACATTTGTGCCAAGAATTGTAGTAGAAATAACGATCTAGGACGCACACAGGGGAGAAACCTTTTCAATGTGACATTTGTGGAAACAAGTTTACCACAAACGAAGTTATAAAAAGGCATTTGAGCACTCATACAGGAAAGAGGTCTTATAAATGTGACAATTGTGGAAAAATATTTAAGGCTGCTAATAATTTTTATAAAGCACATACGGACTAACAGGAGAGATGCTGTATAAATGTTACATTTATGTAAACACGTTTGGGCATTTTGAGGCTCTAATATGCCATAGTCCGATATTCACAGGAGGGAAAATTTGAAAATGCGTTAGTGATGTTCCTATAATGTATATGAGGAAGTACATAATATAGAAACAAAGTACACCTGACTATTGTTGGAATAGTATGAATAATGCTGGTTATTTAAGAAGACACATCAAGACCCGCACAGGAGAGGAGCCGTAGAAACGTGTCCGGTGTGGAAAGTGGTTTGGCCAATCCGAGGGTCTTGGAAGTCATATGCGGATCCACTCAGTCGAACAGCCGCATAAATGTGACTTGTGTGGAAATTGTTTAAGCAAGTATTAGCTAGGTTTCTGTGCCTAAAATTGCACCCCCGAGCCGAAGAAGATCCCGTGAACAATAATGAGGGCATTGAAACATGATAAAGTTTTCAAAAGTGAAAAAAACAATTATAAAAAAAATATTTGGAGTGAATCTGCTATTCAACGACTGCTATTGGTTTGGCGGTTTCAATTGTCGAATAACGCAATCTTTTGTCAATTTAATTATATGTTTTGCACTTGCTTAAATAAAAGTATGTTTTAATTTGTTTTGGAACTAAAAACTCATTAAACCGATTAAACCTGATATTTATTCTCACAGGTGGTTAATAGATTACGTTGGTAAGTATATAGGGTGGCAGTAGGGTGCATTATTTGGTGGCAAACAAAGAATCTCTGATACGAAGAGTTCTCTTCAGTTAAAGGACACTAGATTAAAACTTGAGAAAGTTGAGAAAATTTTCCCCATATAGTATCCGATCTATCATAGGTAAATGGTCTGTCACTTAAAAGGATAAAGAGCAGTTTTACTGAGATAATTAGTATATATATTTTTCTTGAGATTCGTGGGTAGTAGCAGATGATGTCTTCTCAAAGAAAGTTTTCGTGGGGTCACAGCGGGTATTCCCATTCATCATGACCAACAGTTTAAGACACCTGCAGCTCTTCTAACGTTGCTTACACAAAAAAATAATCATGTTTTCAGCAAAAAAGAAAGGAACAAAAATAAACACGCTTATATAATACTTATAAATGTTGCAACACAGATAATCTTGATAGCGATAAAGACTCAAGTATCAAGCAACGACAAGCTCAAATCTTAAAGCTAAGACTTAAACAAGCACGAGAAGTCATTGATTGAACGTCTTCTCCAACTACGCGTCCTTTCTATGACTACACAGCCCATCCATTACCAGCTGTACCAATGGCCCAATACCAATGGTCCTTAACATGTCAAATATTGATAATTATAAAGGCCGAGACGCACTGGGTCCGACTTGTCTAGGATACGAGCTCAGGATACGACGTGTTCTCTGACGTGGGATACTCGCGAAATTCTTTTGTCTACGCTTACGCTGCGAAACATATTTATCAAGAAAATATCGGATTGATTTCTTTTATGTTATTGAAATGTGAGATCAGGTGAACTATACATGGCTTAATATATTTATTGAGCAAGAACTTTGTTTGAATCGTATGCGCCATCGCTGTGCGCATTTCTGTGTAAATTGGGTGATAATATGTCATTATGTGATCTCAGCTATCTTCAGTAGTCGATAGATGCGTTACGTCGCTCGACCTTTTCAGTTTGTCAAACGACAGGTCCACTATACAAATGGCAATATACCTAGCCATGTACATTTTAATTATTTGATAATCGATCTGACCCCCACCTGTTTGTAGCGATTATGGAGTTTGGGGGTGACTGATTTTGTTCATATTCATTGTCAGGGGGTTTCAGTGATTTTTTTCAAATTAATTGTATCTCGTTGAAATTATACATGAAAATAGGTATATTCATAAGGATTCCAAAAAGGTATGTTTCTTTTTTTAAGTCAATTAGAAAAAAAAGTTCTAGAGGTTTCAATTTCCATAGTATTGCTCGGTTTTGTGCCAGAATTCTACGGTAAGGGATAACAGACACTTTTCATGTCTTATATGTTGAATATCATAGTGAAATTATACCAATAGAAATGTATAATCTGGAGGATTGTAATAAGCTATGTTTCATTTTTTTAAATCAATTAGAAAAAAAAGTTATTGAAGTTTCAATTTCCATGGTATTGCTCGGTTTTGTGCCAGAATTGTATGGTAAGGAATAACAGACACTTTCCATGTCTTATATTTTGATTATCATAGTGAAATTTTACCAATAGAAATATATAATCTAGAGGATTCTAATATGCTATGTTTCATTTTTTTAAATCAATTAGTAAAAAAAATTATACGCAACTTATATAAGGCTAGGGCGAACTCATGATAAACTCGAGATGTTCTCTGTGAAGGAATCTGACACATAACGTGGTTAACTGAATCTCTTTGATGTGTTAAATCTGGGTGGTGCCCTTGGCGACGAGCAGCTCGCGCAACGGTCGCCGTAACTGTTGGCAGCTGAACATCTACTCCATGAACCCTAAATTCCACGGGCTGACGTAAGCTGCATATTGCCTTTGAAGTTACTGGCCTGTAACAGATAATGTTTTGATCTAAAACCCCAGATAAATAAATTAAGTACCATGTTAAGTTCAAGAATCAAATGTTTTCTTAAATCACACAATGCTAATAAGACAAAGCTATACGTTCTCCCGACGCGGGCATGACAAAATCGAACATATTAAAGTTGAAAATTCGACATAAGTGCTTCAATCGATTCGTAAAAATAAACTTGACCAAAGTATTCCACAATACTTGAATTACCCCATGTACAGATGGATGGGAGGGCCCAGATTGATAAATGAACGAAAATTGAATTTGTTTGACCCCAGGCGATCAGCCGCATAAGCAATCTGAATCGGCCGTGTGAAGGCAAGCTATACGATCTCCCGACGCGGGCATGACAAAATCTAACATTTTAAAGTAGAAAAATTCAACATAAGTGCTCCAATCGATTCGAAAATAAACTTGACCAAAGTATTCCACTATACTTGAAATACCCCGTGTATAGATGGATTTGAGGGCCCAGATTGATAAATGAACAAAAATCGACTTAGTTTGACCCCAAGCAAACAGCAGTGGTTGTGAGAGTGCGAAGCCGTGTTGAGTGAAGACAAGGTAGACCCTGACACTGGCTCACGCGGCGAGCATGACACGATTGAACAACGTTTTGAAGTGTATATTACAACAAAAGGGCACCATTTAATAAGATAAAAAACTTCACCCTTTTTTAACTGCATACTGAAATTTGTCAAAAAAGTATACCTATGTCGTGGCCATTTGATAAAATTGAGAAAATGATACATTTGTTTCCACCGAAATATTTCGTACGTAAATATTATTATTTTTTGGCCAATTTCTTTAGATTTTATATGATCATAAACATTAGAATGTCATCTTGTCATTAACCAAACAATGAAAAAGATGCGAGTAACGATTATGAACTGATTTAGAGAATTCAAAACGGAGCGAGTCTCGATAAGTCCAAAATGCTCGCCTAGAATTTTCACGTATTGCTCCACAAACACACCTTTTTTATGGCTCAAATGGAGTTAAATGCAGAAACTAGGGCAATATTATTGAAATTCAATACGTTAGCTCTCATGTGATGTATCATTCGTCCATGTATCTTAAATATAAATGCCCGTCAGAGCAAGTTGGAAATAACATTGAGGCACAAGTGCAACCACCTGCGGCGAGGTTCGGCTGACACCCCTATCATTGTATCACGTTGAAATTATGCATCATGATAGGTATACTCTAGACGGTGGTATGTGTAAATAGCATCCTACTCATCATATATAATGCTAAACTAATCACTTAACCCAGGTTCTAATACCTGAGGCACAACCTTGGCCGTATAAGCTATTCGTATCTCTTTGCCACCATCTTGGTCAACTAGAATATGCTTCTACCAACTTGCACTGGCTTTCTTCTGCTATAGGATATCTAACTAAGGTGTGTAGGATAATCTCTTTCAGGTTAGCAATAAGTTACACAGCTGTCAGCTGTTTTCTTTTGGCATCTTCTTTCTTTGACAGACTGAACAGGGAATTGCTAGTTGTCTCATCAAACACCCCATCGTTCCATGATCCTGACTTGTAATCTATTCCATAGTTTTTTTATTGGTTAGCTAATGAAAGCTTTGCATGCAATTGTAGAGATGCTTGGGTTGGCTTGGCCATCATCAGATGATTCATCAATCCAATCACACTTTTATTAAGTTTTTAGAACCAAGATTGTTTTTGAGCGTAATTCAGCAGCTTCTATCTCTGAGAGAGCAGTGTAGTGGCCACCTTACAGCTACAAATAGTCCTCGAAAAGATGCTGACAAGTTGCTGACATTGCAGGGAGAAGAACAGAAAGGGGAGTTTGGGTCACAGAATCATCTTTTTTGGGCTCATTGAGGGAATGGAATACTGCATCTTACGAAAGTCTTATCCCTGTAAAAGGCAAAATATTCCCACTCATGAATCCCTCTGTTTTGAGTGGCGTTGCTAATGAATGTTGTCAGTTTGGTGATTCATATCAAGTATGATTTGTCTTCCAAAAGCACCACTACGGTGAAGTCACAATTTTACAAATGCCCCTGTAAGATACTGAGAAACTTTCAGGTCATGAAGAACAACCTTAAAACTCTGTTCATTGGGCTGTATGATTCTGGGAACTCCACCATATGTTTCAGGAGAATATCAAACCCACTAGCTTGGGAGAACAGAAAATTTAAATGACTTCCGCCGTATGGTGTGATAAAAAGAAAAATACGACACATTTCATACAAAAATCTGCTAACTTTTCTTCATCAAAGGGTACACTGATAATATGGAAGCCTCCTATTGTGTACAACACAATGTCACAATTCTGTACACCATGAATTCCCATCTGTCCCTGCACTTGAGTGTAATAAGCATTGTTGTGCTTGAGGTGGAGAAGCTGTGCATCTTTCAATTAACCATAGTGCATAAAGAACAGGAACATTTCTCTTTCTTTGTCCCAATCAAGAGCTGAAGTGGTCACGGGTAAATTGTCTTCCATTATTTTAGAAATGAGCACATACGGGTCAGTATCTGGTTTGTTCATGATGGTTGGATCACAGAGGCTGTGATTCGTCCTAGCCTCATTGCTTGCCAGGCTGAGTTATCGGCTTGCCCTTAGTATCTGAATCAATAAGTTCAATATCAGCAGGGGCGTATTTGATTAATCAGACAAAATCATCTGCAGTGCAGGCAACTGTGGTAGCTCCCGGTATGGCTTGAGCAGACTGTATGATGTGTCCGACAAACTCCTTTGCTCTATCCAGCACACCCAGGAAGAGGCATGTTGGCTCTTGCTCTGGAGACTGATATGAAGGTTGAATTGGGTCTTTCGAGTAGTTCAAGGACTTGAGCGTGAGCATTGTTCTGTTAAACAGAAAGAATCAATGAAGTGACTTCATTCTGTTTGCATACCCCCAGTTGTCTATCTTGTACAATCACTTCTATAAATATTCATTATTTATTCAGCTTCATTTTAGCATATGTTCAATAAACTGAAGCATTTCAGTTAAGTCCAAGTTTAACTCGATCTTGATGTCGGTAATCCGTCGTTGTAACCCCTCTATCCTTCGAAAAACTCCGCAGTTGTTCGACTTTACAACGCGTTGTTGTTAACATTAACCTCTTTGTTTGTACCGGGGTCATGTGCCTGGTTACGCAAGGTGCGCTGTTGTGCATGCTTGCATGCGTAATTGGGGTTACCGGGAAATAGACTATTGATTGACATGATTGGCTAAATTGATGTGGGTGGAGACAGATAAACAATTGCATGAGTTCTCAAGTAATGACTTCTCGCTTTGAGCTAGATCATCCCAATTGGCAAGTAAAGAGGGGAGAGCATCCCTTTGATCATTCTCTTAGAGTTTGTTGAATTAAATGTCTGTTGATGCATGGACTGACATATAAACCAACCATTCATTTTGAGTGGCATCTGCGGCATCATCAAGATCTTGAAGTATTTCTCTATTCACATTAAAGGTGTCCAGTGCATTCATAATCATAGTTTCAATGCCCCGCAAACCCAGCACTCAAAGATTCACTTTTTCATCAGCAGTCTAATACCCCATGAACTTCTGGCCAAATTTGCTGGTTTCATCAGCCAACCGTGTAATTATTTCGTCTTTACTGAAAACTTCCCCTTGTTGGTTTCATGTCAGAACAAGTCTTTCTTGATTGATCTGGGAAACAGTTGACCTTGTGGGCAATTTAGAAGCTGGTCATTCCAAAGTCATGTTTTGCCACAGGCGGATCAGACAGTAAAAGAAAAGTACCGGATAACAAGAGACGGCAACAATAACTATGGTTATTTGTTCATTTACATAACTAACAATGAGTGTACTACATTTCGTCATGATTTTGGAGGATAAATATTAGAATAATCATGTCTTGGGGCTGCATCTTCATCTGGTTCCCGAGTCTTCTTTAGCAACATTGTCTAGGCAATGGTGATGGTGTGGTCCACTGGCTTTACAAAGTGGAAGGACTGGGTGCCTGACAGCAGCTCTGTCCAGCCAGTTGAGGGGTTATTCCTTAATTTCCTCCTTTGAAAGCAAAGATGATTGACTGTTTCCAACAACTTCTCTGCCTTGAAAGACAGCCCGCCAAACCGGATGCTTAACTTCCCCTCCAATATCATCAATGGGTACTTTACCATAAAGTAGCTTTGCACTGGAAGTTCTGCTCATGAAGAGGAATATTGGCAAAGTTCCCTCCTCGTTCCAAAGGTGAAAAACATATTTCACATATAGCCGAGACTAAATACGCTCAAACCCCCTGTGGGTCCTAGTGTAGAATAGGTCCACTCTATCCTCCTGCTTGTCGTAAAAGGCAACTAATAGGGAGCAACCTGTTGGGCATGGGTTGCGACTCGTGTCGGTGAAAGATGGGATCCTTATGGCTCTGCAACACACCACTTAGGCCCGGATTTCGCCTAGACGAGCGGTTAGAATGGCTTGGTCCAGTAAATCGGCTGGTGGTTGCATATCCCTGGATAATTGTTTGGAATTTTATATTTGTCCCCCTCTTCCATGTGTGTTCCTTCTTTTTCCCATTTAATCTAGAAGGCCGCTGCTTTATCAGGTCAAACTTATCTATTTATTTTTCTTGGCGCCATATAACACACAAGTTGTTTGTGTCGTTAAACCCTATACTCACTCACTCCTCACTGAGCTCGCTCTTCATATACATTTTCCTTCCCCAAGATATCTAAGCTGACTGGGGTGGGAATGTATCATTCTCTCATGATGTTCAGTGGCTTCGTTTCCAGAACCATTTGTCTTTTGAGTGACCTTCAAAATGTTGACCCATTCAGTTGCCCTTTCTATATTGTCACCACCCCAATTTGCCAGTGTTTCTATCAGCTGGAACATGATTGAATATGGGACTCCTCTGTGAGGCTGGATTGATGCTGTTGCACCTGGCTTCAAACGAATGCTGCATTCCTGCTCATACCTCCCCATTCCCCTGGACATATGAATATTAAGTTGCAGTTTATTTGCCGGTGAGATGTTGCAAAACGATATCAACCCTTTTAACTAAATCCAACAGCACACAGGCTTGCTGGTGCAATATGGCAGTTTCCATGTTTGTGCCTCCCAGTACCGTGTTTGTTTGTATATTGCCATACACCGTAACTGGTGATACGTTAGCCGCTGCTCCTGTGTCTAGTTTGAAGTCAACCTCAGTGCCATTTATAAAGTCTGTCATTTGTTGTGGCTGGTGGCCTCGGCCTCGTGTTGTTCCAGCTGGTTTGCTCTCGACATTTACATACAACCCCCAGATGGTTTGTTGCATGATTGCCATATGCTGGACATTGAAACCTGGCATGACTTGTGCCGCAGTACTCCCATTTGACTTGATAAGGAATTCCATTGTTCAGAATGCCACGGTTACACTCTCAGCTGTACTTAGGTCTCAATCATAACGGATCGGTAGTTCACAGGCAATTGAAATTAAGCGACTAGGATGGCTTTGGTTGCATGCACTCGTCTTAAATCACCCCTTGTCTCTAAACGTTTGTGGGTCTTTATATGTAAGCACCTTCATGAGGCGCACACTGGGAGAGTTCACATGCAAGTGCCCCACCCCCACCCCTTATGGTTCCGGGGGTAGAATAACCCCACTGTATCCTCCTGTATGTCTTAATAGGCTACTAATAGGGGGCAACCTGTTTGCCGTGGGTTGTGACTTGTGTCGGTGGACAATGGGATCCAGGTGGATGAGTGGCGAGGTCCTTTACGAGGGCCATGTCTGCAACATACTACTCTGGCAAGGATTTCGACCAGGCGAGAGGCTGGAATGGCCTGGTCCAGTCAATGGGCTGGTGTTGACTTGCCCTTGGATACTATTTGCTTTTTTTTATCTTTTTTATCACCATCATCTACTTGTATGTCACTCTTTTTTCCATTTATCCTAGAAGGCGGCTGCTTAATCAGGTCAATCTTATCTATTCACTTTTCTTGGCACCATATAACACATAAGTGTTGGTATGCCGTTAAACCCTATACTCACTCACTCAAATTCAAGTCTGAGTGAGACAGGATGCGATTAACATGCTTATAGGGCTAAACCAACAGAGATGGGCTTGTACTCAGGTACTCAAAATGATCAAGAATCATAGAGCTGGTCTCTCCACGCGAATTTGATCTTCCACACAGCAAGCTACGTCCCGAATCACCATTGAGTTATCTTATCTCTACGTGGTGAAAGATTGAGATGGAAACAGTCGTTCACCAGGTCCTCCATACCCAGAATTTCACATTCATCTTTTAACAGCCCTTCTGTACGCACATCAACATTAACAGACCCGTTGTACTTATAATCTACACACAGGACCAAAAGATCAGGATTAAAATCAACAGATAGAACAGACAGTGTCTTCTGAAAGCCGAGAGCATTCCAAAAAAATGTATCTAAAAACAGCCTGTTTGCCTGGAAGCATTGACCTTGGTTCTTGACTTGAAGGTCATACAACTCCTTGGAATCTCGCAGGAGGTTGATGTTATGGATGAGCTTGGTAAAAGGAAAGGGTCTTGCAGGCGTGTAGGACATGGCGCTTGAAACATAATGCTCGTCATCATACCAGACATCCTTGGATGGAGCGGCTCTAGCGGTTGCCATGATTTCACAGGGTCCCGAAACATGGATACTGATTAGAAATAATTGAAATAAAAATGGTTGCTATGGAAAATATCTATACTTAGTCTGGTATACTATCAATGAATACTACACAGTAAAAAAGATAAATAGTTTTTTTCAAATCTGTTGGATAATTGTTAAACAGTTATTCATAGATACACCGTGCAATATTGTGTATGGACGGTTTACATTGGAATGAGAAGTTGATTGATTGCAACTTTTTCCCCCATACATTAATGCAGGGACTCTTGATACAAAAAAAGACTGCGGTCATAACGTGCTCTATTAAACATTAATGACATCTACATCTATAAATGGGCGCTGGTTATTGGAGGAACAAGCGGATGAAATGATATAAACGTGCTCCAATATAGTAAGCGTCTGCTTCTAAAGTAAGAATCACAAATTAATTGAATTCATGAGATTCCATAAGAACTGATCATGAGAGATTACAAGACAACCTCTTGAGTGGTGTCAGGGTAATTAACTACCTTACACTTTGTTTTGGTGAAATACTATTTAATAGAACCCAAGCCTGACCCAGTTAGGTCCAGTATCTGTCTGACCCAACTTTACATTATAATTCTAAATGACAACAGTCTGTTCGAAGTTTCCTCCATCCAAAAGTTGGTCGTTATGGAAGTGAACAAAGCACCTCCACAACACCAAAGTAACAAATTTGTTACCTTTTCATTCCACTTCTTGTCATCCATTCTTATCCACATAGTTTTTCCCTTCTTTTTTCCATTCATCCTTGGTGGCTGCTGAACAGGTCAATTGAGTTGATGAGTGAACAACTCTTTGAGCTGTGTGCTATCGATTTGAGTATTGCCCTGGCGTCATGTGTGCTGGTTGAGCCGCACGTCGCTTGCTGGTTGAGCCGCACGCCGCTAACGCCCCCATGTTGGGCTCCACGGTAGGCGGGGAGCACCAGTAAAGAAAAGTTATTATAATATCATGGCTCAAAAACAAGCTTTAGACCGATTATCAAAACGAAATAGACCCTGTGAAACTGTTGAAACCTCGTCTCCCCCCCCCCCCCCTGTGGGTCAGGGGGTAGAATAGGTCCACTGAATCCTCCTGCATGTCGTAAGAGGCGGCTAATAGGGTGCAACCTGTTGTCCGTGGGTTGCGACTCGTGTCGGTGAACAATGGGTTCGTAATTGTTGGGTGGAGCTGTCCTTTTTACAACTGTATCTGCAACACACTACTCTAGCCGCGATTTCCTCTAGACGAGAGGCTGGAATGGCCTGGTCCAGTCAATCGGCTGGTGGTGACTTGCCCTTGGATTCTACTTGCAATTTTATCTTTTCCAACATCATCCACTTGTATGTCACTCTTTTTTCCAATTTTTTCCCATTTAGCTATAAATCTTTCTAGACGCCATATAACACATACGTGTTGGTGTGTCGTTTTAACTTATTCTCACTCACTCACTCACTCCCCCTGTGGGTTCGTGGGTAGAAAAGACCCACTGTATCCTCCTGTATGTCGTAAGAGGCGACTTATAGGGGGAAACCTGTTGGCCGTGGGTTGCGACTCGTGTCGGTGGACAATGGGATCCAGCTGGTTGAGTGGAGTGGTCCTTTTGAGGGCCATATCGGCAAAACACCACTTCGGTCTGGATTTCACCTAGACGAGAGGCTGGAATGGCCTGGTCCAGTCAATCGGCTTGTGGTGATTTGCCCTAGGATAATCGTTTCCATTTTTATCCTTTTCCATTTCCATTTTTCCTAGAAGGCGGCTGCTTAATCAGGTCAATATTATCTATAAACCTTTCTTGACACCATATAACACATTCGTGTTGGTGTGCCGTTAAACCCTATGCCTACTTAACTTTACCTTACCTCACTCAATCACTCAATACCTCGTCCTAATGGCCAAGATTTCTTGTTATTTCAAACACCGAACAAGATCGTTCACTCACGACGCTTAGCCCATTTGCCATTGGCAAAGGAATTGAGGGGTTTGCTGGAGTACCGAAAAAACATCAGGTGACTCCCGTTTGTTGAAGAGGACCGACCCAGCCACGCCAGATGCCTGTTAAAGTCAGCGCTACTATTCGTACCGTGCTGCCATTTACACAGACGGTTCGAAAGAAGACAATAAAATTGGAGCTGCAGCCATTATGGGGAAATCTGTTTTTAACATGAGGCTACCACCTCCACTGTCAATTTTCCACGCTGAGCTTAAAGCTCTTTCCATTGCACTTTGCCTTATTGCCCAATCAAGTAAAAAGCGTTTTGTTGTATTTTCCAACTCCCTGTGTGCCCTGGAGGCAATAACAGGGAGTAATTTACGTAATGGTTTTATTTTAAATGTTGTGCTTTTATATTCTCAATTGACAGATCGTGGCAAGGATATTTTGTTCGTATGGGTTCCGAGTCATGTTGGCATCCCTGGTAATGAGAGGGCAGACAGAGCTGCCAAGGAAGCACTCATCATGAATGTGACTGAGGTCAAAGTCCCCTTTACAGACTTTAAACCTCAGTTCGTTAAATTTTTTAAACAGAAATGGCAGGACCTGTGGGATGAATCCATCCCAAACAAACTTTACGAAATTCAGCCTCAACTTGGGGAGTGGCCACAGAGCTGCAGAGAGAGCAGAAGAGAGGAGGTTATTCTTGCTCGCGCTCGTATAGGACACACCTATACAACTCATGCCTTTCTACTAAGGGATGAGCCCATCCCTGAATGCATTCCTTGTCAATGTACCTACACCGTCAAGCACATTCTCATCGAATGTGCTGATTTGATTTTGATCCGAAATCGCTTCTTCCGGGTTCAAACCCTTTCAGAATTGTTTGAAAGGGCGAATCCATCCAAGATACTTGGATTCATAAGAGAGATTGGACTTTTCTATAGATTTTAGACCATACAATTCTCAAATATTATACATAATTCAATTCTTATAATTCAATTAATACTAATGGGTTTAATTTTTAGTTAGTTTTAACCATTGACTCCTTATCCTTTCGTACTCGTATTTCCCCTCCTTAAGTAGGCACCATATAACATACTAGTGTTGGTGTGCCGTTAAATCCTATACTTACCTTACCTTATCTGTTATCCTACTCAGACTTGTTTCCCGTGGTAGCTCTTTTCCTGCTAGGTCAAGCTGCAACTGGTGATGAACTTCTTGTGGCAAGTTCTCTAAAAAGATGGACACACCTAGTGGCTTCTCGTTGCGTTTGCGGTTTTTCATCTGGGGCCTTGAAGTGAGAGGTGTTGGTGTCGCATGATTTACGTTATAACACAATGTGTGTTCCTTGTTCTGACACATTCAATGCTTTGATGTAGTCATCAGTGTTTACAAGACGTTTTGATATGCCAGCTAATATATAATATAAATCAAGGACTTTGATTATGGTATAGGCTTTGTCCACCACTGAATCTACCAGAGTTGGATGGTTTTCTACCGTTGCAGGGAGAAAGGAATTTGTCTAAAAAGCCATTGTTCACTACAGGATTTTTTTATAATTATGCATGTGCATATGATAGACATATTCCCTCCATGTTGAATCACAGTAGAGGTGTGAAGTTAGCGCCTCCTTTGTTCCAGCTTCACAAAGCAATGAGCTTTTTCTAATGGAATGAATAACTTCTCATGCGAGGCACCTGGGTATGTACTAGGAGGACCATACTGCTGCAAATGGGGAATATCAAGCCTGCCACTGACCATATATCTTTGAGACTTGGTGATGTGACGACCAGCTTGTAACGTCGCTTTCACCTTCAGCAAGATATTGAGGCACTGACTGGGGTTGCAAAAAACATTCGACAGCTTCCCCAGGTCCACTTCCTCGTGGAAGTGGACTGACTCAGTCACTCGAGGTGACTCTTAAAAACTACGATGCTTGCATCCATTCCCATTCTGCAATGAGTGATTGTGCTTGTTCTGGTGTGTCTGTTGCGTCTGGCACACATCCAACTTTAATGTATTCGTTTCTCTTTTCTCAACAACAACTCTCAATAGTCAAGCAAGAGTTGTGGCACTCAAGCCTTCTCAACAACAAATCTCGCAATAAAATAAACTATACTGGGTTTTGTCACTGCATCATAGACAACCTAATTAGTCTTTCTTATACCTGGTTGGAATGATGCAATGTCATTGTTGTAGACTGGTCCACCCATCATGACTTTTCTGTCCAAGGTGCTATGTTTTGGTATCTTGTGTTTTCTTTTACCCTTATCACCCTCCTCCCCCTGTGGGTCCGGGGGTAGAATAGGTCCACTGTATCCTTCTGCATGTCGTAAGAGGCGACTAATAGGGGGCAACCTGTTGGCCGTGGGTTGCGACTCGTGTCGGTGGACAATGGGATCCAAGTGGTTGAGTAGAGCGGTCCTTTTGAGGGCCATATCTGCAACACACCACTCTGGCCCAGATTTCACCTAGACGAGAGGCTGGAATGGCCTGGTCCAGTCAATCGGCTTGTGGTGACTGGCCCTAGGATAATGTTTCCATTTTTCACTGCTTTATCAGGTCAATCTTATCTATTAACCTTTCTAGGCGCCATATATCACATGAGTGTTGGTGTGGTGTTTAACCTTATACTTACCTTACCCTAAAATATGTGAGGCCTGTGATGCCATGCTGGTCAAATCATCTCGCATCTGCTGAAGAGGTTCTACGGCATCGTTACATATAGCTATCCTTTTGCTGCTGAAATAAGAACATAAGTTTGTTCAGGATACACAGAAATGATATTATGATTGTTAGCTTTCTTTACTAACAGTTGACACAGTTTCTCTGATTGTTAGTTTTCTTTATTAACAGTTGACACAGTTCCTCTGATTGTTAGCTTTCTTCAATGACAGTTGACACAGTTCCTCTGATTGTTAGCTTTCTTCACTGACAGTTGACACTTCCTCTGATTGTTAGCTTTCTTTACTGACAGTTGACACTGTTCCTCTGATTGTTTGCCGTTCAGGGGTGAAGTTTTCACTTAAGCCAGAGGCACATTAAGATATACAGGTGCCCATAGCCTGGCTTTGGCCTCTCTGACGCTTTCATCTGATACTGCGATATCAGGTGCTCTGTGGTTTACCTGAATACATTTGATAGGGCGGGTCTAAGCCAGTATTGGGCGGTTCTAAGCTGGCGACTGATGCTGAAGGCAACAGCAGATGAAACCCTTATAGTTTATGTAAGATACTGACACACCATTTCTTTCTATATAGCTGTACTCTGCATAGGCATGCCATCAGTTCAACCAAAAAATAATCAAGAAATCTTCCCACAATTCGTATGTCTTGACAACCCTTCTTGTGGCAACAACAAATGTCATCACACAACAACATTGCATGAATAAAAATGACTTGCTCAATGTTGATCACATGATTATCATCCAGGTTAAAAGCGAGAACAGCAACACCAGCTGAACTTAACGTAACACAAGATAATTCTATAAATTATGTACAGTTCTAACTTTGACAAAGAGTGACTAGTAAAAATGATTCATAAAATGTAATCAGTGCTATAGAACACAATTGCTTACAATATGACAGTGAAAAACAACAATGTAAATTCTCAATGCTTCCATAAAATGAATTCATAAACAGAGTCAAGTCACTTATATATAACATAAGATGAAAACAATTGAACAGTTCATTCTATCCATACACATCACGATAATTTAGTGTAACATTATTAACAGTCATAATGTGAGACAACAAAACAATGACATTTTAGCCTAACATGGCTGCCAGATTGAGTGACTCAACATCACATCATGTGCATGAGGGGGACTAATCGGGAGAATCATATGTCCGATTGAGGCCCTCCTTGACATGACTGGGGATGGAGGTCAGTAGAGAGTCGCTGTATACAGCGGTGTGAAGAACACTCCCTCACCACCTCGCCTGACCTGCCGCAGGTCGCCCGTGAAGTGCCTCACTACATCATGGTCCACTGACTCAACATCACCGCTTGTGTAGATGTGATGTATGCTGTGTGGCTCGTCGACTAGTGTTAGTGTGATGGGGCGGTAGTGTCTACACACCCGCCATGCCAGGTCAATCAGTACAGCATCACTCGGTGTAGTCTCTAATGCCCTCCCTCTCACACCCGCCATCAGGGTTCAGCAACATCGACAGACACACGACGCTGGACGCGCGACAACGTGATGCTGGCAGCTTCATCACGTGTACTCGGCTCCAGACCGACAGCTTGTAAGGCGGGCGTGTTCTGTATAATACTGATCCGGGGAGGTGACAGGGGAGCTGTATAACAGAGACAAAGAACAAGGATGAGTCTCAATATGACACAACAACACGCCTCACCATTTTGTCCCACACCAACCTCGCCATCACTCATCAAATGCCGACTTTATCTTTCATAACAATTCACTTAGCAATTAATATACATGTTATCTCTAACATTAACCCTCAATGTCAAAAATAACATAAGGCAGTTGTTGTTGTTTCTGTTTCTTTATTGATTGCTCTTGTGCTAAACACGCATACCATGCGGTTAAACTGAAAACAAAATACAAAGATATGTGTCACTTAACTGTCCCATATCTGTCATGGGTCCAAGCCATAGTGAGTGAAACTACCAGACAGTACATAATGAAGACACAGTCAAATAAATTTACCAAATGAATGGGTTCCTGGCAAACCCTGTCCTCATGTACTTTGATATAAACTGAGGTGTACAAAAAATAAATGCCAGACCTTACGATAACACCACACTGATTTAGAACCGCAGAGTAGGTATCTGAACTAGAACATTAATCTCAAATGTAAATCTACCACAGATGTTAATGAAATAAATTTCTCAGTAGCGGACACTTCTAATATCCTTACCACGCTGGGAACATTTGCATTTGACAATAACCAGGTATTTCTGAGGTTTTTCTTTCATTCTCTGACAACTGTCAAACTTGCAGCTCAAAACCACATGGTGTCGTAAACCGCTCACTTCACCGGTCTTTTACTACATTCAACTCTTCACTCTAAACAAACTAATCCACCACACTACATATGCACTACCAAAATGACACAGAATATGAATATACCCAAAAAATACAAATTAACAAATTGACAACAAAAACCCGCAGTACACAGAAATATGCAACATTGACTCATGTTGTCAATCACATTATCATAACGTTCAGATGGTGACTTGAAATGCAAGTGCCGTACGCAACATCCTGGGCCCCATGATGGCACCGGCATCATGACCTAATACCGTCCCTGTTGTGGAAGAAACCAAATTCTTAGGTATCATATTTGATTCAAAACTTAATTTTAAATCCCATATTAATTACATCAGGAATAAATGTCTCAAGGCAATGAATCTTCTTAAAGTAGTGTCCAAGCTGGACTGGGGAGCTGACAGGCAGGTCCTGCTCAGGCTCTACCGGTCCTTGATAAGATCAAAACTTGACTATGGCTGCATCGTTTACGGTGCAGCTCGAAAATCTTATCTAAAACGACTGGACATAGTCCAGAATCAGGCTCTGAGGATTTGCCTTGGGGCATTTCGAACATCACCCATTGAAAGCCTCCACACTGAAGCCAATGAAATGCCTATCCATCTAAGAAGAAACAAACTGGCCCTTCAATATGCAGTTAAAATAAAAAGCAAACCAGATCACCTTGCCTATGACATTATCTTCCACCCCAAATACCAAGTAATATATGAAAATAAACCAAATGCCATATCACCTCTTGGCATCCGTATTCAAGAATCGCTAAACAACATATCCAATAATCTAGACATTATTGCTCCAAACAAAATTCCCGAAACACCACCCTGGCAATTGAACACACCAACAATAGACACATCCCTTTCCAAATATAATAAATTAAATGCAAATGACCTCTTGATGAAATTTCATGAAATAAAAGAACATCACAAAGACAAGATACTTATTTATACTGATGGATCCAAAGATGCAAACCTTGTGGGCGCTGGAGTCGTGTTCAGACCTCAGACCCACAAAGAAAGACTGCCTGGTGCAGCATCTGTTTTTACAGCCGAAGTTACCGCAATAAGGATGGCATTGGGCCTTATTGCTCACCATCCCAATGCGGATTTTACAATTTTTAGTGATTCTTTATCTGCCCTGGAGCCAATTGGGAATAAGTTGTTATCGTGCCATATTGTTGTAGATATTTTAGAAAATTTTACTCGTTTATCCATGCTGGGAAAAAATGTTGAGTTTGTCTGGGTACCCAGTCACATAGGTATCCCAGGAAACGAAAGAGCCGATAGGACTGCAAAGGAAGCCCTACATGAGCCAGTGTCTGAAACCAAGATTCCCTTTACAGACTTAAAACCGCAGGTTGTTAAACTTTTTAAACAAAAATGGAAGGACCAGTGGGATGAATCCATTCCAAACAAACTTTACGAAATCCAGCCTCAACTTGGGGAGTGGCCACACAGCTGCAAAGAGAGCCGAAGAGAAGAGGTCGTTCTTGCTCGCGCTCGTATAGGACACACCTATACAACTCATGCCTTTCTACTAAGGGATGAGCCCATCCCTGAATGTATTCCTTGTCAGTGTGCCTACACCGTCAAGCACATTCTCATCGAATGTGCTGATTTGATTTTGATCCGAAATCGCTTCTTCCGGGTTCAAACCCTTTCAGAATTGTTTGAAAGGGTGAATCCATCCAAGATACTTGGATTCATAAGAGAAATTGGACTTTTTTATAGATTTTAGATCATACAATTCTCATTAATTCAATATAGTTCAAATTAATATAATTTAATTAATACAATTCAATTAATGCTAATAGGTATAATTTTTAGTTGTTTGTAAACCTTGACTTCTTATTCTTTCGTACTCGTATATACCCCTCCTTAAGTAGGCACCATATAACACACTAGTGTTGGTGTGCCGGTAAACCCTATACTTACCACTAGAGTGTGTTGCAATAGCTTCTCACCCTATAGAAACTTTAAAAGGAAGCATCCGTTGTAACATACCACAACTCCGACGCCCTCCAATGAGCAGTTAGTGTTACATCGTTAAAAAGAACATAAGACATTTAATATATCAATATAAAAAGGATATTTTTAAGATACAAGACAATATGTGAGAACTACGCGCCTGCATGACATGGATAATCTCCCCTTATTGAGACCCCCCCTGTGGGTTCGGGGGTAGAATAGACCCACTGTATCCTCCTGCATGTCGTAAGAGGCGACTAATAGGGGGCAACCTGTTGGCCGTGGGTTGCGACTCGTGTCGGAGGAAGATGGGATCCTGGTGGTTGAGCGGAGCGGTCCTTGCGAGGGCTATATCTGCAACACACCACTTTGGCCCGGATTTCGCCTAGACGAGAGGGTGGGTAGGCCTGGCCCATTCCTATCGGCTGGTGGCGTCGTGCCCTGGGACTACCCATCACATGCATTTGGCATCTTCCTTCATGACATTCGTTTACTTCATGGACCATTTCTCATTTCATTGGCTTCACTAGTCCCAGAAGGCGGCTGCTTAATCAGGTCAATCGGATTCCATTAGGGGTGTTATGGTGCGCCTCTACGAGCTCAGCACCTTGCCAGTGTCTGGGCTCTATGGGTTACGTATTGTATCACTTTTTATGGGGGACGAGTATATCACCTGTGTAGCCCTGGCATCTTTAAGATGTCCCTTTATTGGGCTCCGGGGCGGGTGGGGAGCACAGGTGATGAATTGTTGTATTATTACTATGTCTTCCTCTCATACTGGCCAAAAACGAAGGCATTTAGATGAAAATGAAACTGAAACTGAAAACTGGCCAAGATTTCTTGTGCTTGAAAGAACCGACGGGAGTTTAGAGAAAGTTTCATTCATTGTTCTATTTAAAGGAATTTGTGGTGTTGCCGGCACTCCCAAAACCCTAAAACTTTTGCGATCTGGGCTTTATCTTGTCGAAACTTCAAAACCAATTCATTCCAAACTTCTTCTTCAGACCACCAAATTAGCGAATATCAATGTAAAATTCAGCCCTCATCGAACCCTTAATACCATCAAGGGTGTTATAAAATCTTTCGAACTCAAATACTGCAGCGAAGAAGAGATTTTGGAGGAATTGAAAAATCAAAATGTCAGTGAAGTAGCCAAAGTGCTCATTAATAAAAATGGAGAAAGGGTTCCCACAGGCACCCACATCCTTACTTTCAACACCCCTTACCTTCCAAACAAACATTAAAATAGCTGGCCTGAACATCAAAACTGAACCATTCATTCCAAATCCTTTAAGATGCCACAACTGTCAAAGATATGGCCATTTTAAAACCAAATGTAATAGAACACCAATATGCCCCAAATGCGGTGATGAGCACGGGGAGCAGGATTGCAAAGCACCATTCAAGTGCGCAAACTGCTCCGGTGCTCATCCCGCATACTCTAAACGCTGTTCCATTTGGCAAATCGAAAAACAAATTCAAACACTACATATCACCCAAAAACTTTCTTTCCTGAAGCGAGAAAAATAGTAGAGTGCCAAAATTCAACTTCTTCCAGACCTTCATATGCTAGTACTGCAGCAGCACCTACTAAAATAACCAAATCTATTAGTACACAAACAGAAAACCACCCTCCGAAACAACCCCCTTTCAAAGCCAGCAATCCCCCAACGGAACAAACAAAACCAAACACCCCCACTACCCCAAAAGTCAATGAACACATAACAGCAAACAAATACAATGAAAAATCTAAACTCCCACGGTCTGTAAAATCAAAACTCACCAGGGTTCAGAACCCAGATTCTTTTGTTGGGCCCAACATCTATGGCCCATTGTCTACCATGGAGACTGATGAGGTCCCCCATGGCAGACACACATCATCAGGGGCCAATCGGGACCCTGGGTCTGTAGTGGCCCAGGGAACCTGCGGCCCCAGGAATGCCATGGGGACTGAGGTCCACCATGGCAGCAAACGTCCCGCCAAACCCCCTGATAGGTAATGGCGGGCATTATACAATGGAATTGCCGAGGACTTCGGAATAATCATGAAGAACTTCTTACTTTACTCAACAAAAATAATGGTATTGCAGCCTGCCTTCAGGAAACATTTCTGAAGGCAGAAAATAAATATAGCTTGAAAGGCTATAAATCTTACCATAAATTTGGAGGCACTGGGGAACGAGCTTCTGGCGGCTCGTCCATTTTAATCAAGGATTGTATTCCCCAGAAGGAAATAGAACTCAATACAAACCTTCAAGCAGTAGCAGTAAATATTACCTTAAATAAGTCCATCACACTTTGCTCCCTTTACTTACCGCCAAGCCGAAATTTTACACGGGGAGAACTGGACAACATCGTGGCCCAGTTGCCAGAGCCAGTTCTCCTCATGGGTGATTTTAATGCCCACAACTCTTTATGGGGCAATACACATGATGATGGAAAAGGTCAAATTGTAGAAGATTTCTTCATTTCTCACAATCTCTGCCTTTTAAATGACGGCTCAAATACATACATCCATCCAGGCTATGGCACACCCACAGCAATAGATCTTTCTTTCTCTTCTCCTTCTTTGTTTCTCGACCTTGCATGGGAAGTTGGTGTCGATGATACCTGTGGAAGTGACCACTTCCCCATTCTTATCCACCTAAACCCTCCGTTACCACCAGAGTCACCTCCAAAGTGGCAGCTGCATAAAGCAGACTGGCCCTCCTTTGGATCTCTGTGTGGGGAGGCTATCCACAGGGATAAGATGCAAGGGCGAGATACACACATCGATACATTTTGTGCTAAACTGCTTGAAATTGCCTCCAAAACTATTCCGAAGTCCTCGGCAAAGCCCAGGCGCATCCCAAAACCATGGTTTAACCAAGACTGCCAGGACGCCATCAACCATAGAAAAAGGGCCCTTAAGTTTTTTCAAACTCACCCAACCCATGCAAACCTGGCATCATTCAGGGCAGCGAGAGCGAGAGCTCGGCGGGTCGTTAAAGAAAGTAAAAAGAATTCATGGAAAACTTATATATCAAAATTAAACTCGAAAACATCAATCAAAAAGACATGGGAAATGGTCCGCAAAATAAGTGAAAAAAAAAAACACCTCTTCCACTTCTTCTTACCTTCTAACACCAGATGGTAATGAAGTAAAAAACAAACAGGAAATATCTAACATCATAGCGGACACAATAACCATGAATTCTTCCACTGCTAATTATACTGAAAAGTTTCAAAGACATAAACAGATAACTGAAAGAACAAAAATTAATTTTAGGTCAAACAACGACGAAAATTATAATGTTCCTTTTACTTTAGAAGAATTGAAAGAATCTTTGAAACTCTGCAAGGACACTGCAGTAGGACCAGACGATGTTCATTACCAACTTCTTAAACATCTTCCAGAAGAGTCCTTGTATGTCTTATTAGACATATACAATCACATATGGAGCAGTGGAGAATATCCGGACTCATGGAGAGAGGCTACCATCATCCCTCTCCCAAAGTCCGGAAAAGACCCAACCAACCCGTCGAGCTACAGGCCCATCGCTCTCACGAGCTGTCTCTGTAAAACCATGGAGCGAATCGTTAACAAGCGTCTTATGTGGTACTTGGAAACTAATAATATAATAAATGAACATCAATCTGGCTTTAGAAAAGGCCGATGTACCACAGACAACCTTGTTAAGTTAGAGTCGTATATTAGGGATGCATTTTTAAAGGGGGACCATGTCGTGTCTGTGTTTTTCGATCTTGAGAAAGCATATGACACACGACATGGAAATATGGGATTTTAAAAGATCTACAAGAAGCTGGTCTTCGAGGTAATATGCCACTATTTATACAAAATTTTTTAAATGATAGATTTTTTAAGGTAAGAATTGGGACATCACTTTCGGACCAACATGGTCAGGAAATGGGGGTCCCACAGGGCAGCATTCTTTCTGTCACACTTTTCAATCTAAAGATCAATAGCATCACAAAAGTTCTTAAACCTGAAATAGAAAAATCACTTTATGTAGACGATTTCCTTATATCTTACCGATCCAGCAGTATGACCACCATAGAACGCCAGCTACAAATCAACCTTAACAAAATTCAGAAATGGGCAGATGAAAATGGTTTCAAATTTTCTACTACAAAAACAGTTTGTGTACATTTTTGTCAAAGAAGGGGCCTTCACCCTGACCCAGAATTAACCATCAATAAAAATCCCGTCCCTGTTGTGGAAGAAACCAAATTCTTAGGTATCATATTTGATTCAAAACTGAATTTTAAATCCCATATTAATTACATCAGGAATAAATGTCTCAAGGCAATGAATCTTCTTAAAGTAGTGTCCAAGCTGGACTGGGGAGCTGACAGGCAGGTCCTGCTCAGACTCTACCGGTCCTTGATAAGATCAAAGCTTGACTATGGCTGCATCGTTTACGGTGCAGCTCGAAAATCTTATCTAAAACGACTGGACATAGTCCAGAATCAGGCTCTGAGGATTTGCCTTGGGGCATTTCGAACATCACCCATTGAAAGCCTCCACACTGAAGCCAATGAAATGCCTATCCATCTAAGAAGAAACAAACTGGCCCTCCAATATGCAATTAAAATAAAAAGCAATCCAGATCACCCTGCCTATGACATTATCTTCCATCCCAAATACCAAGTAATATATGAAACTAAACCTAATGCCATACCACCTCTTGGCATCCGTATTCAAGAATCGCTAAACAACATATCCAATAATTTAGACATTATTGCTCCAAACAAAATTCCCGAAACACCACCCTGGCAATTGAACACACCAACAATAGACACATCCCTTACCAAATATGATAAATTAAATGCAAATGACCTCTTGATGAAATTTCATGAAATAAAAGAACATCACAAAGACAAGATACTTATTTATACTGATGGATCCAAAGATGCAAACCGTGTGGGTGCTGGAGTCGTGTTCGGACCTCAGACCCACAAGAAAAGACTGCCTGGTGCAGCATCTGTTTTTACAGCTGAAGTTACCGCAATAAGGATGGCATTGGGCCTTATTGCTCACCATCCCAATGCGGATTTTACAATTTTTAGTGATTCTTTATCTGCCCTGGAGGCAATTGGGAATAAGTTGTTATCGTGCCATATTGTTGTAGATATTTTAGAAAATCTTACTCGTTTATCCATGCTGGGTAAAAATGTTGAGTTTGTCTGGGTACCCAGTCACATAGGTATCCCAGGCAACGAAAAAGCCGATAGGACTGCAAAGGAATCCCTACATGAGCCAGTGTCTGAAACCAAGATTCCCTTTACAGATTTTAAACCTCAAGTCGTCCAATTTTTTAAACAAAAATGGCAGGACCAGTGGGATGAATCCATTCCAAACAAACTTTACGAAATCCAGACTCAACTTGGGGAGTGGCCACACAACTGCAGAGAGAGCCGAAGAGAAGAGGTCGTTCTTGCTCGCGCTCGTATAGGACACACCTATACAACTCATGCCTTTCTACTAAGGGATGAGCCCATCCCTGAATGTATTCCTTGTCAATGTGCCTATACTGTCAAGCACATTCTCATTGAATGTGCTGATTTGATTTTGATCCGAAATCGCTTCTTCCGGGTTCAAACCCTTTCAGAATTGTTTGAAAGGGTGAATCCATCCAAGATACTTGGATTCATAAGAGAAATTGGACTTTTCTATAGATTTTAGACCATACAATTCTCAAATTATTATATATAATTCAATTAATATAATTCAATTAATACTAATTTTTAGTTAGTTTTAACCCTTGACTCCTTCTTATCCTTTCGTACTCGTATTTATCCCTCCTTAAGTAGGCACCATATAACACACTAGTGTTGGTGTGCCGTTAAACCCTATACTTACCTTACCTTACCCCTTATTGAGACTGTAGCCGCACGTACGGTTACTGGCCCCCTGTGGGTTTGGGGGTAGAATATACCCACTGTATCCTCCTGCATGTCGTAAGAGGCGACTAATAGGGGGCAACCTGTTGGCCGTGGGTTGCAACTCGTGTCGGTGAGCCCCCCTGTGGGTATGGGGGTAGAATAGGCCCACTGTATCCTCCTGCATGTCGTAAGAGGCGACTAATAGGGGGCAACCTGTTGGCCATGGGTTGCGACTCGTGTCGGTGGAAGGTGGGATCCTGGTGGTTGAGTGGAGCGGTCCTTGCGAGGGCTATATCTGCAACACACCACTTTGGCCCGGATTTCACCTAGACTAGAGGCTGGAATGGCCTGGTCCAGTCAATCGGCTTGTGGTGACATGCCATGGGATATTTGTTTTCATTATTTATTACTTTTTCATTCCACTTCGACGTTGACATCTGTTTTCATACACATAGTTTTTCCCATCTCTTTGCCATTTATCCTTGGCGGCTGCTTAACAGGTCAATCAAGTTGATGTGTGAACAGCTCTTTGAGCTGTTTGCTATTAATTTGAGTATTACACTGGTGTATCCCTGGCGTCATGTGTGCTGGTTGAGCCGCACACCGCTGACGCCCCCATGTTGGGCTCCATGGTGGGTGGGGAGCACCAGTGATGAAATTTTATCATAAAATCATGGCTCAAAAACACACTCAAGAAAGATTATCTTCCAAACGGAATCGACCTAATGACTCGGACACGGACTCTGATAGTGAAAATTTATCATCATGGCCAAGGTTTCTAGTGATTGCTACCACTGAGAAAGAACGTCCACTTAGCTCTTTAGGTCCATTCGCAATTGGTAAAGGAATCGAGGGGTTGGCTGGAGTCCCAAAAAACATCAGGAGACTCCAGTCCAGCCACTTCCTTGTTGAAGTGGACCGGGCCAGCCATGCAAGATGCCTATTGAAGTCGACCCTCCTAGCGGGGGTCCCAATAGGTGTCACCCCTCACAGAACCCTCAACACCAAAAAGGGCGTAATCCGCTGCTTCCACTTGAAGCAATGCTCAAGCGAAGAAATCATTGATGGACTAAGATCTCAAAAGGTGATTGACGTACGAAAAATCTTTGTAACTCGCAATGGGGAGAAACAGCCCACAGCAACGGTTATCTTGACCTTTGACAGCACTGAGTTGCCCAAAGCTGTCAAAGTCGGATACCTGAATGTTGCTGTGGAGCCCTACATTCCAAACCCATTGCGATGTTTCAAATGCCAAAGATTCGGCCATAGCAACACACATTGTAAAAGGACATCAACATGTGCCAAGTTCGGCCAGGAGGGCCATAAGGAAGAAGAATGTCAACAGTCCATTAAGTGCATCAACTGCTCAGGGGACCACCCAGCATTCTCTAGGCTGTGTCCTACATGGATCAAGGAAAAAGAAATACAAAAGATCCGACACACCAGAGACATATCGTTCCCTGAGGCACGCAGATTAGTGGAGGCGCAGCAGGGCACCAAACCCTCTTATGCTAGCGCTGTCAAGAGGGCCACAGTGTCAGTCGACACCCAGACCGACTACACGTGGCCCAATGGCAGCGCCCTGCCAAGGAGGGTGGCCACTGATGCGCCAAAACCTGTCACTAATGCCACTGCTAAAGACATTTCTATTCAATGTAGCCCTCCTTAGCTTCAAAATTCAAATAAAACAAAGTCAACTCCCAATAATAGAAGTAAAAGCAATGAAAAAACCAAATCAACTAGGCCTCCAAAGGGAGCTGACGATCCTGTCAGGGTTTTTAATAAGTTTGGGGGTTTGGAGGATATGGACGTAGACTCTATGAGGCCGTCCTCCAAACCAAGATCTGTGCCATCAAGATCCAAGGCGGACTGGCAGATCACCACACAAACCCCCTGATGGCACATAAAATCATCCAATGGAATTGTCGAGTATTTCGGTCCAACTATGATGAATTGAAATCTCTTCTATATGACCATCAACCTATCGCTGTTTGCCTTCAGGAAACTTTCTTGAAGGAGACTGATCAAATGTCAATGAGAGGGTATACCATGTATAATAAAACATCTTTATCACAAAGAGACGGAAGAGCTGTGGGAGGGGCATCTGTGCTTGTTAAACACGGTGTCCCCCATGAACCCATTCCTCTTGACACGCCTCTTCAGGCTATAGCCATTAGTATTACCCTCCACAAAACCATCACTTTGTGCTCTCTGTACCTACCACCCAGTTACAAGATTTTACAGAGAGACATTGATCATTTGATCAGTCAACTTCCATCCCCACTTTTGCTGCTTGGCGATTTCAATGCCCACAGCGATTTGTGGGGATGTGAGGACACCAACGACAGTGGTCAAAAAATAGAGAATTTCATCATACAAAATGATCTTGCTATATTAAATAATAAATCTAATACTTATCTCCATCCAGGAACCGGATCTTTCTCTGCCATAGACCTTAGCCTCTGCTCTCCATCCCTTTTGATGGAATTTGATTGGGAAGTTGGTCAGGACCGGTGTGGAAGTGACCACTTCCCAATATTTTTAAACATCAATAGGCCTATGCCCGCTGAGCGGGTTGCCAAATGGAAACTCCATAAGGCCAACTGGCCGAATTTTACTTCTATGTGCAGAGACATTATTAACAAAGAAACTTTGAAAATATTGATGAAGATCCGGTATCCTTTTTTACACAATCAGTAATTAATATAGCCACACAAAATGTTCCGAAATCCTCGACAGATTCTAAACGGATATATAAACCATGGTTTTCTGATGCATGCCGTGATGCTGTCAAAGAGCGCAAACGGGCACTGTACAGGTTCAAAATGCGGCCCACTGAGGCCAACAAAAACCTGTACAAAGTAGCCCGAGCCAAAGCCTCCAATTTGAAGGACATCGCCAATACTCTAGGCGATGCCTTCCAAAAGAATTCCCCCCCCTGTGGGTTCGGGGGTAGAATAGACCCACTGTATCCTCCTGCATGTCGTAAGAGGCGACTAATAGGGGGCAACCTGTTGGCCGTGGGTTGCGACTCGTGTCGGAGGAAGATGGGATCCTGGTGGTTGAGCGGAGCGGTCCTTGCGAGGGCTATATCTGCAACACACCACTTTGGCCCGGATTTCGCCTAGACGAGAGGGTGGGTAGGCCTGGCCCATTCCTATCGGCTGGTGGCGTCGTGCCCTGGGATTACCCATCACATGCATTTGGCATCTTCCTTCATGACATTCATTTACTTCATGGACCATTTCTCATTTCATTGGCTTCACTAGTCCCAGAAGGCGGCTGCTTAATCAGGTCAATCGGATTCCATTAGGGTGTTATGGTGCGCCTCTACGGGCTCAGCACCTTGCCAGTGTCTGGGCTCTATGGGTTACGTATTGTATCACTTTTTATGGGGGACGAGTATATCACCTGTGTAGCCCTGGCATCTTTAAGATGTCCCTTTATTGGGCTCCGGGGCGGGTGGGGAGCACAGGTGATGAATTGTTGTATTACTATGTCTGTTTCTCCTCCTGGCCAGAAAAGGAAGCACACCGAAGAAAATGATTTGAATCAAGTTGAAAAATTGGCAAAGATTTCTTATACTTGAAAGGACCGACGGAAGTTTAGAGAAAGTTTCATTCATTGTTCTATTTAAAGGAATTTGTGGTATTGCGGGCACCCCAAAAACTTTAAAACTTTTGAGATCTGGGCTTTACCTTGTAGAAACTTCAAAACAAATTCATTCCAAACTTCTTCTCCAAACCAGTAAAATAGCAAATATCAATGTAAAATTCAGCCCTCATAGAACCCTTAACACCATCAAGGGTGTTATAAAATCTTTCGAACTTAAATACTGCAGCGAAGAAGAAATTTTGGAGGAATTGAAAAATCAAAATGTAAGTGAAGTAGCCAAAGTGCTCATTAATAAAAATGGAGAAAAAATTCCCACAGGCACCCACATCCTTACTTTTAACATCCCTTACCTTCCAAACAACATTAAAATAGCTGGCCTGAACATCAAAACTGAACCATTTATTCCAAATCCTTTAAGATGCCACAATTGCCAGAAATATGGACACTTTCGAACAAGATGCAATAGAACACCAATCTGCCCCAAATGCGGTGATGAGCACGGGGAGCAGGATTGCAAGGCACCATTCAAGTGCGCAAACTGCTCCGGTGCTCATCCCGCATACTCTAAACGTTGTCCAATTTGGCAAATCGAAAAACAAATTCAAACACTACATATCACCCAAAAACTTTCTTTCCCTGAAGCGAGAAAAATAGTAGAGTGCCAAAATTCAACTTCTTCCAGACCTTCATATGCTAGTACTGCAGCAGCACCTACTAAAATAACCAAATCTATTAGTACACAAACAGAAAACCACCCTCCGAAACAACCCCCTTTCAAAGCCAGCAATCCCCCAACGGAACAAACAAAACCAAACACCCCCACTACCCCAAAAGTCAATGAACACATAACAGCAAACAAATACAATGAAAAATCTAAACTCCCACGGTCTGTAAAATCAAAACTCACCAGGGTTCAGAACCCAGATTCTTTTGTTGGGCCCAACATCTATGGCCCATTGTCTACCATGGAGACTGATGAGGTCCCCCATGGCAGACACACATCATCAGGGGCCAATCGGGACCCTGGGTCTGTAGTGGCCCAGGGAACCTGCGGCCCCAGGAATGCCATGGGGACTGAGGTCCACCATGGCAGCAAACGTCCCGCCAAACCCCCTGATAGGTAATGGCGGGCATTATACAATGGAATTGCCGAGGACTTCGGAATAATCATGAAGAACTTCTTACTTTACTCAACAAAAATAATGGTATTGCAGCCTGCCTTCAGGAAACATTTCTGAAGGCAGAAAATAAATATAGCTTGAAAGGCTATAAATCTTACCATAAATTTGGAGGCACTGGGGAACGAGCTTCTGGCGGCTCGTCCATTTTAATCAAGGATTGTATTCCCCAGAAGGAAATAGAACTCAATACAAACCTTCAAGCAGTAGCAGTAAATATTACCTTAAATAAGTCCATCACACTTTGCTCCCTTTTTACTTACCGCCAAGCCGAAATTTTACACGGGGAGAACTGGACAACATCGTGGCCCAGTTGCCAGAGCCAGTTCTCCTCATGGGTGATTTTAATGCCCACAACTCTTTATGGGGCAATACACATGATGATGGAAAAGGTCAAATTGTAGAAGATTTCTTCATTTCTCACAATCTCTGCCTTTTAAATGACGGCTCAAATACATACATCCATCCAGGCTATGGCACACCCACCGCAATAGATCTTTCTTTCTCTTCTCCTTCTTTTGTTTCTCGACCTTGCATGGGAAGTTGGTGTCGATGATACCTGTGGAAGTGACCACTTCCCCATTCTTATCCACCTAAACCCTCCGTTACCACCAGAGTCAACTCCAAAGTGGCAGCTGCATAAAGCAGACTGGCCCTCCTTTGGATCTCTGTGTGGGGAGGCTATCCACAGGGATAAGATGCAAGGGCGAGATACACACATCGATACATTTTGTGCTAAACTGCTTGAAATTGCCTCCAAAACTATTCCGAAGTCCTCGGCAAAGCCCAGGCGCATCCCAAAACCATGGTTTAACCAAGACTGCCAGGACGCCATCAACCATAGAAAAAGGGCCCTTAAGTTTTTTCAAACTCACCCAACCCATGCAAACCTGGCATCATTCAGGGCAGCGAGAGCGAGAGCTCGGCGGGTTGTTAAAGAAAGTAAAAAGAATTCATGGAAAACTTATATATCAAAATTAAACTCGAAAACATCAATCAAAAAGACATGGGAAATGGTCCGCAAAATAAGTGAAAAAAAAACACCTCTTCCACTTCTTCTTACCTTCTAACACCAGATGGTAATGAAGTAAAAAACAAAACAGGAAATATCTAACATCATAGCGGACACAATAACCATGAATTCTTCCACTGCTAATTATACTGAAAAGTTTCAAAGACATAAACAGATAACTGAAAGAACAAAAATTAATTTTAGGTCAAACAACGACGAAAATTATAATGTTCCTTTTACTTTAGAAGAATTGAAAGAATCTTTGAAACTCTGCAAGGACACTGCAGTAGGACCAGACGATGTTCATTACCAACTTCTTAAACATCTTCCAGAAGAGTCCTTGTATGTCTTATTAGACATATACAATCACATATGGAGCAGTGGAGAATATCCGGACTCATGGAGAGAGGCTACCATCATCCCTCTCCCAAAGTCCGGAAAAGACCCAACCAACCCGTCGAGCTACAGGCCCATCGCTCTCACGAGCTGTCTCTGTAAAACCATGGAGCGAATCGTTAACAAGCGTCTTATGTGGTACTTGGAAATTAATAATATAATAAATGAACATCAATCTGGCTTTAGAAAAGGCCGATGTACCACAGACAACCTTGTTAAGTTAGAGTCTTATATTAGGGATGCATTTTTAAAGGGGGACCATGTCGTGTCTGTGTTTTTTGATCTTGAGAAAGCATATGACACGACATGGAAATATGGGATTTTAAAAGATCTACAAGAAGCTGGTCTTCGAGGTAATATGCCACTATTTATACAAAATTTTTTAAATGATAGATTTTTTAAGGTAAGAATTGGGACATCACTTTCGGACCAACATGGTCAGGAAATGGGGGTCCCACAGGGCAGCATTCTTTCTGTCACACTTTTCAATCTAAAGATCAATAGCATCACAAAAGTTCTTAAACCTGAAATAGAAAAATCACTTTATGTAGACGATTTCCTTATATCTTACCGATCCAGCAGTATGACCACCATAGAACGCCAGCTACAAATCAACCTTAACAAAATTCAGAAATGGGCAGATGAAAATGGTTTCAAATTTTCTACTACAAAAACAGTTTGTGTACATTTTTGTCAAAGAAGGGGCCTTCACCCTGACCCAGAATTAACCATCAATGAAAATCCCATCCCTGTTGTGGAAGAAACCAAATTCTTAGGTATCATATTTGATTCAAAACTTAATTTTAAATCCCATATTAATTACATCAGGAATAAATGTCTCAAGGCAATGAATCTTCTTAAAGTAGTGTCCAAGCTGGACTGGGGAGCTGACAGGCAGGTCCTGCTCAGGCTCTACCGGTCCTTGATAAGATCAAAGCTTGACTATGGCTGCATCGTTTACGGTGCAGCTCGAAAATCTTATCTAAAACGACTGGACATAGTCCAGAATCAGGCTCTGAGGATTTGCCTTGGGGCATTTCGAACATCACCCATTGAAAGCCTCCACACTGAAGCCAATGAAATGCCTATCCATCTAAGAAGAAACAAACTGGCCCTTCAATATGCAATTAAAATAAAAAGCAATCCAGATCACCCTGCCTATGACATTATCTTCCATCCCAAATACCAAGTAATATATGAAACTAAACCTAATGCCATACCACCTCTTGGCATCCGTATTCAAGAATCGCTAAACAACATATCTAATAATTTAGACATTATTGCTCCAAACAAAATTCCCGAAACACCACCCTGGCAATTGAACACACCAACAATAGACACATCCCTTACCAAATATGATAAATTAAATGCAAATGACCTCTTGATGAAATTTCATGAAATAAAAGAACATCACAAAGACAAGATACTTATTTATACTGATGGATCCAAAGATGCAAACCGTGTGGGCGCTGGAGTCGTGTTCGGACCTCAGACCCACAAGGAAAGACTGCCTGGTGCAGCATCTGTTTTTACAGCTGAAGTTACCGCAATAAGGATGGCATTGGGCCTTATTGCTCACCATCCCAATGCGGATTTTACAATTTTTAGTGATTCTTTATCTGCCCTGGAGGCAATTGGGAATAAGTTGTTATCGTGCCATATTGTTGTAGATATTTTAGAAAATCTTACTCGTTTATCCATGCTGGGAAAAAATGTTGAGTTTGTCTGGGTACCCAGTCACATAGGTATCCCAGGCAACGAAAGAGCCGATAGGACTGCAAAGGAAGCCCTACATGAGCCAGTGTCTGAAACCAAGATTCCCTTTACAGACTTAAAACCGCAGGTCGTTAAACTTTTTAAACAAAAATGGCAGGACCAGTGGGATGAATCCATTCCAAACAAACTTTACGAAATCCAGCCTCAACTTGGGGAGTGGCCACACAACTGCAGAGAGAGCCGAAGAGAAGAGGTCGTTCTTGCTCGCGCTCGTATAGGACACACCTATACAACTCATGCCTTTCTACTAAGGGATGAGCCCATCCCTGAATGTATTCCTTGTCAATGTGCCTATACTGTCAAGCACATTCTCATCGAATGTGCTGATTTGATTTTGATCCGAAATCGCTTCTTCCGGGTTCAAACCCTTTCAGAATTGTTTGAAAGGGTGAATCCATCCAAGATACTTGGATTCATAAGAGAAATTGGACTTTTTTTATAGATTTTAGATCATACAATTCTCATTAATTCAATATAGTTCAAATTAATATAATTCAATTAATACACTTCAATTAATTCGATTTTTAGTTGGTTGTAAACCTTGACTGCTTATCCTTTCGTACTCGTACATGCCCCTCCTTAAGTAGGCACCATATAACACACTAGTGTTGGTGTGCCGTAAACCCTATACTTACCTTACCTTCCAAAAGAATTCCTCTGCCAATAATTATAGTACCAAATTTCAAAAATTTAAACATCATCGGGAACGAAACATTCCTAATTTTAATTCAAATAACAATGAAAATTACAACTCTCTTTTTACACTAAAGGAGTTGGAAGATTCGATACATAAATCGAATGACACAGCTAGTGGACCCGATGATGTACACTATCAATTTTTAAAACACCTTGCAGAGGAATCACTTGAAGTACTTTTAGACATTTTTAATGGAATCTGGGAATCTGGAACATTCCCAGATGGCTGGAGAGAGGCTATAGTTATCCCGATACCCAAGCCAGGCAAGGATAGCACCATTCCTACGACGGTTTTGTGAGGGACATGTGGTGTCGGTCTTCTTCGATATGGAGAAGGCCTATGACACCACATGGAAACATGGAATCCTGTCCGATTTGAGCAATATGGGCCTTAAAGGCCGCATGCCTGTTTTTATCAAAAAATTTTCTTGAGAACCGAATTTTTAAAGTCCGTGCTGGCACCACCCTTTCTGATACTTGTGATCAGGAGATGGGGGTCCCACAGGGAAGTATTTTATCCGTTACACTTTTTAATATAAAAATTAACAGTATAGTTAATGTCATCAAGCCAGGTGTGGATTGTTCACTCTACGTGGATGATTTTTTTATTTATTTTAAATCGAAAAATATGAGCACAATTGAGAGGCAGCTTCAACTTAGCCTCAATAACATCCAAAAATGGGCGGATGAAAACGGATTTAAATTCTCGAAATCAAAAACTGTTTATATGCATTTCTGGCAGAAGAGAACCCTACATCCTGACCCAGTCCTCACCCTTGATGGCAACGTTATTCCTGTGGTGGAAGAAACCAAGTTTCTTGGAATAATTTTTGACAGGAAGCTCAATTTTAAAGCTCACATTTCTTACCTCCGTAAGAAATGTTTTAAAGCAATCAATCTTTTAAAGATGTTGTCCAATACTGATTGGGGAGCGGACCGGAAAGTCCTTTTACGGCTTTACCGGTCACTAGTGCGCTCCAAGTTGGACTATGGCTCTTTTATATATGGTGCTGCCCGTCGCTCATATCTAAGAAAATTGGAAACTGTCCAAAACCAAGCTCTGAGGCTTTGCCTCGGGGCTTTCAGAACCTCTCCCATTCCCAGTCTACATGTGGAAGCCAACGAGGCACCACTTGGGGTTCGAAGGGAGCAGCTTGCCATTCAGTATGCCTTACGCATAAGGTCCAACCCCAGGAATCCTGCATTTGATGCTGTTTTTAATCCTGGAAATAACCATTTTTATGAGAGTAGGCCGAATGCTATCCCTTTGTTCGGTCTGCGTATCAGAGAATCGCTGGATGGGTCATGCTCTAACTTGAATGCCGTGGCGGTTGAGACTGTGCCAGGGTCTCCCCCATGGCAATTGAAAACCCCAACAGTGGATAAATCGCTGACAACTTACACGAAGGGATCTCACGAGCCTGATTTTTTCCTTCACCAATTTAGAGAGATAAAGGATAAATATTCTGACCGTTCTGCCCTTTACACAGACGGTTCGAAAGAAGACAATAAAATTGGAGCTGCAGCCATTATGGGGAAATGTGTTTTTAACATGAGCCTACCACCTCCACTGTCAATTTTCCACGCTGAGCTTAAAGCTCTTTCCATTGCACTTTGCCTTATTGCCCAATCCAGTAAAAAGCGTTTCGTTGTATTTTCCGACTCACTGTCTGCCCTGGAGGCAATCACAGGGAGTAATTTACGTAATGGTTTTATTTTAAATGTTGTGCTTTTATATTCTCAATTGACAGATCGTGGCAAGGATATTTTGTTTGTATGGGTACCAAGCCATGTTGGTATCCCTGGTAATGAAAGGGCAGACAGAGCTGCCAAGGAAGCCCTCAACATGAATGTGACTGAGGTTAAAGTCCCCTTTACAGACTTTAAACCTCAAGTCGTCCAATTTTTTAAACAGAAATGGCAGGACCAGTGGGATGAATCCATCCCAAACAAACTTCACGAAATTCAGCCCTTACTTGGGGAGTGGCCACAGAGCAGCAGAGAGAGCAGAAGAGAGGAGGTTATTCTTGCTTGCGCTCGTATAGGACACACCTATACAACTCATGCCTTTCTACTAAGGGATGAGCCCATCCCTGAATGCATTCCTTGTCAATGTACCTACACCGTCAAGCACATTCTCATCGAATGTGCTGATTTGATTTTGATCCGAAATCGCTTCTTCCGGGTTCAAACCCTTTCAGAATTGTTTGAAAGGGTGAATCCATCCAAGATACTTGGATTCATAAGAGAAATTGGACTTTTCTATAGATTTTAGACCATACAATTCTCAAATTATTATATATAATTCAATTAATATAATTCAATTAATACTAATTTTTAGTTAGTTTTAACCCTTGACTCCTTATCCTTTCGTACTCGTATTTATCCCTCCTTAAGTAGGCACCATATAACACACTAGTGTTGGTGTGCCGTTAAACCCTATACTTACCTTACCCTATACTTACCTTATCTATGTTGATGACTTATCAGGCCCAGTGAAGACGTCGCTCTTGTCTGATGTATGTTACCCCTTATCCTTTCGTACTCGTATTTATCCCTCCTTAAGTAGGCACCATATAACACACTAGTGTTGGTGTGCCGTTAAACCCTATACTTACCTTACCTTACCCTATACTTACCTTACCCTATACTTACCTTATCTATGTTGATGACTTATCAGGCCCAGTGAAGACGTCGCTCTTGTCTGATGTATGTTACCCCTTATCCTTTCGTACTCGTATATACCCCTCCTTAAATAGGCACCATATAACACACTAGTGTTGGTGTGCCGTTAAACCCTGTACTTACCTTACCTTATCTATGTTGATGACTTATCAGGCCCAGTGAAGACTTCGCTCTTGTCTGATGTATGTTAAACCTACTCCCAACACCTAGGTGGTTATTACTCAAGTCTACTGTATCTAGAGAATGGAGCTCTGCCAGTGCTGGTGCTATGTTGCGCAGGCTGTAGCGGGATATGTCAGCAGTAAATAGCCCCAAACCATGGAGACCAGTCAGCTGACCATTAGTCTGCTGCAGATCCGTGATTGGGGTTCAGTTCACAGTAACATAAGGGGCAGAGGCGGCGAGTCGTGAGAACCCATTTATCCCTTTATCACCCACACATACACCTGGCTGTAAGGCCTGGCTGTATGTGTAAGCAGCTTTCCCAGCGCTATGCTTTCACCAGCATTGAGAAGCGCTCTATCTAATCAGCACCAATGGACCGCCCAGCTGTAACACACACAGCGGATCATCATTAATGGTTCGACTAGTCAAAGTGAATCGTGTGCGTATGTATGTGTGTCTCTCTGATTGTCTGTCTGTTTGTCTGTGTGCATGTCTGTGTGCATATCTGTATGTATGTATGTATGTGTGTGTGTGTGTGTGTGTGTGTGTGTGTGTGTGTGTGTGTGTGTGTTTGTTTGTTTGTTTGTTTGTTTGTTTGTTTGTTTGTTTGTTTGTTTGTGAGTCGTCGCCTTCCAAGGCTAAACTGTCTAAACTTTAAGACAGGGATTAGGGTAAGGTCCCAGCGGGGATGAAAGATGGTTCACAGAGGTGATATGTAAAGGGTCACAGCAGGAATCAGAGTGGTGTCTTGGTGGGGATGGTGGTGTAGTCTTGGACGGGATAAGGATAGGGTCACAGCTGAAATACATATAAGGTCATAGAGCGTGTAGGGGTGGATTCATAGCATGGTCACTGTAGGAATTCGTGTCAGGCAGTATCAGATATAAGGGATTGAATGATTCAGGGTGTAGACACACTTATGATAAGCGTTGGAGAAAGAACAATGAGTGGGATTGGAGTTCGCTCACCAATCGGAAAAAGTTGGAGTCGAGAGGAAATAAGGTTAGGGTAACAGAGGGGTAAGGGCGGGGTCCCGCCGTAGATGGGGATGTGTTGTTGGTGGGAATTAGTTGGGGGTCACAGTGGGGATACGTGAGGGGTCATGGGAGAAATAAGCATTGAGTCGACGACTCACTGAGGAGATGCGGCCATGGCCAGGACGGGAGGTATTAGGGTCAGGCAAAAGCTGAATATCGGTTGGTGTAATGACGTGGGTTAAAGAGGAAAATGATATGGATAATGTTGGGGCCACATCAGTAATACGGATGAGGTCACAATGGAGTTGAGGGTGAGTTTGCAGGGAGTATAATAGTGACAGCAAGGATTAGGGATTGTTAGAGTATAGGAGGGGGATGTGAGGCAATAATTGGTCATAGGGAATTATCGTGACGTTACAACGCAGGATAAGGTAGAGGTATTGACCGACTTCCGACTTAATGCAGGTCTGGGTGGGGATAGTAACGGGATTATGACAGGGTTTGGATGGGGTCACAGAGCGGCTTATTTAGGATCTGTCTAAAAAAACTACTACTATACGATGAATAACATGATACGCATGCCTTAAATCAACTGCTATTCATGGTAATTTAGATGCCCCCCCCCCCCCCCACACACACACACACACACCAACGCCTCCAATAGCTTTTGTGTCAGAGATTAATAGACACAGAACCGATTCGTGTAGGCAAAGAAACTCAGCATCTGACAGCTCCGCGCTATTTACTTCTTTCACATCCAAGCTGTAGAGGCGAAGCGCCACCACTGAAATTTCGGAGCTTCCGAAGTCAAAACGACCGATGAACTCGCTAAAAACATACCAAAGCCCTCCAAGCACAAAATGACATGAGGACTGTTTCTATTACTACAGTTTTGTCTACTTGTTCTGTTTGAGCACTAAAATACGGCACATCATGAAACTTTGTTCAAAAACTCAACATGGTCGACTCCCATAATGCAACATAATTGTGTTAATTCTCGTTCATGTTTTCGATTCGCGCGGTAGCCATGTTGGACAAAAAAAATTTAAATTGTGTTGGATTTCGTTGATTCTGTTGATTAGAAGTATGACTGTTGTTGGACTCTAGGCAAGATTGATGATAAGACATTTGTTGGTATGAAAATGTATATTTTTTTAACTGTCCCTTGTCTGCATTGCGAGAAGGAGCAAATTTGCTTATAACGCTCACGGTTCTGCATACGGACCCTAGCCTCTTAGGTGGCATCGGATCATCAAAACACCAGGGGCGAGTTGCCTTGCCTAATCAGCAACCACCTCCTCTTTGTTCGTTGGTAGTTTGGGGGGTCCCTGTGGCAGTTGTACAGGCTGTTAAATGATAGCATTATCGATAGCTATAGACAGGACAATGAAATCGGTGAGGAGGCGTAAGTTGAGAGAAAGCTAGATCAACTGAATTTGACGTTTGTTTTGGCACTATTTCTGCAAATACAAACATATATGTAAAACTTTTGTATAAATGCAGACCCTGAGAAGGCATTTGGTAAAGCCGCTGCTAAATTACTCAAAGCACTTCGCCCAGCTAAGGCAAAATCTTCCCGTCTTGTTGTTAACTCTCCACTGAGGAGTACCTCTGGTATAATACCACGTGGAGTGAAGCGCAAGCAAACCTCAGCTTCTTCAGCCAGACCAAGCAATCATGGTACCTTTGTTAATTATGAAATATTCCAGAAAAATTTATTTTACAATATTTACTGATCTTTAAGAACACATTGAGGTGCATCCTTTGCTTGTGTTACAAACAGTTGATACAGCTACTTCCGAAGAGGCCCTTATACAGGAAAATACTATCGGTAAGATCATGATATTTGTGGAGAGTTGCTACAGCAATTTTTATGTTCAATAAAAATTAAACATGAATTAGCAGTTATAGTGATAGTAAATTTATATGGAGTTATCTTCTGACGATAGATGTTAACTGTGTGAAGGAGACATTTTAGTTTCTGACATTTGGAAAAAAGTACAGCCAATTATCTGACCAAGTACAAGATGACCTTGATGATAGTGAGCTGACCGATTGGCAAAAGCGAAAACTGGAAAGCCAAAATCTTTGGGGGACCCAAAGGCAATCGGTAGTTGACTCATTGCTAGCAAACATGGCACAATCTGCGCAAGAGCCTGAATGTTGCCTGTGTGCATCCATCAAAACTACGGTAATGTTACGCAAGTATTATTAATATCTACCTATGAATGAGCTTTTTGTGCACTAATGTGTAACTTTCATATTCAGGTGTCTCCAGTGCCAGATGTTTATGTGTGAGGACCAATACAAGCCCAACACCTTTGTGAAGGATACCATGACAGGGAATCGTTTAATCTTGATATCTACTACCCACTCCCTACTGAGATGCCAGAAGGTAATCCCAAGGCAGGATATAATCATTCAAATCGATTCCACTATACTGAATAGATTGATATTTTTGCAACAGGGTACCCGAGAGACTATGGGCAAAAATACGGCAGTCAGTGCGCTAATTCTGCCTGCTTGGTGTTGGTTTCTGGTGTGAATTGTATTCTCATTACTATTACAGATTTTTTATGCATTACGCTTATGTTCAAATCTTCCATATAACATGCTACAATAATATATTGTGACTTTTTCCAATATGCATTTGCAGGGAGATATGATCTTCACTTGCCAAATTTCATTTGTGAAAACTGAGGTTACAATGATCCAATGAAAGTAAGTTTCATTACAGCATCTAATATAGATAACCTTTTAACATTTGTTATTTTTGTGCTCCGAAATATAATATTAGTTATTATTCTTTCACTAGACATATATATATATGTATATATATATATATATATATATATATGTACATATATATATATATATATATATATATATATATATATATATATATATATATATATATATATATATATATATATATGTCTAGTGTATATATATATATATATATATATATATATATATATATATATATATATATATATATATATATATATATATATATATATATATATATATATATATATATATATATATTGGAAACCTTTCACACTCGCAAGTTTGAGCTACCGGGGAGATCTGTGCGAGAGTTTCGGAGACCTTGAATCAAATGTCTAGAAGCCACAGCAGAGTAAGTATCAGTTATGGGAATAGCAATTTTGAAATAGTATTTATTGAATAATTGACATGAGGTTACGCTCATTTGAATTTCAAACAATATCAGTTGTCTCTGTCTTTGATGTATACTAGGTCATAGGGATAAGTAGCCTCATTCAGACCTCATACCAGAGGAGAGGTTATACCAATTGCACGCCACCTTGTCAGATGACTTTGTGGTTTTGCCTCCAGTAAGGATCCAGGACAGGCATTCTTAAGTGGAACATCAAACCTTGTTATTCAGGCTGTGAAAAGGGTGCTAACCCCTCAATTGCACACTTTAATGCAAGAGAAGTTCACATTACAGCTAAGAAGGTATAAGATATATGATATATATTTGGTTGATTTATTAGTATGTAGTGCCCTTTAAACAGCATCGTTGAATGAAATTGTATTTATTATACATATTATGTTCCCAGTCATATGGTGAAGAATGTTCTGAAAGTGAGCTTGTTAGACAGGGCAAAGTCTTACTTACAAAAAGATCCATAACAAGATGTGGAGCTGACGATGACTAGCATTATGAAACATAAGATGCTCATTGAAAAGAAGGCTGGTAATTATTCAAATTTCACTTAAACCTTCAAAATTTGTGGCCATAAGGATCAAATACTTTTGTATCTGTGTACAGCAGCAAAAGCGCACAGGTCATAGGACAAAACTCTCTGAAGAACGCCAACGATTGTCACAGGACCTAACAAGTTTGCAGTTACCTTGCCACAATCTTGCATGTCCCTCTTCTCAAGGGTGTTTCTGAGAGTCAAGACTCTTTGCCATGGCTGTATGGAGCGGGTTAGCAGTTCTTGTATCTGATATGCTCATGCAAAAATGATTTTGAATTATATTATATTCGATTCTTAATGATTTTGCTACAAAGAAGAAGGGAGAGAGGAGGAAGTCAGCGTCCACTTGACCAACCAAAAATCACAACAGAAATTTCTCGGGGCAGACATAAACCAATTACAGTCAAGTATGAATTATTTCTAACATAATTCGAAATCCTTTTATAAAACTCCAGACTGTTTACCATTAATAATATGTCTATACATTTCTCCAGGCATTGAGACAGAATCCACGGCAACATCAGACAAGCTTGCAATCCTACAGACGCAACACCATAACATCATCATGCACGAAAAGAATGCTCACCTGGTTATTGCTCAAGCAGTTGACGATTCTGGGATAAGTACAGATATATTTGTCAACGGTATGAAAGAACCTGTGTTATCAGATTTTGAATACTGGTCTGATGCATAGCAGTCTGATCTCCTAAGAAGTTACATTACGTGAAGTATCAAACCATTAATACTTTGTCCAATATAAGATTTTTGCAAAATTAACTGTACATGTATGTGTTGTTTTAATATGTTTGATATAGTACATTTAATGAGCACAACATTTATTAACTTGTACTCATTAACAGGCAACTGTGTTACAACATATCTTTCTGAAATAATTACAAGCACTTTAATGATTTGATTGTTGGCACTCATTTGTTTGTTTCTTCAGATATTTACCATGCCATGAGGATAAACCAATCAAGTACAATAATGGTCTATGGTGGAGCTATGGGCCTCTAAAGGACACCTCTGTCAGTTATGATCACAGCAATACACAATTGTGCAAGAATTGTTTTTTACGAACCATAAAATATTATCTATTGTTCAGATCAGTTCTTTAGCTTGTAATAAATGAACATTGTGCACTATGATCTAAGTCTGAACTTTTTAATAAAAGTATTGATTGAAAGTGAGAAGAATGTTGTTGATGTAATTGAAACTTCTCAGTTTTTTAAAAAGACCTTAAAACATGAATGGTTTATACCTTACAACAACTACAAAAAGATTCCTTGAAAAATCCTGTACAGTTTGCATGCGAATTCTCCATAATGTGAGGTGTCCTATCCCTAGTCTTGCTGTCAGTCATCGTTAGTGTAAAGAAAAGACTACAAGCTAATAACAATCAAGCAATGTCTCCCTGGGACATACATCGACCAAATGGTATATTACCCGTATCTAGTATCCCTAAACACCTGCGGAATATACTCATGGGAATGCATATTGAGCCTTATTAATAAAGCGTTCTGGAAGATGTTTAAGTAGTTGGTAATGGCCCGGGGGGGGGGGGGGGCACTTGGCCTTATTCTGGATAGGGGTGTGCCGCGGGACCTCGAAAACCCGTACCGTCGTACAAGGTCAAAATGGCCAAAAGCATACCCCGTCGTACAAGGTATTATGCGAATGTATAACCCCTCGTACAGATTGATGCTCAAAAACATACCCCGTCGTACATGTATGAGGCCAAAAGACCCGTCGTACAAGTCAAGAGGCCGAAAAAAACATACCCCGTCGCGCGGCACATATGTACTACCTCTATACCAGTAAAAGCACCCCCCCCCCGGGGGGTAATGGACATCGTCTGGTCCTACTGCAGTGTCCTTGCAGAGTTTCAAAGACTCTTTCAATTCTTCTAAAGTAAAAGGAACATTATAATTTTCTTCATTGTTTGACTTAAAATTGAGTTTTGTTCTTTCAGTAATCTGTTTATGTCTTTGAAACTTTTCGGTATAATTAGCAGTGGAAGAATTCATGGTTATTGTGTCCGCTATGATGTTTGTTTTTGACTTCATTACCATCTGGTGTTAGTAGGTAAGAAGAAGTGGAAGAGGTGTTTTTTCCACTTATTTTGCGGACCATTTCCCATGTCTTTTTGATTGATGTTCTCGAGTTCAATTTTGATATATAAGTTTTCCATGAATTCTTTTTACTTTCTTTAACAACCCGCCGAGCTCTCGCTCTCGCTGCCCTGAATGATGCCAGGTTTGCATGGGTTGGGTGAGTTTGAAATAATTCAAGGGCCCTTTTTCTGTGGTTGATGGCGTCCTGGCAGTCTTGATTAAACCATGGTTTTGGGATGCGCCTGGACTTTGCCGAGGACTTCGGAATAGTTTTGGAGGCAATTTCAAGCAGTTTAGCACAAAATGTATCGATGTGTGTATCTCTCCCTTGCATCTTATCCCTGTGGATAGCCTCCCCACACAGAGATCCAAAGGAGGGCCAGTCTGCTTTATGCAGCTGCCACTTTGGAGGTGTCTCTGGTGGTAACGGAGAGTTTAGGTGGATAAGAATGGGGAAGTGGTCACTGTTATGTTATGTCCAAATAACTATATTGAGAAACACACACACGAGGACGACACCATGTAGACCGGAACAGAACTGTCTTTATTCTTAACCACCATCCAACACATGAAGTGGACGTTATGATTTTTAGTGAGGGCTTCATAATGCAACATCCCCCTTCTTTTAAGAAATCATCAATGACAGACATTATGTTAGTTGCTTGTCTGCAGTCACAAACAAAAAGGTAGCAGTCTGCCTGTTACAATAAAATGACATACAATTTAAGTCTAGTCCCAAGTTGACATTCATACAAAACAATACTATCTGGTTCTGCTACAATATGAATATGTATTTAGATTAAATATCTTCTATGAGACGACGTGGAGGCATGACATTTCGCTTGGGACGTGGTGTAGGTATTGTAGTATTTCCACTTTTCTGTATCGCAGGTGAGGAGACTGTTGCGTTGTGATTCACTTTACTAGTAGGCGTGGAGATGGGATCAGGTACGGGGCTATCCTGTGTTGGCTGTAGAGTAGGTGGGGCAACTATCGGTGCAGCTGGTGGTGACGGAGTTGGGCTTGTGTAAGTGTCAGTGGCTATGGGTCGAGGTCGTAGCAATATTCTGTTGCGTTTTAGAGGGCGACCTGTCGTGCGGCATAGCACTGTGTAGGAACGTGGTTCGGGGCCAATTCCAATAACCTTACCGGGGAGCCAGTTTTTACGTGCCACATCCTGGTAGTAAACGGGCTGGTTGATGTCAAGCTCATCAAGGGTTTTGCTCTGGCTGTTGTAACGCATTTCAGATTTCTGATGGGCTAGCTGTCTAGCTGCAGTTATGTCATGGGCGTTGCCTTGATGGTAGACTGGTAGGTTGAAGTTAATTTTCCTTTGGAAAATGAGTTCAGCTGGTGAGGGGATTTTAGGGCCTAAAGGGGTTGTTCGATACACAAGAATAGCTTTGTCGGTTTCCTCAGGTGACTTCTTAATGAGGGCTTTCATGCTCCGGACCATGCGTTCAATAAAACCGTGTGAACGAGGATGGTGAGGGGAGCTGGTGACATGAGCTATTCCATAGTTGTTTGTCATTGCCTGGTAAGCACTGCCTATAAACTGTGGACCGTTGTCCGAGATGATGGTGTCTGGACAACCAAACATTGAAAATACATGACTGGTAATAGCAGCTACGTGACGGCTGGAAGTGTCACATCCAAGGCATTCAACAATCGGGTATTTCGAGTGGTAGTCTGCTATGATGAGATAGTTCTCATCATTCAGTGTGAAGAGATCTGAGCCTATTGTATGCCAGGGATATGGTGGAACGGTTGTCATAACGGGTTCCATTGGCTCTTTACTCTGCGATGCCTGGTGCTTTTGACAAATGGCACATTGTGATATTATGCCCTCGATGTCAGAGTTGATCCCGGGCCAGTACACGCTACCTCTAGCGCGCATCTGACAGCGGATAATCCCTTGGTGACCAGTGTGGATGTCAGTTAGATATTGGTCATGGAGGATCTCTGGGATCAGCAGTTGACTTCCCTTCAGAATGAGACCATTTTCAATGCTTAGCTCGTCTCGGAAAGGCCAATAAGGATGAATGCTGTGGTTGACGTCTCTTTGGCGTCCGGGAAATCCTTGGATAATGTATTTTGACAGGCGATTGAGTGTCTCGTCATTTGTTATTGCTTCACGAAGCTCATCGAGTCGTCTGTTGCTGAATTGAGCGAAGCATACCTTAATATTCAGTTCAATGTGCTCATCAGCACTAGACTTTGGGAGTCGAGAAAGGCTGTCCGCTAGAATCATCTCTTTGCCAGGTCTGTATTTTATCTCGTAGTCATAGCGTTGCAACCTCAACAGCATACGCTGCAGACGGGCTGGGGCAGATGTGAGTGCTTTGGCTGAGATCATCTCCAGTGGACGGTGATCTGACTCGATGGTAAATGGTTTGCCGTACAAATATGTGTGAAAGCGTTCTGCTCCAAATACACATGCAAGTAGCTCTCTTTCTATGTTTGCGTACCGCTTTTCGGTGTCAGACAAACTTTTTTTGAGGCAAACGAGATTGGGTGACCATCTTGAATGAGTGCGGCGCCGAGGGCTTCTTGACTCGCATCAACTTGCAATACAGCTGGCTTGGTTGGATCAAAGTATGAGAGCAATCCAGCTCTACTAATGAGCTGTTTGAGTTGGCTGAAAACTGCTTGATGCTCTGGATGCCACTGGAATTCAGAGTCCTTCTGTAGTAGCTGTCTCAATGGTCCTGTAACGTTACTCAGCTTAGGGATATACGGAGCAAGGTATGTGACCATTCCAAGGAATGACTGGAGTTCTGAGACGTTTGCTGGGGGCTTCAGGTCGATGATAGCCTGCACTTTGCTTGGATCAGGCTTGACCCCTGACTCCCCGTAGATGTTGCCAAAGAAGCATACTTCGTCTTGGTTGATTTTACATTTCTCTGCATTGAAGACAAGACCACATTTGCGAGCACGTTCCATCAACTGATGGAGATTGCGGTTGTGATCAGCTTGGTCAACACCGAACACAGTGATGTCATCTGCAATGGATATGACGCCAGGTAGTCCATCGAGTATCTGATCCATTGCCTTTTGGAAGACGTCTTGGCTAGTTTTCAAGCCAAATGGGAGCCTTTGGAAACAGAACCTTCCAAATGGACTGTTGAACGTAGTGAGGTGTTGACTGGCATCATCTAACTGCACGCTCCAATAGCCGGACTTGGCATCCAGTTTGCTAAACACTTTGGCGCCCTTGAGTCTGTGTGTGACCTCTTCAAGTGTGGGGGTGCGGTGCTGACCCCTCTTTAGCCCCTTATTGATGTCTTTCGGATCCAAACAAATGCGGAGAGACCCGTTTGGTTTTTGAACATATGTTATGCTCGAGACCCAGTCTGTAGGTTCACTCACTGGGCGGATGACATCTAGGTCCAGCATTCTGTCAAGCTCAGAGCGGATTTGAGATTGGAGCTGGATTGGAGCTCTTCTTGGCGCATGGATTACAGGACAAGCATCCTCCTTGAGGATTAGTGAATGCTCTCCTTTGAATTTACCCAAGCCTGTGAATCGGTCAGGGTACATGGACTTGACGTCACTCAGCTTTCTAAGGTTTGCAGTGTCAGTCTGGAGAGATATGGTACAGTTCATGGTCACCAGACTGAGAGCTTCGCAAGTTTCCAATCCAAAAATTACAGGACCTGGTGTGTCAGTTACATAAAATTTTGTTGCTTGCCACTGGCTGTCCGCGTAACGACACGGGATGGTAAGTGTACCGTACTGACGAATCGGAGTGCCATTGTATGCAGTGAGTTTGGCGTCACTTTTAACTAAGGTTGTTGGCAGTCCGTCTTCATTTACATGCGATGGGTATATATTGCGGAACGTTCGCAGAGGCAGGATATATTCCCTTGAGCACCTGTATCCACTTTACCTCGTAGATTTGTCTTCTTGTTGGGGTATGCCTCAATGCACAAGATTGCAAATGCTTTGTCCCGGCTTACTGTTGAAATGGAGAGAGTGTCGAATGTGCACTGTTCAAACTGTGGGTCATCCTTATTCTCAACACAAACAGAGTGTACATCAGGCTTCTGCTTCTGTTTGTTACACTTTGAAGTACTGTACTTACTTTATTGAGCCACTGCGATGTCCTTGCGTAGAACTGTGTGCAGCAGTACTGCGACAAACTTTTCCCCAATGACCAACTTTTAAGCATTTATTGCATTTCTGGTCGCGAGCGGGACATTCCTCCCGACGGTGTCTAGTCCCACCACAAAAGTGGCATGTGTTCCTTGAGGTCGATTCAGCATGTGGAATCGGTCCTTTCCTTTGGTTGTTTCGCTTTTGATGGATGCTATCCACCTTCGTAGCCTGCCCAAACTGATTGAGTTGTTGTTGTGTGGCCTCGTATGTTCGAGCACAGTCAAGAACTTTGTCAAGTGTCAACTTCTCTGGATCGTGGTCTAGTAGCTTTTTACGAACGGGGTTGTGCACAGTGCCAATAATGATTTGGTCGATCAGCATGTCCTCGAGAGCAGCCTCGAATTTACACTTCCGTGCTTGCACCTTAAGACGAGTTGTAAAGGTGTCAATGGGCTCAGCTGACTGTTGACGAATGTCGCGAAATTGAAAACGGGCAAGTCTATAGTTAGCCTTGGGCTCAAAATAGTCTTGGAATGCCTGCCACACTGACTCTGGCGTTTTCTTCTGCTCTACTGTCAGATGAGACCAGTTGTCGTAGACTTCTAAAGCATTGGGTCCCAACCACAGTAGGATGTAGTTAACAATTTCGTGACCTGTTTTGTTACTGTACGTAGGAGTCGACAACAACAGTTCACAATAACGCTTGAATGAGCGAAACTGATGAGGCAAATCGTCACTGTCCCAGTTGAATGAGGGCAACTTGATACCGGCTAGATCGTTTGAGTGCACGTACTGCACGCTTGCTGCTGGGTTTGATTCCGACATGATTTGGCGGGCGATAAACTGCACACTGTCACTGACGCGATGCAATTATTTACCACAACGTCCAACACGATCACTAGACCTGATATTGTCACACGCAGAAGCTTACTTGCGATTTGCACTTTGCGCTCGTTTTGTTGCTCGACATTCCAACACCACAGTCACACAATCCGTCGTCGACCATGTGCGTTTGAGCGGGGTCGTTGAGGAGGTGAATCTGTGAATTGCTCGGTTCACTGAAATCCGGTGTCACCTGGTCACTGACCTCAAGACGACAGTCGTTTCCACTGCTGACTAGCGGAAGATAAAAACACTGTTTTTAATCACTATGGGTCGTTTTAGATCTCACTTGCTGCCACCATGTTATGTTATGTCCAAATAACTATATTGAGAAACACACAGACGAGGACGACACCATGTAGACCGGAACAGAACTGTCTTTATTCTTAACCACCATCCAACACATGAAGTGGACGTTATGATTTTTAGTGAGGGCTTCATAATGCAACAGTCACTTCCACAGGTATCATCGACACTAGCCCTACAAGACGTCTGCGTAGACGTCTTACCGTTTCTCGAAACAACGCCATTCAATTATTTTTAGATCGATTCAGACAACTACCAAACACCAAACATACACAAGTGATGGAGTTATAGAATGCAATGATGTTTTACGGACAATTTCATCCCTTTTCGGCTGGTGATTTCATCCGTGGTAATTATTTATAGTGCGATCAATTTGGGAAGCGGTAAAAAGTCAGAAACACAGCAACATGTTTGTTTACAAGTTCAAGACCACATGCATTGCGGGGGGGGGGGGCACTTAAGTGTAAAGATATAGTATACATGTGCCGCACGAAGGGGGTGGTTTTTTTCAACATCTCGACTTTTACGACGGGTTAGACATTCGCATAATACCTTGTACGATGGAGTATACTTTTTCTCATTCTCAACGAGTACAACGGGTACAGGTTTTCGAGGTCCCGCGGCACACCCCTATCCGAGTTAGGGTAAGTGCCCCCCACTTGGGATGCTAAGGCAATGCGGGAAATCGCGAGAATTAATTGTTTCCAAAATGGCAGACATCGTATCGCGATTAGTTAGGAAACGAACTATCGATGCCATTTATTGAAGAATAGCGTCGAGTGGTGGTAAGTTTTTTGGCGCGTAGAGTCTATTTTTTGTAAAGGCTCTTGATATATGTTATTTTCTAGGTACGCAGAGTGACCTTCAACCCAAACGAGAAATTGCCGACTGTGTTTGACGAACTCTTCGTAACGGTATAAATTCATGTTACCGTTACACCGGAGCTACATCGACACCAACTTCCCATGCAAGGTCGAGAAAGAAAGAAGGAGAAGAGAAAGAAAGATCTATTGCGGTGGGTGTGCCATAGCCTGGATGGATGTATGTATTTGAGCCGTCATTTAAAAGGCGGAGATTTTGAGAAATGAAGAAATCTTCTACAATTTGGCCTTTTCCATCATCATATGTATTGCCCCATAAAGAGTTGTGGGCATTAAAATCACCCATGAGGAGGACTGGCTCTGGCAACTGGCTTTGGCTTGGCGGTAAGTAAAGGGAGCAAAGTGTGATGGACTTATTTAAGGTTATATTTACTGCTACTGCTTGAAGGTTTGTATTGTGTTCTATTTCTTTCTGGGGAATAAAATCCTTGATTAAAATGGACGAGATTTATAGCCTTTCAAGGTATAGTTATTTTCCGCCTTCAGAAATGTTTCCTGAAGGCAGGCTGCAATACCATTATTTTTGTTGAGTAAAGTAATTAGTTCTTCATGATTATTCCGAAGTCCTCGGCAATTCCATTGTATAATGCCCGCCATTACCTATCAGGGGGTTTGGCGGGACGTTTGCTGCCATGGTGGACCTCAGTCCCCATGGCATTCCTAGGGCCGCAGGTTCCCTGAGCCACTACAAACCCAGGGTCCCGATTGGCCCCTGATGATGTGTGTCTGCCATGGGGGACCTCATCAGTCTCCATGGCAGACAATGGGCCATAGATGTTGGGCCCAAAAAAAGAATCTGGGTTCTGAACCCTGATGAGTTTTGATTTTACTGACCGTGGGAGTTTAGATTTCTCATTGTGTTTGTTTGTTGTTATGTGTTCATTGACTTTGAGGAAGTGGGGGTGTTTTGTTTTGTTTGTTCTGTTGGGGGGTTGCTGGCTTTGAAAGGGGGTTGTTTCGGAGGGTGATTTTCAGTTTGTGTGCTTATAGATTTGGTAATTTAAGTAGGTGTTGCTGCAGTACTGGCATATGAAGGTCTGGAAGAAGTTGAATTTTGGCACTCTACTATTTTTGTCGCTTCAGGGAAAGTAAGTTTTTGGGTGATATGTAGTGTTTGAATTTGTTTTTCGGTTTGCCATATGGGACAGCGTTTAGAGTATGCGGGATGAGCACCGGAGCAGTTTGCGCACTTGAATGGTGCTTTGCAGTCCTGCTCCCCATGCTCTCATCACCGCATTTGGGGCAAATTGATTTTCTGTTACATTTGGTTTTAAAATGGCCGTATCTTTGGCAGTTGTGGCATCTCAAAGGGTTTGGTATGAAAGCTTCAATTTTAATGTTTAGACCTGCTATTTTGATGCAGCTTGGAAGGTAAGGGATATTGAAAGTAAGGATGTGGGTGCCTGTGGGAATCTTTTCTCCATTTTTATTAATGAGCACTTTGGCTACTTCACTGACGTTTTGATTTTTCAATTCCTCCAAAATTTCTTCCTCACTGCAGTATTTGAGTTCGAAAGATTTTATAACACGCTTGATGGTGTTAAGGGTTCGATGAGGGCTGAATTTTACATTGATATTCGCTATTTTGGTGGTCTGAAGAAGAAGTTTAGAATGAATTGGTTTGGAAGTTTCGACAAGATAAAGCCCATATCTCAAAAGTTTTAGAGTTTTGGGAGTGCCTGCAACACCACAAATTCCTTTAAATAATACTATAAATGACACCTTTTCCAAACTTCCGTCGGTCCTTTCAAGTACAAGAAATCTTTGCAAGTTCTTAGATTCATTTTCTTCTAAATGCCTTCGTTTTTGGCCAGGATGAGAGACGGACATAATAATAGAACAATTCATCACCTGTGCTCCCCAACCACCCCGGAGCCCAATAAAGGGACATCTTAAAGATGCCAGGACTACACAGGTGATATACTCGTCCCCCATAAAAAGTGAGACAATACGTACCCCATAGAGCCCAGACACTGGCAAGGTGCTGAGCTCGTAGAGGCGCACCATAACACCCTTAATGGAATCCGATTGACCTGATTAAGCAGCCGCCTTCTGGGACTAGTGAAGCCAATGAAATGAGAAATGGTCCATGAAGTAAATGAATGTCATGAAAGAAGATGCCAAATGTATGTGATGGGTAGTCCCAGGGCACGACGCCACCAGCCGATAGGAATGGGCCAGGCCTACCCACCCTCTCGTCTAGGCGAAATCCGGGCCAAAGTGGTGTGTTGCAGATATAGCCCTCGCAAGGACCGCTCAACTCAACCACCAGGATCCCATCTTCCTCCGACACGAGTCGCAACCCACGGCCAACAGGTTGCCCCCTATTAGTTGTCTCTTACGACATACAGGAGGATACAGTGGGCCTATTCTACCCCCACACCCACAGGGGGGAATAGATAAGTTTGACCTGATTAAGCAGCCACCTTCTAAGATAAGTGGATGATGTTAAAAACAATAAAAATGCAAATAGTATCCAATGTCAAGTCACCACACGCTGATTGACTGGACCAGGCCATTCCAGCCTCTTGTCTAGGCGAAATCCGGGCCTGAGTAGTGTGTTGCAGATACGGCCGTCAAAAGGACCGCTCCACTCAACCACTTGGATCCCATTGTTCACCGACACGAGTCGCAACCCACGGCCAACAGGTTGCCCCCTATTAGACGCCTATTCTGCCCCCGGATTCACAGGGATGCAGGTTGCAGATATCTTCCTTGTCGGTTTTGCTCCGACAACATGAAGAGTGAATCAATGGACAAGCTGAGGGATCTTCTTCCAAAACACCAACCAACGCTACTGCCTCTCACAGAGGAAGTGTTTGTGCAGGGCCAAAAAACCTGTCCTAATTCCATGAAGCGGTTATTGTTAGCACTTGTAAGCAATACTCCTGTATGTAATCTTTTTCCAAGCATACATGAACTTCACAGGGTGATACAGAGCATAGCAAGAGGTGATGACATATCATGCAGTGCCTCTTAAATGAAGGTCCTGCATTTGCATTGTCCTTTACTGCACCAGGTCTACCTTCAATGTCTCAACTGCTCTTTCTTTCATGTCTTGGAATGTGCACTTGCCATTAGTAAAATAGACATTCAAAAGCGGATTAAGCCATTATTTGCCCACTGCTCCTTTCAAAGCCTCCCTAAGGTGGTTGAGCGTGGGATATATGGACCAATAGAAATCCACTCTGTGGGCACTCAAAAAGGTTAGACTGATTTTGCGGCTAGGACTTTGTAAAATATTTCTTTAGTTGGCAAATAGTCTATGGAAACCGGGCTCAAGTACCAAAACATTTACATTTCCTATCATGTTACGGCCGTAATTGGACATAATGTACGGCCACCTTTAGAATATGGGAGCATCGCACAGTGAGTGTCTCATGATTGGCCTAACTGTGTCGTGATCTGCCACTCTGCATGGAAGTTGATTTTTTTCACTATGCTTTCTTTTTCTCTACAATATTAAACGGAACGCCAGCGCTTTGTCCCGGTGTTTAACCCGGTTTCAACGGTTCAAAGCATAAGAAACAGCATTAACGACTCATACCACGATTGCGCGATGCCGGTGCACGTTCTGACTGACGCTGTTATGATCAAGGTAAGGTAAGTATAGGGTTTAACGGCACACCAACACTAGTGTGTTATATGGTGCCTGCTAAGGAGGGGTAAATACGAGTACGAAAGGATAAGAAGAAGTCAAGGGTTAAAACTAACTAAAAATTAAACCCATTTGTATTAACTGAATTATATTAATTGAATTATGTATAATAATTGAGAATTGTATGATCTAAAATCTATATAAAAAAATCCAATCTCTCTTATGAATCCAAGTATCTTGGATGGTTTTACCCTTTCAAACAATTCTGAAAGGGTTTGGATACAAAATTGTGCCAAGACACGCGCTTGCTGCTTTTGATGACGCATCGAGCTTTGGCTCGGGCCACTTTGTACAAGTTTTTGTTGGCCTCGGTGGGCCGCATTTTGAACCTGTACAGTGCCCGTTTGCGCTCTTTGACAGCGTCACGGCATGCATCAGAAAACCATGCTTTATATATCCGTTTAGAATCTGTCGAGGATTTCGGTACATTTTGTGTGGCTATATTGGCCTTATGAAGATTTCATTTGGCTACCCGCTCAGCAGGCATAGGTCTATTGATGTTTAAAAATATTGGGAAGCGGTCACTTCCACATGGTCCTGACCAGTTTCCAAATCAAATTCCATCAAAAGGGATGGGGAGCAGAGGCTAAGGTCTATGACAGAGAATGATCCGGTTCCAGGATGGAGATAAGTTTTTGATTTATTATTTAATATAGCAAGATCATTTTGTATGATGAAATTCTCTATTTTATGACCACTGTCGTTGGTGTCCTCACATCCCCATAAATCGCTGTGGGCATTGAAATCGCCAAGCAGCAAAAGTGGGGATGGAAGTTGACTGATCAAATGACCAATGTCTCTCTGTAAAATCTTGTAGCTGGGTGGTAGGTACAGAGAGCACAAAGTGATGGTTTTGTGGAGGGTAATACTAATGGCTATAGCCTGAAGAGGAGTGTCAAGAGGAATGGGTTCATGGGGGACACCGTGTTTAACAAGCACAGATGCCCCTCCCACAGCTCTTCCGTCTCTTTGTGACAAAGATGTTTTATTATACATGGTATACCCTCTCATTGACATTTGATCAGTCTCCTTCAAGAAAGTTTCCCGAAGGCAAACAGCAATAGATTGATGGTCATATAGAAGAGATTTGAATTCATCATATTTTGACCGAAATACTCGACAATTCCATTGGATGATTTTATGTGCCATCAGGGGGTTTATGTGGTGGTCTGCCAGTCCGCCTTGGACTGGATGGCACAGATTTTGATTTGGAGGACGGCATCATGGAGTCAACGTCCATATCCTCCAAACTACCGAACTTATTGTAGACCTGAACAGGATCGTCAGATCCCTTTGGAGGCCTAGTTGATCTTGTTTTCTCCCTACTCCTATCTCTGTTAGTGTTGCTTGACTTTTTACTTAAATTTTGATTTTAATTTCCAGGAGGGCTGTATTGTGTAGACATGTCTTTAACAGTTGTTTCAGTGACAGTGGGTTTTGGCACATTAGTAGCCGACCTCTTTGGCAGGGCGCTGCCATTGGGTCACGTGTAGCCGGTCTGGGTGTCGACTGACACGGTGGCCTTTTTGACAGCGCTAGCATAAGAGGGTTTGGTGCCCTGTTGCGCCTCCACAAATCTGCGTGCCTCAGGGAACGAGATGTCTCTGGTGTGTCAGATCTTTTGAATTTCTTTTTCATTGATCCATGTAGGACACAACCTAGAAAATGATGGGTGGTCCCCTGAGCAGTTGATGCATTTGATGGACTGTTGACATTCATCTTCTTTATGGCCCTCCTGGCCGCACTTGGCACATATTGCCGCTCGTTTGCAATTATTGTTGCTATGGCCAAAACGTTGGCATTTAAAACATCGCAATGGGTTAGGAATGTATGGCTCCACAGCAACATTCAGGTATCCGACCTTGACAGCTTTTGGCAATTCAGTGCTGTCAAAAGTCAAGATAACCGTTGCTGTGGGCTGTTTCTCCCTATTGCGAGTTACAAAAATTTTCCGAACGTCAGTCACCTTTTGAGATCTAAGTCCATCTATTATTTCTTCTCTTGAGCATTGCTTCAAGTCGAAACAGCGGATGACGCCCTTTTTGGTGTTGAGGGTTCTGTGAGGGGTGACGCCTATTGGGACCCCGCAAGGAGAGTCGACTTTAATAGACATCTCGCATCGCTGGCCCGGTCCACTTCAACAAGGAAGTGGCTGGACTGGAGTCTCCTGATGTTTTTGGGGACTCCAGCCAACCCCTCTATTCCTTTGCCAATGGCAAATGGGCATAGTGAGGTAAGAGGTTGATCTTCCTCAGTGTTAGCAATCACTAGAAACCTAGGCCGTGATGATAAATTTTCACTATCAGAGTCCGTGTCCGAGACATTAGGTCGATTCCTTTTTAATAATCGGTCTTGAGCTTGTTTTTGAGCCATCATATTATGATAAAATGTCTTCACTGGTGCTCCCCACCCACCATGGAGCCCAACATGGGGGCGTCAGCGGCATGCGGCTCAACCAGCACACATGACGCCAGGGATGCAACAGTGCAAACAGCTCAAAGAGCTGTTCACACATCAACTCGATTGACCTGTTAAGCAGCCGCCAGGGATAAATGAAAAGAGAAGGGAAAAAACCATGTGGATAAGAATGAAAGACAAGAAGTGGAATGAAAAGGCAATAAGTAATGAAAACAATAAACCCTTGGCATGTCACCACAAGCCGATTGACTGGACCAGGCCATTCCAGCCTCTCGTCTAGGTGAAATCCGGGCCAAAGTGGTGTGTTGCAGATATAGCTCTCGCAAGGACCGCTCCACTCTGTCGTGTTTAATGCATCCCCTCCATGTTATTTCAGAATAAGCGCACCAAACGTGGAGGATCAAGCAAAAATTACGCAAATACAACATCTTATCCATTAGTCGCTATATCAATAAACAAGCATTACATACACTAGCTATAGTTTATCCTCTGTATTTTGTATTGACTCATCTGTTGTGAAACACACTCCACATTCTCTACAGGATATAGTTCTGTTCTTGTATCTCTTGGTTGTGGATTCCTGATACTCGTCATTCCATAGCTGAACAAAGAACGCCACCAAAGGCACGACACAATGCCAAACTATCGTGTTATTGAATTATAAAAAATTCTGAATGAACCAAATCTGTGAATTTTAACATGTGTGTTTAAATGGAAATTAAATATCAACGTGTTGAAGGTACGGAGGGACGGAGCCCACATGAGCTAATGTGTGCTACCGTTGAAGATACTGATCTTTACAAGTTTAGGGAATACGAGAAGACGATATCGCCTGTAATATCATCCATACCTCGGTATTGTAGTTGCATTACTGTTGGCTTTTTCACAATAAATTGGCAATTACTTCAATTTGTTTGACTCAAAAGTATGATTGTCTTTTTAGAAACCACAAACCGTTGACAAATTGGTCAATTCCCACTCAGACGAACACGTAGGCAGAACCAATGGTGGGAACGTAGGGAAAATGGTTTCAGTCTTTATAGTTGAATCAGTTTTTACAGAACGTTTTTCCAACTTGAAAAATTTGAAAATGCTATATAACTGGGTTTCTGTAACAGCAGCCGCATTGCTATCGTCATTTAAGGTGACTACTGAAAGCAGCAGTGATCATTGTGATGATTCTGGGTCTGAATATGAGTCATCCTTTCGCGGATACATTTCCGGTAACAATATGTCGGTTAACTGAACTTAAATGCACATTAAATGTTTCGATGGTGATACAGACTTGTATTTTATAGTTGATGTATCTGTCTAAGAGTACTAAGACTGCTGCACATCGGACGAAGAATGATAAGACATATTGGTGACCATCAACGTAAAGTTCGCTCTCAGTCATGTCACATTTTAAACTGAAACAGGTGTCATTTGCCTGTGCCGTAAAACATTATGCATAGCTCACAACTAACCAGTAACGCACCCGTTCATGTTGTAGATAATGCAACAAGTCATGTGTTTGTGCCAATGAAGAATGCCGACAGACTGAAAACTCAATAAAGGTAAGGGTATTTAATTTGATCTCTACATCCATCCATCCATCCATCCATCCATCCATCCATCCATCCATCAAATATCTAAATATCTATCTATCTGTCTGTCTGTCTGTCTGTCTGTCTATCTGTCTATCTGTCTATCTATCTATCTATCTATCTATCTATCTATCTATCTATCTATCTATCTATCTATCTATCTATCTATCTATCTATCTATCCTTCTCTTATGTGCATAAATTAAAAATATTTGCAGGACAAAGAAGATTCTAATTTACGTAGTTCAATTCCAGTTGATTCAGACCAGCCTTCTGTTAGTAATGACTCCGTCTCCACAGAGTGCTGACCATATTCGTATTTGACAATGACACACCCGTTATACCCTTAATCTGAACAATACTTGTTATATTGTTGTCAACAACATGTTTTAATACTCTGTTTTCTAGACCAAACCTCGAACGCCGCGCGTTACGGTCAGCGAGCAACCAGAGAGATGCCATATTCTTCTACATACACCAAGTCTTGTGCCAACGAACGCAACGACTCAAGGGGTCAGATTGTTTCCGATTCAAGTCGCCCGATCTCAATTCAAATGACAGACAACAGCAACAAGCGGTCGTGGAACAAGAGGTTCTACTGCCTGCTTTGTGACACAAGCAAAGCTTCCAAGGCATCTTGTTAGTTAGCACAAAGACGAGCCTCAAGTAATTGAGTATGTCATGCAGAAAGATTCTCGGGCTAAACAGATGAAACTCACAAAATTGAGGAATCTTGGAAACCATCACAATACTGTGGAAGTTCTGCGCGAGGCGAATTGACAGTAGGTTACCGGCAAAATAGGGCGACCAATCCTGAGGATTATGCTCCATGTAAAGACTGCTTGATTTACCTCATCAGAACGGACTTATGGAAGCAAAAATGCCCAGTGGCAGAGGGTTCTGTCCCAAAGTGTCGTGCGCCTCTCAGTAGCAAACTCTTGCTCCCTACACCTCAGGGGGTCATGACCCAGCTACATGCATTTTTATTAGGAATGATTGATAACAGCATCGCACGAGCCGTTTGAAATGATGAATTGATTCTTGACATCGGTCAAAGAGAATTCCAATGTAAAGGTCACGAAAGGTTAATAGATAAGATTAATCTGATTAAGCAGCCATCTCCTGGGATAAATGAAAATGGAGATGAAAAAGATAAAAATGGTAACCTCGATCACCGCTTCCCTTTGTTCTTTGAGCAAGGCGTTTGGTAGGGATGTTGAGGGCTACCTGTGTTTTGGTTGTCATAAACAGGTAGTGGGCAAGACAATGTCTGTGAAGAAGCAGGGTGACCTCCGCAGATTGTAGTTCGTCCTCTGCAGCGCTTAGCACCCCCTCTGCAGCATGTAGTCCCCAAACGACCCACAGAGGCTGGTCAAGCGTCTGTTGAATAACTTCATTCCTGTGCTGTACCTTAACAAAGTAAACATAAGACGCACTCCGTCTTAACAGTGCCTGCCTTTGGTCTCATCACCCTACAGGCGCCACGTCCGTCATAAAGCACAGGCATGGGAGGCAGGCCCCTACCAGGCCACATATTCCTATAAGAGGCAAGCTGCCAAGCTCGTGCACAGGTCAAAAGATCTCCCCGCCCTCAAGGCAGCCGAACAGGCCATGGTGCAAGTGGTTTGTGCTCTCATCAGATCAGAGATTGTGGGGCTGCCCACCGGGTAATGTCGAAGAAAGTCCACTGTGAATACGTTGGCCGGGGGTGTCACCCTCCCTCGACTACAGGACTTTAGTTGGGGCACTGTCCTGAGTGAACTGAAACAGAAGGCGCCGACCTTTCACGCCGTGCTGAAAACAGAACTCTACTCGGTAGGCACCTTCAAAATGCGGGCCATTTAAGTGTTTGAGTGAGAAGAGGGTTTAACGGCACACCAACACGTATGTGTAATATGGCGCCTAGAAAGACTAATAGATAAGTTTGACCTGATTAAGCAGCCGCCTTCTTAGATAAATGGAAAAAAAGAGACACACACAAGTGGATGATGTTGAAAAAATGCAAAGAGTATCCTAGGGCAAGTCACCACCAGCCGATTGACTGGACCAGGCCATTACAGCCTCTCGTCTAGGCGAAATCCGGGCCAGAGTAGTGTGTTGCAGATAAAGCCCTCAAAAGGACCGCTCCACTCAACCACTTGGATCCCATTGTTCACCGACACGAGTCGCAACCCACGGCTAACAGGTTGCCCCCTTTTAGTCGCCTCTTACGACATACAGGAGGATACAGTGGGCCTATTCTACCCCCGCACCTACAGGGGGGTCAACAAAGAGAGGATGCAAGGTCGGCTTTGTCGGCTAACATAGGTACTAAAGAGGGACTTCAATCTGGTCACACAAAAAATTGAGGTTATAATGTCAATGCTTACACCAACTTATGTGACACCTCTGTAACGAATGGTGAAATATCTAGCACAGCACCTTCCCAGCAAATAAATCATGGCAGCCTCACTGAGTGAGTTTGTGAGTTTGTGAGTGAGTGAGTGAGTGAGTGAGTGAGTGAGTGAGTGAGTGAGTGAGTGAGTGAGTGAGTGAGTGAGTGAGTGAGTGAGTGAGTGCGTGAGTGAGTTAGTTAGTGAGTTAGTGAGTTAGTGGGTGAGTATAGGGTTTAATGGCACACAAACACTAATGTGTTCTATGGCGCCTAGAAAGGTAAATAGATAAGTTTGACTTGATTAAGCAGCGTCCTTCTAGATTAAATGTGAAAAAGAAGGAAGACACATGAATGACGATGAAAAAGATAAAAATCCAATCAATAATCCAGGAATACGTAACCACCAGCCGATTGACTGGACCAAGCCATTCTAGCCTCTCGTCTAGCGAATTCCGGGCCTTAGTGGTATGTTGCAGAGTCAACCCTTGCAAGGACCACTCCACACAACCACAAGGATCCCATCTTCCACCAACACAATTCGCAACCCACGGCCAACAGGTTGCTTCCTATTAGTTTCTTTTTACGACAAACAGGAGGATAGAGTGGACCTATTCTACACTGGGTCCTACAGGGGTTTGAGCGTATTCATTTTCAGCTATATGTGAAATATGTTTTTCACCTTTGGAACGAGGAGGGAAATTTGCCAATATTCTTCTTCAAAAGCAGAACATCGAGGGCAAAGTTACTTGGAACTTCTTTGCAACTGCTCATTGTAAAATATCGTTGATGGTATTAGAGGGGAAATAAAGCGTCCAGTTTGGCTGGCTTTCCTTCATGAAAAAGAAATTATGGGAAATGCCCCGGACTTAGCAACTCCTGCAACAAGACCCTGTCTCAAGCTGTCATTCATTTTTGCTTCAAAAGAGGAAATTGAGGAATAACCGCCCTACTCGCTGGACAGAGCCAATGCCAGGCACTCAGTCCATTCACTTTGTAAAGCCTGTGGACCACACCATCACCATTGCCTAGACAATGTTGCTAAAGAAGACTCAGGAACCAGATGAAGATTCAGCCTCAAGATAATTTGCTGAGAATATTCCTGTTAATGAAAGCATCTGTGGTGATTTGTTTGTTTATTCCACTCCAGAGTAGGTCACTGGATACTACGTAGGCCAGGTGGAGAAAGTCTTGGAGGCTGAGCTGAAGGGTTCTATTCTGAGGGCAGTAGAAGACAAGAACACTTTTGCTTACCCCAGTTTTCGTGATATATCCCATGTCCTGCCCGAGAAGGTGGAGTGCAAATTGCCAGCTCCTCAGATAGAGAGAGATACTATTGAAACAGTCCCTCTAGGACGCCGTTACTGCCGTTAACACTGTTAACTGTTTAAATCAACCGAGCTGGCAAATCCCCAAATTAGAGCGAAGAAAGACAAACGTCCAGTTTAAGTTTTATAGGTATATTTGAAACGGAATTGCGACAATCTGCACACAAATTACTGAATGCAACACCAAGAACATAAATGAAATCCCTAGCCCTAGAATCGCTCTACAAATGCCCATAGCTTCCCCTAACAGCCACTAAACCAGCTCCCTGACTCTAGAAAACCCTGCCCTTATATTCACTTCTGCTAACCTATCCCATAATTTCCACCTTCAAATTTCCCGCCTAAACAAATTCTGAATCCCCCCATTGTTTCCTTACCATAGTAACGCTTTAACAAACCCGGTTACCTAGCACTCAAATCATAACAAGCCCCAATACATACATGCAACTCAAATAGGTCCCTTACACTACCCCCTTCTTAAACAAAATGGTGTGCCCTCACACCATGCCCTCTATTTTACAACCTGAGATACATCAAGATTTTTATATACTATACTTGTTCATCGTAAATGTATTAATCTCAATACTAAATATTTAACATCGGTAAATATCTGGGTTACATTCGCCACTAATAATCTGTAACATCGCTAAATATCTGGGTTACATTCTCCTCTATATTCAACCATAACAATCCTAGATGTAAATACAATAACTAGGTAATAAATATTAAAAAACAACAGCAATATATGATAACATTAAATATTTCAATTAAGCACCCAAAAACGATCAACTGCCAATAATATATGGCTCCTGTTGCCGGGATGTAACCTGCATAAAACAAAGTATTAATTTCTTTCAAGAAGGATGCGGAGATCTTGAAGCACTTGGCCAGGCACTACGAACTCCCTCAGGCTCAGTTCCTGGAGTGGGTCCTGTGTTCTTACTTCTGCTCGGTCTTCGTTACCTTAATTGGGGGGCTCATGAGGGGTTACGAACCCCTCTGGCACGACTCCCAGTTTCGCGTCCGACGCAGTTGACGACGTTGGGGGCTCAGGAGAGATACAACTCTCCGGCTCAACGCCAACGTCGTTGAACCACTCCATATCCTCCAACCCCCTAAATGCAGGGCAAGCCAAAAAATGTGTCCCCATATCTATGGAATTAGTTGTTCTGAACACGCAAAATGCACATTGCTGTTCCTCATCCCCGATGGGTATGATCTTGGCCTTTGGCCTCTCGACGGCTCCCCTCTCAACAACAGCAGTACTGTTAATAATGTTACGGTTAATTCGTTTAATTCCCCGGCTAGTGTTATGTTTACGACGAATGTGATGGCGCAAACTAGCACGGCTTCGCTGGACTGCAACGCATAAATTACAACGAAACATGACTATTAATATTACGACCAACTACGACTACGACTTACTATGTTACAGCTGAGAGCGGACTACACTAAGCAGACGATACCGGAAACGCAACTTTGTTTTCCGTCATCCGCATAAAAATATCTTAAGTAACAATTTTAACGGACAACCTTGCCTGAGAGACGAAGGCAATTCTAACCCCGCTAACTATCTCGCCCGAAGCTAATCATGTGATCAGCCTGCATTATATACACTTATCCTAAAAGCAACATGGAATTAACCTCAGTATTTACTCATATCCGTACCGCACAGGCGGCTTGGGCTGTCGAAATGGACTGTGGATCGCTGACTGTGGCACTGTTGCCCCCCGGTCGGTATTGCTAACCCAGCGCGGAGTTATAGCCTGAGCGTACGTCTTCAAACGATCCCTATGGACAACCTGTGTCCTTCCCTTTTCACATTTTTTATCATTACAAGAACATCGCTTATTTTACGAGTAACAAAATATGGCCCATCTCATTTCCGTTGAAGTTTAGGGCTACGTCCCTTTAATTTGCATATAAGTGCAACCATACCGCATTTCCGACGGATAACGAGCCCGCCCCTTCCTTGGAATGCGCATCATAATAACTCTTCTGGCGATTACTAGCCTTTCTCGCGTGTAAGCATACGAAGTCAAAAGTGTCATGCAAATTATTCCGCAAATGGGACACATACTGAGATACAGTTAGGTCACCAGTCTGAGGAGCTGTCCCCATCACTGCATCCACTGGTAGCATGACCTCACGCCCAAACATTACCATATTCGGTGAGCACTCGGTTGTGCTATGACAGCTAGCCATCCCAGTCACGCTGGGATTCGCTCACATACTTCGACAGCATGCTGAGTAAACTGCGGTTAAACCTTTATACCAAGCCGTCGGATTGCGGTCTGAGCGCAGTTGTGCGTGTTTTATTAATGCCCAACAAGGAGCAACTTTCCTGAAACAACGCGGACTCGAAATTTCTACCTTGGTCCGTGTGGACAAACTGGGGAATACCGAACCTCGATATGAACTCATTGACGAAAACATTAGCAACTGTCGTGGCTTCCTGATTTGGCAAGGCATATGCTTCCGTCCACTTTGAAAAATAATCTGAGAGAACGAGTATGTAACGGTTTCCCAAATCAGATAGCGGAAGAGGACCAACAAGATCTAATGCTACCCTTTCCATTGGCCAACCCACCTGATACATCTGCATTGGAGCACGCGTTTTAAAATTTCTCGGTTTGACGGCGGAACACGACTGACACCATAACTTTATGTCTGTCTTACATTCAGGCCAATAGAAACGCCTTTTCACTTAATATCCGTCCCAACCCAAAATGGCCACCTGTTGGATTCTTATGGACTAAGTCAAACACCATTTGGCGTAGATGTCTTGGAACGAGACGCTGTACCGGCTTATTAGGATACTCTCTAACCAACACTCCACGATCTATGGACAAGACATCCCACATACCCACAAGTCGTTTGGTATCCGTATCGTCCGAGCTCACCGCTGAATATACCGGCTTACTAGGGTCGTGTGCTATGAAATTTAGAATAGTCTTTAGAGACGTATCTGTCTTTTGTTCCCTGGACCATTCGTCCTCACTTATGCCATCAAACCAATTCCCTACTAACCCCGTATCGTTAGCAACGCTCCCCTTATTACCAGTCTGACACACCCGAACGCAACAATCAGGGTTGCTCTCTTTGATATCCCTGCGATCGCAGTGAGCACAATCGCGACTGAGTCTGCGAGACATAGCGTCGGCATTTCCGTGTTGTTTTCCCGCACGATGGGCTGTGCTGAACTGATAACTTGCTAGAATTTCTATCCATCTGGCCACCTGACCTTCTGGATTCTTAAAATTCAATAGCCACGGAAGAGCCCCATGATCAGAACGTATCAGGAAACTTCCTTCCATAAAGATAAGGATGAAAGTGTTTGACAGCCATAACTACTCCTAGCAGCTCTTTTCGAGTTACGCAATAGTTCCTTTCGCATTTAGTCAACGAGCGACTAAAATACGCAATGACCCTCTCTTCCCTTCCCTGAATTTGATGAAACACTGCCCCTAAAGCAGAGTTACTGGCACCAGTGTCAAGTACGAAGTCACCATCTGGGTTAGGAAAAGCCAATATAAGCGCTGAAGTTAATGACTGACGTAATGTCAAGAATGCTTCCGCACATTTCTCATCCCACACAAATTCCCGCCCCTTCTCTGTGAGGGAATGTAACGGCTTAGCAATCCTAGAAACATCTCTGACAAATCTGCGACAATAAGAGCATAATCATAAGAAACTCATGACATCTTTCACGTTCACCGGAGTCGGCCACTCATCAATTGCTTTTGTCTTTTCTGGGTCTGTTTGCAGACCATTCTCCGAGATAATGTGTCCCAGATATTTTACTTGTTTCTGAAACAAGTGACATTTGCTTGGCTTGAGCTTCAATGCAGCGTCACTGAAACGCCTCAATACGACCTCTAAGCGCTGCAAAGTTTCCTCAAAGGTGGAGCCAAAAATAACCACGTCATCTAGGTAGATCAAACAAGTACTCCAATGAAACCCTGACAACACTGCCTCCATCAATCGCTCAAACGTTGCAGGCCCGTTACACAGTCCATACGGCATCACGTTAAACTGATACAGGCCACTTCCCGAAGTAAAGGCAGTTTTATGTTTACTGGCCTCGTTCATTTCTACCTGATGATACCCGCTTGCTAAATCAAGAGTGCAAAACCACTGCGAACCAGCCAAATGATCAAGTGTATCGTCAATATGCGGCAATGGGAAAGCGTCTTTCTTGGTAACGTTGTTCAAACGACGGTAATCTATGCAGAATCGTTTTGTCCCGTCCTTTTTCTTAACAAGCACTATGGGGATGCCCACGGACTGGTGGAAGGTTCTATCAACCCCTGACTCAACATCTTTTGCACTTGGCTTTCAGCTTCAGCTCTCTGGATTTGGGCCAAACGTCGCGCTGGTTGACGCACTGCACCTTTACCCTCGGTTTCAACTTCATGTTTTATCAATTCAGTACGTCCCAGATCATCGGAATCCCGGGCAAACACGTGAGCAAACTTCAATAGAAGACCCTGCACCCACACTTGTTGGTTCTGACTCAAATCCATCATGGTTTCCTGCCACATAGAATTCAAATGAGGGGGAACCAATCCACTCTCGGCTGGTACATCTTGTGAAATAGACCTGCAATCCTCGTTACTGGCTACTACCTGATCGGAGACTGCATCATCTACTTCGTCTACCAAGTCCACTAGTTCACACTGAGCAAGGGTTACGCCCTTATATAACCGCGCTGGCTCATTACTCAAATAAGCAATGCGAATTGGGACGGCTGCAGTGGACAAATCTACCAAGCAATGAGCAACCACGCAGACCTTTGTTCAGTAAATTTGACGAAGTCTCTACTATGCCCACCTTGTCAGACATGTGATCCTTCACTAGTTCTTCCACCAGAACTTCGCTTCTGGGCGGAATAACCATAGCCTCTTTCAGATTAATGCGAGTACATAGCAACTCTGGTGCGCTACTGGTATTAACAAATGCATCAACCATAGCCATTTTCCCACTTTCCAGGTCCAAGTGACACTTATATTGTTGCAAGAAATCAGTTCCTATGATTCCGTCAGCATCAATAGCTGCCACCCATAATCGGTGTTTAACTACGTTCCCTTCAACCTGCAACACGAACTCAGCTGCTCCCTTAACAGAAAGAGGATGTCCGTTAGCTAAACGCACTACAACCGATACAGGATCCAGTATAGGTCGTGTACTCCTGTCTAACCTCTCATATGCTCCCTCAGACAACAATGTCACATTAGAACCCGTATCTATCAAGAATTTCACTGGCAATGTGCATATAAGCCGCCATTCTGAGACAACAACATACCCGCCCTTACACTAACAGTCGTTGCCTCAGTACTAGGACCCTTAACTAATGAAGCTGAACCATGGTCCACCGGCTCAGCTTTTCCTACTTTCCCTGATGCTTCACAGCGGGCTTGGAGGGGCATTCTCGGGCAAAATGCCCAACCTCCCCGCATCCATAGCATGCTCCCTTGGGAGCAGTATTCCTCTTTGTCCCACCAACCTGGCGAAACGACGGATAATTCCCTTTACCTTGCTCTTTCTCTACAATCCCATGGCTACTGTGATTCCTAGCAGTCAACAACCTTTCTATCCTTGAGAAACCTGCGGAAATTGTTTCACACATTTTCCCCAACAAATCCCCCTCAGACGGGCGTTGCTCGCCTGCCAATGCGTTAACAAACCTGCCTGTACCCTTGTCACGATGCCTTTCCTCTTGCTTGAAGGCATCTAACCTCATAGCCACGGACAACGCTTTATCTAGACCATCAGGCATACTCTGCACGACCTTCCACCGAATCTTGGACTCTAACGCATCCATGAAATTATCCAGCGCCAAGCTTTCCTGTGAATCGACAGACTCTCTGGGGTAGGCCAATCGAGTCATGCGCCTAACTGCTTGTGCTAATTCTGGTAAAGTTTCATTCTTCCCTCGTCTGTAAGTTTTCAACTTAGCGCGGTATACTTCAGTCAAATTGGATCCCCCTAAACGTGTGTCTAAAGCTGCAGTCAGCGCTACATAACTGTAACGACGTGACGCATCAACATCACCCAGTATTGCTTGAGCCTCTCCCCGCAGAGAAGCCGCCAAATAAACAGCCACAATGCGGTCATCCCACTGATTCATTGTCCTGATCATTTCAAATTGTATTTTGAAATCCTCCCACGACTCCCTGCCATCGAATATCCTGGCCTTATTTTAGGATCGGAACCACTCAATCTAAGCCCCGTCTCGTAGCCTGACATTTGCCCTCTACGTACCACGGGGTTATTGATACGCGCGTCATTTTCCATTGTGACGCCACGCATGAACTCTGGGCCGTGCGATTCAAAAGTTCGCTCAATTCTATTTGCTTGGTTTCTATTCTCAACCCTGTCAGGAAATAGTGGCTCCTTGTAACCCTGTGTCGGATTATATTCTGCACTATTACCACCATTTCTTGTGTCAAACAACACCCTACTACGTGAACCTGTATTCACTGAGCCTGCACATTCCATGTTATCATAAGTCGGCGGACTTAAATATGAGCTATTTGGAAGCGCACGCGGCACAAAATGGCTATCACGTTCTAGCAACAACACTTCACGACCATCTCTCACAGCGGGCACAGCATTGCTGCTAGCCGACAACATGTGAGGGGCCTGTGAAGCGGGCACGGAAGGGCTCGAATACGTTCGTGGCTTTACTAACGTTTCGCTGTCACATTCATTCTCACACCCTGACGCTTTTACTATCTCGCCCTTATCTCCAGAACCACCATAACTAGCCCCAATCTCCCTTACATGAGTTGATTCTCGAGGCAACTCATGTCTCTCCATTTGTTCTATTAACTCCCTATGATCCTCTCGGAAAACCACCTCGCTCTCCTGATCCATAGTGCAACACGGTAGCGTATAACTAACAAACAGAACTGTACGAACTCCTGGGTTCGTTCTTGAGATCTACTTAGCTACTCACCCGGTAAGAGACTAGTAGATCCCACCGCTGCCACCAAATGTAACAGTCGCTCTAGGACGCCGTTACTGCCGTTAACACTGTTAACTGTTTAAATCAACCGAGCTGGCAAAATCCCCAAATTAGAGCGAAGAAAGACGAGTTTTAAACGTATATTTGAAACGGAAATGCGACAATCTGCACACAAATTACTGAATGCAACACCAAGAATATAAATGAAATCCCTAGCCCTAGAATCGCTCTACAAATGCCCATAGCTTCCCCTAACACCCACTAAACCAGCTCCCTGACTCTAGAAAACCCTGCCCTTATATTCACTTCTGCTAACCTATCCCATAATTTCCACCTTCAAATTTCCCGCCTAAACAAATCCCGAATCCCCCCATTGTTTCCTTACAAAAGTAACGCTTTAACAAACCCGGTTACCTAGCACCCAAATCATAACAAGCCCCAATACATACATGCAACTCAAATAGGTCCCTTACACTATTTTAAGGACTTGATAAGCATTACAAAGTTAATCAATGGGGCAAATCTTGTCAAGTCTGAATGCCTCCAGGGCTAGTGTGAATGCATTAAATTTGGACACTGTACAGAAGGTTAAAATTTGTATTGCTCTATGGATGCTTTTAAGGTCTGCGACATGATTTATCTAATATCTATCCTCCAAAATCATGGCAGATTTTGATAATTTGAATTAACAAAATGTAGAACAATCATTGTTGGATATGTAAATGAACAAATATCCATAGTTATTTTTGCTGTCTCTTATTATCAGGTACTTTTATTGTCTGTGACAAAATATTACTGTGGAATGACCAGCTAATAAATTGCCTGTAAGGTCAACTATTGTCTAGATCAATCAGGGAAACAACAAGGGGAAGTTTTCAGTAAAGAAGAAATAACTACACGGTTGGCCGATGAAACCAGCAAATTTGGCCAGAAGTTCATGGGGTATTAGACTGCTGATGAAAAAGGAAATCTTTGGGTGCTGGGTTTGCGGGACATTGAAACTATGTCTGCACTGGACACCCTTAAGGTGAATAGAGAAATACTTGATCTTGAACAAGATCTTGATGATGCTGCAGATGCCACTTAAACATAATTGTCTTAGTAAGTTTTACAAGACATTTCTTCTACTCACCCAAATTCACTAATGAGTGAGTGAGATATACGGACGTGAAGAAGAAGCCATACGGATGTGTATAAGATGGCCATAGAAGGATCCTAAGAAGAATACTACCAGCAGCAATTAGACGCGACCGATCACCCACTACAGTAGAAGGTGAGCAGGTTTGAGAAAGAACTATAAAGCTGGGACTTATACAGGCACGAGCAGTCATATATTGAATGTCTGCTCCAACTACGCGTCCTTTCTACAGCTACACAACCCATCCGTTACCAGCTGTACCAGTTACCCAATACCCGGGCCCAATACCAATGGTCCTTAACATGTCAAATTATGATAATTACATAGGCGAGAAGCACTGCCACTGGGACCGACTCGTCTAGGATACGACGTGTAGTGGGAACGAAATGCACGCGAAATATTGCTGCGAAACATATTTATCAAGAAAATATTGGATTGATTTCTTTGATGTAATTGAAATGTGAGATCAGGTGAACTATATATGTATTTATTGACGATGCTATAGTGTCAAGGGGATGGAAATGGCAATTCAGTTGGTTCAAAGTTTTATGCCAAGACTGGCTGATTTCACGTATAGCGACACTATTAGCTGCACACCTATCAGTCATGGTGTTGAATCGTGTGTGCCATCACTGTGCGCATTTCTCACATCACCAGAGACCATCTCCACCACCAACGCTAATCAAATAACTCAGGCCACCCCCGCAGCAGCCGATGCCGGAACAGACATGGCTGGTGTCACTGTATCGGGCGCAGGCCAGGATTGACTCCCGCGTTCACCTGACCCTCCCCCCGCCCCCGTCAAACCAGCTAGTCAGACCCGTAAAGGCAACTCCGACAGGACACTTAACTCTATCTCTGTACTGTACACAAATGCAGACCAGTTTCTTAACAAAAGAGACGACTTTTCCGAAGCCATAAAGGGCGACGAACCCGGCATCATCGCTATAACTGAAGTCGTTCCCAAGGCACTGCGGCACGCGATCGCTCCCGCTCTCCTCAGCCTCCCCGGTTACGATTGTTTCCTGAACTTTGACCCTGCAAATATCCCCAGTGTCCGAGGCATAGCAATATACACCAAGCAGAGCCTGAAAGCTTCAACAGTCGAGATTCCCAACACAAGTTTCCAAGAACATTTGTGGGTTCGCGTTAAGTTAAGAGGCCAGGAGGAACTTCTTCTCGGTTGCATCTACCGCAGCCCCCGATCCACAGCGGACAATAACACCAGCCTCTCATGCCTACTCCATCAAGCTTCAAAACTGAAGCCCACCCATCTAGTGATAGTCGGTGACTTCAATATGAGAGAGATCGACTGGGATACTTGTGTTGCAAATGCACCAGTAACCCACCACTCCCAACAGTTCCTCAACACTGTCCAAGACCTCTTCTTGACTCAGCATGTCTTGGAGCCGACCCGCTTTCGCCAAGGTCATAGGCCAAGCATACTGGACCTGATACTTACCGAAGAAGACATCATATCTGCCCTCAAGTATAGCCCCCCGCCTATGGAAAAGTGATCACATATGTCTCAAGTTCAACATCATTTGCTACCCCACGCCAGCAGTCTCCGACCAGCGCCGTTTCAACCTAAATAGGGGTGACCATCCCCGGTTCACGGGCATGCTTCAAGCAGTCGACTGGGACACTGAACTCGACTGTCCATGTGCGCAGGAAGCCTGGACCCGTCTTGCCCAACACTTCAATACTGTCACCACCGAATGCATCCCCCGCTCAGCCCCCAAGCGCTCTAGGAGCTGTACACCACCCCCAAGGTCGATCGTATGCGGAAAACCAAGAAAGCCCTCTGGCACACATACTGTGAGTCCCATAACCAATCTGACCATGATAGCTACAAAAAGGTCAGGAATGCACTGCGATCGCTCTCCCGTCGACTCCGTACCGACTTCGAACGCCGTATTGTTGATGACGCGAAACACAACCCAAAGTCCATCTGGAGGTACATCAACTCGAGGCTTAAGACCCGATCTAAGGTTGACGATCTCATCCGCGAGGACGGAACCATCGCCAGCTCCGACTATGGTAAAGCGGAGACACTTAACTCTTTCTTCGCATCGGTATTCACTGTTGAAGACCTGTCCCATCCCCCGACTCTTCCACACCGCCTGGTCGACTATCCACTGTCCAACATCGAAATCTCGGAGAAGAAAATCGAAGAGAAGCTGAAGAAACTCTCGCCTGGTAAATCCCCTGGGCCCGACGGATGGCACCCCCGCATCCTCAAGAAATGCTCCTCCGGACTGACCACCCCCCTCAAGAAGTGTTTTGAACTGTCCCTCACTGCTTCCGACTTCCCCGCTGAATGGAGAATAGGCCGTGTCACCCCAATCCATAAGAAGGGCTCCAGGAGATCGCCGTGCAACTACCGCCCAGTTAGCCTCACCGCTCTGGGATCGAGGGTTCTTGAGTCAATAATACGCGACGCGATCATTGACCATATGAGCCGAAACAATCTCTTCGCAGATGAACAACATGGTTTTGTGCCAGGCCGCTCCTGCGCAACACAACTCTTATCAACCCTTGAAGCCTGGACCGACGCCCTCGACCATGGCAAGTGCGTCGACTGCATATACCTTGATTTCGCCAAAGCATTCGACTCCGTCCCCCACGGCCGCCTTCTCAGCAAGCTAACAGCTTACGGCATCGACGGCGCCTGCCACCAATGGATCATGAAGTTCCTCGCAAATCGGCGCCAGCGAGTAGTAGTCAATGGCCAGCTGTCATCATGGCATCCTGTGACGAGTGGAATCCCACAGGGATCGGTCCTCGGGCCGGTCCTATTCGTCATCTTCATTAACGACCTCCCAGACTGCACCGTCAACTTCTGCCACCTCTTTGCCGATGATTCGAAGATAAGCCGCCCCATTGCATCCCAAGCCGACCAGGATAGCATCCAAGACGACATCGACCGACTCGATAGCTGGTCCGCCACATGGCAGTTGCCATTCAACCGCCTCAATTGCAAGGTGCTGCATATTGGTCCGAACAACCCAGGCTACGGTTACCACATCGGCACTTCGGCGATCGAGCCCGTACAACATGAACGCGACCTCGGGGTAATCGTTGATGTGGATCTCAAATTTCGCCATCAGACTGCCACAGCGGCGAAGAAGGCCAGCAGCATCCTCGCTGTCATCAAGAGATCGTTTTACGTTTTGGATGAAGTCTCGCTGCCCCTGGATAAGGGATTTAAGCTACCCAGATAGGCTACGTCCCCTAAAACTCCCAAGCCTCCACTACCGGCGCCGCCGAGGAGACATATAAAATCATGCATGAAATCGATCGATTGCAAATATCTGACTTTTTTGAGCGAGCACCAGTACCAGGCACCCGCGGTCATGCCCTCAAGATTTTCAAGCAACACAGCACCCGCCTATGCAGGACGAACTTCTTCTCTCAGAGAGTGGTATCCGACTGGAACTCTCTCCCCGAGGGTGTGGCCACAGCCCCCTCCATCAACTCTTTCAAGGCACGCCTTGACCGCCTCTGGACCGCCCACTAATACGACCTTCCGTCCGACCCCTGATCTTTCCCCCGGGCATGCCTCCAGCAGTGGTTTATAGTCTAAACGCCCAGATTGGACCTACAGGCTCTAGCCTTATTCCCAATATGTTACTATTACTATATTACTTATTTCAGTGTTTTATGCCAAGACTGGCTGATTTCACGTATAGGGACACTATTAGCTGCACACCTATCAGTCATGGTGTTGGATATGTTTTTGATGTTTTGTTCTTGTATCTTTTAGGTCTCCATCGATGAAATAGGCATATGTTGCTCAAATTATCCACTGTTTGGGTAACATGGTTTGCATAATCAGATCCAGTGCCACTAGCAAGTTCATCAACAGCTGCAACTAAACACTGCTCCTTTGTTGTGAAGTGAATTGAGTTCACATGAGCTCCGTCCTCCGTAGTTACATCGAATCCAAGGGTCAAGTTTTCGGTGCTTAAAATTGCTTCAGCAACCTGAAGGTCAGCTATTGCTCCCAGCTCATGTGCCATAAGCTCAATGATAGTTCTGTGTGTAACAATCTCTTAACGCTGCCACATCTCTTGCTGAATTGCTTGATGAGAACAGGGGTGTTTGCAGTTGGGAACTTATTTACTGTGCAATCACACACTTTAAGTCTGGTTACTGCAGAGTAGGACTTGCTGTCCACCTTGGCACCACCTGTATGCACAGTGTCCTTTTCCATCTGAAGTGCATCAAAACACTCCTGAAGAACTATTTTTTCATTTTCAATTTCTCTGATGACTGTATCCTTTTCTTTAATTTTCTCCAAAGTGCTGTCATTTCTCCGCTTCACTTTGTTTTTGTTCAGAAGTTTCTGGTGGGTATTCCTTAGCCTATCCAGCTTATGCTTAGTGTCTTCAAGTTCTTGTCATACTGCATTTCTGGACAATTGTCTTTTTAAAAAGCAGATGGTTTGATCTTTCCTGGCTATGATGTCTGTCTTCCACTGGATTGCCCGATTTATAACTCTCTTGGGTGTTTTCAATTTTTTCTTTAATTCTTTGATTTCACCTTTCAGTTCATGCGTAACCTTGGCACTTGAATGGGACACAAACAGCAGCAGCATTTTTAATCGTAATTTTCTTGGAGTAAGAGGTGTGTTATGACTTCGTGTGAACACTCTGGAGGATGGTACTGGTTACTGTTGAAGAACACAAGCAGTGGGAGTGGTGGGTGTAGGGTGACTGTGTTACTCTTCATCTAGCTCTTGTCTGGTGTATTCCATACAGCTGGGAGTACCACTCGTCCTTGGCATATCTTTCCCAGGCTCTGGATGTGGGTCATTTTGTTTAGTAGAATAAACCAGATGATAGAACTCCTCATCACAACCATAGGAGAATTTTTCAAACTCCCTGTGGTCACTCAACTTTCTAAATTGATCTAGAGTCTGTGACACTAGTCTTTTGATATCGCAATTCAAGAAATGACCAGGAGCTGGCCAACTGGACTGGCTGAACTGGAAGGAAGGACGGAAAACTTCTCCTGTGTGCTTTCTTGCTATGCCAGGCCGAGCATCTGCTAGTTTACAAATTTCTTCTCTGGAGGCATCTTTCAGTTCTTTTCGCTTCAAAGAAGTGATGTTCAGTTCTTTAAAGAAATGTTCGCTTCAAGGAAATGTTCAGATTGAGATTAGTTGCAATTCGGTTGCCAATGGTTTAACCGTATAGATTACATGAATGTAGATGTGTGAGGGTCAGCTTATATACAGTCAAGAACAGAGACAGTTTGTTGTCCGTTGCTGGATCCTTTTAATCTAGACTCAGCAGCTCTGAGCTACTTGGTGCGCCATGGGGCATTGCTTGCGACGTGACGAATTGCGCTTTTGATGTTGTCAGCCACGGTAGACGACTATTAGGTTTGAATTATCCGCTTCTGACAAAAAACGCATCAACGGTCATTTATATTTTGAAACAAGAAAAGAAGTAAACTGTAACTTTCGTTTTTATTGAGTTTTAAAGATATACAATTAACATTGCGGCATAAGCGCGGCCGCTTTTTGCGACGTTCAGCTGACACCCCCACCATGACGCATTGCTGGATGTACATGGGGACATTCCTATAAGTATAACTCAAGTTTCCTGCCACCAATATTAATGAAACTTGGCCAGCTATTAGATGAAATGAAGTTTAAAACGTCTATTGACTTAAGGATGATGTCTATGTCTGAGAAAGAAAGTTTTGAAGAGATGGAACTAAACAAACATTTATAATCACGCGATCTCCATAATGACGCATTGCTGGATGTACATGGGGACATTCCTATAAGTATAACTCAAGTTTCCTGCCACCAATATTAATGAAACTTGGCCAGTTATTAGATGAAACATGAGTATACCTATCTGATAGGTATACTCCTGTTTCATTTATTGAATAAGTAATTGAAGTTTCAAGTGTCATGGTATTGCCCGGTTTTGTGCTGGAATTCTGGGGTAAGGTTTAAAAGCCACTTTTCATGTCTCATATTTAGAACATCATTGGGAAATTATACCACAAGATCATCATTATATCCAGATTAGTATTTATGGTGCTGCACTTGTCCCATTCAATGGGGTTTGCAACACCAGGCAGCGTCGCACGCCAGCTCTCCATGCGCCTCTGTCTAGCCGGTCAATGCCAGACAGGCCACATTCACTCACATCTTTCCTGACACATTCTAGCCACGTCTTCCTATGCCTTTCTCGCCCTCTGATGGCAGGGATTGATAAGTCTGTGACAGATTTGATACAGGATGTGGCACGCTGTACATGGCCAGACCATTTGAGGCACAGGACTGCTGTGATGTCATCAATACCAAGTTTCTGAAGAAGTGTAGCCGACAGAGTTTCTTCTTGGTCTTTGGTGCCACGGATCCAACGAATCAAGGAGTCGTCGTAAAGGCGGAGCGGCTGAAGGTCGGATGCATTCGGCGCCCATGTCTCGCTACAGTGGAGCATGGCTGACGCAGGCTGTGTATACCTTACCGCGCACCTTAGGCGAGAGGTGCCTGGTGGTGAGGATGAGCAGGAGTTTCCTGAACTTTCCCCAAGCCACACATAACCTGGCACTATCACAGCCCCCACCGGCACAAGGCCTGTCACCCAGGTAACAGAACAAGGCCTCCACATCGAGCATTGGTGCTGTTGATGTCCACCTGGGTCAATGGTCTGCGATTGATGAGGCGAGCCACACCCTGACATCTTGGACAGACATAGGATGGGTTAGTGGTGCCGTTACACTTCTTGTGAACCCAGAGCCTGCACTGCAAGCACGCGAGTTCACGCCAATTGTGTAATATAGAGGATTTGATCACATTAGATCAATTAGTAAAATTTCGCCCAATTGTCCAGTTTTCTGTCAAAATTTACAGGATGACAGCCACTTTTCATAGTATTGCAATCAGATACCTGCCTGAGATTAACACTCAATGCTAAAACGATCGCCTTTGGATATGTCCTCATCTAGACGGTGGTATGTGTAAACAGCATCCTACTCATCATATATAATGCTTAACTAATCACTTAACCCAGGTTCTAATACCTGAGGCACAACCTTGGCTGCATAAACTATTTATTCCTCTTTTCCACCAACTGTGTCTACTAGAATATGCTTCACCCTCTTGTCAACCAACTTGTGCTGGCTTTCTTCTATTATAGGATATCTAACTAAGGTGTGTTGGACAATCTCTTTCAGGTAAGCAGTAAGTTCCCTAGCTGTCAGCTGTTTTCTTTTGGCATCTTCGTTCTCTGACAGACTGAACAGGGAATAACTTGCTGTTTGTTGATGGAGGACATCTCAGCGAAACTGCATTTGGGACTTGATAGCCCAGTTCTGAGCTGATACTGTATCATATGATGCAAGCATAATGTCTGTGTGGGCATGAGACTGCCAGAGCCTACCGTGATGAAAAATCCTACTCATACACTGTTCTCTTCCTGCAAGCTTTATCCTTGCAGCTTCCTCCCTCTTTGCCTTCTTTTCTTTGACAGACTTTCTTTGTTTTTTCAATGATCCTTTTCCTTTCCTTAAATCTTTTCTTTACAGCTGTAACCCCTTCCTGCTGGCTTTCATCAAACACCCCATCTTCCCTTGATCCTGACTCCTAATCTATTCCATAGTTTTGTTATTGGTAAACATTATGTATGCTTTGCATGCAATTGTAGACATGCTTGGCTTGGCCATCATCAGATGATTCATCGATCCAAACACACTCTCAGCAATTTGTTAGAATCGAGAGAGCTGTGTAGTGGCCACCTTATAAATAGTCCTTTAAAAGATACTGACAAGTTGCTGACATTATAGGGAGAAGAACCGAAAGGAGAGTTTGGGTCCCTGAATCACCTTTGTTGGGCTCATTAAGGGCATGGAATACTGCATCTTTCTGGACGAATTTCTTTTCCATAAAAGGCAAAATGTTCCCAGTCTTGAACCCCTCTGTGTTTTGAGCGGCATTGCTAAAGATTGTTATCAGCTTGGTGATTCATATCAAGTATGTTCACAGATTTGTCACAATTTTACAAATAAGGCAGAGTGCCCCTGCAATATACTGAGAAACTTTCAGGTAATGAATGTTAAAAGTCTTTTCATTGGGCTGTATGATTCTAGGAACTCCACCATATGTTTGAGGAGAAAAACATACCCACTATCATTAGAGAACAGAATATTGAAGTGACTTCCGCTGTATGGTGTGAGAGCTAGACTTTGCAAATAATTCTCATCCATAAAGGGTTTAATGTACAAATTGATTGGACCAAAACAACCAGACTTATCATCAACTCCTATTGCCAAAGCCTTGCAAGTTGTACGTATATCCCATGTAGTCCCCGATTCCCTCTCTTTAAAAAATGAGTTATCCAATATAGGTGGCTGAGCCCTAGACAAACCCTTTTCCACCTCATCAAGAATTGATTGACATGATTTGGCTTAATGGCTTGAAGACCGCTAAACAATTGCACGAGTTCCAAAGTGATGACTTCTCACTTTGAGCTAGATCATCCCAATTGGCAAGTAAAGAGGGGAGAGCATCCCTATGGTCATTCTCTTAGAGTTGGTTAAATTAAATTTATGTTGATGCACGGGCTGACATAGTACACGCAAATTCACTAATGAGGCTCATTTGCATGCCCCCTTCGATTCTGCGATTCGAGTACAAAATATATTGGCTGTATGTGAGCTAAATCATAGGAAGACATATCCAGAAAGATTTGCAACTCATATAATTTTCATATTTCATAGCACCTTGCACTTTGATGTGTTCAAATAACAAAAATCGATACATACGTTACTGACGCCAGTTCATTATTTTCACATTAATCATAATCTGATAAGGTATTTATTAACCAACCATGTCAAATGATGCCCCCTGTAATAAAAAACACATTATGGCGGTAATGGATATTGCTTCTCCTTGTTGTAGGTCTCGACATCATTGACACCAACTCCATGATACATACGGAACCATACAAACACATGCATGAAATGAACACTTTATATTGTTAAGAAAGTGATGATTACTAAAGAAACATGTAAAGTCAGCATTTACAGTAATAAAATGGGCATTTTGTTGTTGCAGTTCAAATAGTTATACAAATAAATCATGCAATTAAGTCATCTCCTATGTGGGTAGAAAACTAACAATACATACGTTACCCATGCTTATTTGACACGTAAATTCCTTTTAGATATCATTCAATCTCTTGTACACATTAGTGAATCCTCGAGGAAGAATTCATACACAAAACGTGTGAAATATGGTGTCTTGCCTAAAAATGATACGAACGTTACCGATACATACGATACCGATATGTTGAAAACAAATTCGGAACTAACCCAAAAATACCAGCTTTACTTGGAATTGAAGTTTATGACCCGCCATTTGTAGCGAGCGTATACGAGGGCAACTGGTACATAGGGCAGGTTGTAAAGAAATATCTCATTGAGGGCGATTATGAAATCAACTTTATGACAAAGGCCAAATATCTGTACAAATGACCACAGACTGAGGACAGAATTTGGGTTGAAGGAACTGACATAATGTGTGTCATAACATCTCTGGAACCATCTGGGAAATCAAAACGCCTTTTCCAAGTGTCCATCAAAGAACGGGAAGATATAGAACGTATTTTCAATGAGAGAAATAGCATCTAAGAACTTTAAGTAATGTCTTAGCCTACTTAATTAGGTACTGGTTCTCTCAATAGAAATTACGTTACATGTGGGGCATGGCAGAGAGTAGACATAAATCAATGCCATTATAGTACTTTCATTTGGTATTCACACATGTGTGAAAAGATTTGTTCAGTTCAGTTTTAATGTACTTTTCACTGAAAAGTACATATAAACTGAAGTGAATAATATATAGAGGACCTGTATATACCGAGATACATCCGTTACCAAATCATTTATTTGAAATGGTCTTACTTAACTGTTTTTTCATTGACGTTATTGACAAATGCTTTTTTCAGATGTTTTTAAGTTCCTTGTTTGAGTAGTTTTAATATCCTATTAAACTTTATATGCAGAGCAGGTGTGCAGAAGGGCATATCAAGTGATTCAGATCATAATATCTGTAAAATGTTGTACCATAAGTAATTGTTACCAGAATAATAACTCATAATTCAGCCTTTATACACATATTTCAATCAAAAGTTCGTCTCTAAATCATCTTAATAAATGGTTTGATCACTTGAACTTATAGCGCTAATTACCACTATGTCACCTTGAATATCGATACTTACGTTACCTTGAGAGATCAACCCCCCTGTGGGTCCGGGGGTAGAATAGGTCCACTGTATCCTTCTGCATGTCGTAAGAGGCGACTAATAGGGGGCAACCTGTTTGCCGTGGGTTGCGACTCGTGTCGGTGGACAGTGGGTTCCTGGTGGTTGAGCGGATTGGTCCTTGCAAGGGCCATATCTTCAACACACCACTATGGCCAGGATTTCACCTAGACGAGAGGCTGGAATGGCCTGGTTCAGTCAATCGGCTGGTGGTGACTTGCCCTAAGATAATCGTTTCCATTTTTATCTTTTCCATCTCCATTTCCATTTATCCTAGAAGGCGGCTGCTTAATCAGGTCAATTTATCTATTAACCTTTCTATGCGCCATATAACACATACGTGTTGGTGTGCCGTTAAACCCTATACTCACTCACTCACTCACTCACTCACTCACTCACTCACTCACTCACTCACTCACTCACTCACTCACTCACTCACTCACTCACTCACTCACTCACTCACTCACTCACTCACTCACTCACTCACTTGAGAGATCAATCCTAGATCCATACAAAATAGAATGTACATAAGGATGTACACGTCTTTTGTGGTTCGTGGTACCAAATGTATTTAGTACAATATTTGTATATATGACAAAAGTTGTTTAACAAAAGTTTTTAAGTTGCTTTGTCAATTGTATTCAACTGGTTTAATAAAACCTAGTAAATTTGTGAGTATTATCTTAATGTGTGTGTTATCTCAAACATCAACTTCAATTATTTGACATCGATACAGTTTATTTACTACATTTATCTGATATTTCATATTACTGACAGCAAAAATACGACAGAAAAAAGTTCATTGTGCTTCCGTATAAGATTTTCTATACACATGATCGGCACTGGGCGGATGGTAACGTAGAAAATAGAGATCCAACGAATGAATAAAAGTAATATATTTCAAAATGACAATATTTTTATGAAGAAAATTGTGCTGTTGAAATTTTCAATTGAAATTCCTAAATGATTGGAGTTTCTGGTCCCTGGTTATTTAGGTCTTTAGCATAAAGTTGAAAATTGTGATTTTTTTTATCATGCAATTGAACCTCATTAGTGAATTTGGGTGTGTAGAAGAAATGTCTTGTAAAACTTACTAAGACAATTATTTTTGAGTGGCATCTGCAGCATCATCAAGATCTTGTTCAAGATCAAGTATTTCTCTATTCACCTTAAGGGTGTCCAGTGCAGACATAGTTTCGATTCCGGAAACCCAGCACCAAAAGATTTCCTTTTTCATCAGCAGTCTAATACCCCATGAACTTCTGGCCAAATTTGCTGGTTTCATCGGCCAACCGTGTAGTTATTTCTTCTTTACTGAAAACTTCCCCTTGTTGTTTCCCTGATTGATCTAGACAACAGTTGACCTTGCGGGCAATTTATTAGCTGGTCATGCCACAGTAATATTTTGTCACAGACAATAAAAGTACCTGATAATAAGAGACAGCAAAAATAACTATGGATATTTGTTCATTTACATATCCAACAATGATTGTTCTACATTTTGTTAATTCAAATTATCAAAATCTGCCATGATTTTGGAGGATAGATATTAGATAAATCATGTCGCAGACCTTAAAAGCATCCATAGAGCAATACAAATTTTAACCTTCTGTACAGTGTCCAAATTTAATGCATTCACACTAGCCCTGGAGGCATTCAGACTTGACAAGATTTGCCCCATTGATTAACTTTGTAATGCTTATCAAGTCCTTAAAATAGTGTAAGGGACCTATTTGAGTTGCATGTGTGTATTGGGGCTTGTTATGATTTGGGTGCTTGGTAACTGGGTTTGTTAAAGCGTTACTATGGTAAGGAAACAATGGGGGGATTCGGGATTTGTTTAGGCGGGAAATTTGAAGGTGGAAATTATGGGATAGGTTAGCAGAAGTGAATATAAGGGCAGGGTTTTCTAGAGTCAGGGAGCTGGTTTAGTGGGTGTTAGGGGAAGCTATGGGCATTTGTAGAGCGATTCTAGGGCTAGGGATTTCATTTATATTCTTGGTGTTGCATTCAGTAATTTGTGTGCAGATTGTCGCATTTCCGTTTCAAATATACGTTTAAAACTCGTCTTTCTTCGCTCTAATTTGGGGATTTTGCCAGCTCGGTTGATTTAAACAGTTAACAGTGTTAACGGCAGTAACGGCGTCCTAGAGCGACTGTTACATTTGGTGGCAGCGGTGGGATCTACTAGTCTCTTACCGGGTGAGTAGCTAAGTAGATCTCAAGAACGAACCCAGGAGTTCGTACAGTTCTGTTTGTTAGTTATACGCTACCGTGTTGCACTATGGATCAGGAGAGCGAGGTGGTTTTCCGAGAGGATCATAGGGAGTTAATAGAACAAATGGAGAGACATGAGTTGCCTCGAGAATCAACTCATGTAAGGGAGATTGGGGCTAGTTATGGTGGTTCTGGAGATAAGGGCGAGATAGTAAAAGCGTCAGGGTGTGAGAATGAATGTGACAGCGAAACGTTAGTAAAGCCACGAACGTATTCGAGCCCTTCCGTGCCCGCTTCACAGGCCCCTCACATGTTATCGGCTAGCAGCAATGCTGTGCCCGCTGTGAGAGATGGTCGTGAAGTGTTGTTGCTAGGATCTGGTGTCCATTACGTACCGCGTACATTCTCTAATTACGCTGATAGGTTTGCTAAGTCGCGCACGAATTTGAGCCCTTCTGTGCCCGCTTCACAGGCCCCTCACATGTTGTCGGCTAGTAGCAATGCTGTCCCCGCTGTGAGAGATGGTCGTGAAGTGTTGTTGCTAGAACGTGATAGCCATTTTGTGCCGCGTGCGCTTCCAAATAGCTCATATTTAAGTCCGCCGACTTATGATAACATGGAATGTGCAGGCTCAGTGAATACAGGTTCACGTAGTAGGGTGTTGTTTGACACAAGAAATGGTGGTAATAGTGCAGAATATAATCCGACACAGGGTTACAAGGAGCCACTATTTCCTGACAGGGTTGAGAATAGAAACCAAGCAAATAGAATTGAGCGAACTTTTGAATCGCACGGCCCAGAGTTCATGCGTGGCGTCACAATGGAAAATGACGCGCGTATCAACAACCCCGTGGTACGTAGAGGGCAAATGTCAGGCTACGAGACGGGGCTTAGATTGAGTGGTTCCGATCCTAAAATAAGGCCAGGATATTTCGATGGCAGGGAGTCGTGGGAGGATTTCAAAATACAATTTGAAATGATCAGGACAATGAATCAGTGGGATGACCGCATTGCGGCTGTTTATTTGGCGGCTTCTCTGCGGGGAGAGGCTCAAGCAATACTGGGTGATGTTGATGCGTCACGTCGTGACTGCAGCTTTAGACACAAGTTTTGGGGCATCCAATTTGACTGAAGTATACCGCGCTAAGTTGAAAACTTACAGACGAGGGAAGAATGAAACTTTACCAGAATTAGCACAAGCAGTTAGGCGCATGACTCGATTGGCCTACCCCAGAGAGTCTGTCGATTCACAGGAAAGCTTGGCGCTGGATAATTTCATGGATGCGTTAGAGTCCAAGATTCGGTGGAAGGTCGTGCAGAGTATGCCTGATGGTCTAGATAAAGCGTTGTCCGTGGCTATGAGGTTAGATGCCTTCAAGCAAGAGGAAAGGCATCGTGACAAGGGTACAGGCAGGTTTGTTAACGCATTGGCAGGCGAGCAACGCCCGTCTGAGGGGGATTTGTTGGGGAAAATGTGTGAAACAATGTCCGCAGGTTTCTCAAGGATAGAAAGGTTGTTGACTGCTAGGAATCACAGTAGCCATGGGATTGTGGAGAAATAGCAAGGTAAAGGGAATTATCCGTCGTTTCGCCAGGTTGGTGGGACAAGAGGATTACTGCACCAAAGGGAGCATGCTATGGATGCGGGGAGGTTGGGCATTTTGCCCGAGAATGCCCCTCCAAGCCCGCTGTGAAGCATCAGGGAAAGTAGGAAAAGCTGAGCCGGTGGACCATGGTTCAGCTTTATTAGTTAAGGGTCCTAGTACTGAGGCAAAGACTGTTAGTGTAAGGGCGGGTATGTTGTTGTCTCAGAATGGCGGCTTATATGCACATTGCATGGTGCAGGGGGAGCCAGTGAAATTCTTGATAGATACGGGCTCTAATGTGACATTGTTGTCTGAGGGAGCATATGAGAGGTTAGACAGGAGTACACGACCTATACTGGATCCTGTATCGGTTGTGGTGCGTTTAGCTAACGGACATCCTCTTTCTGTAAAGGGAGCAGCTGAGTTCGTGTTGCAGGTTGAAGGGAACGTAGTTAAACACCGATTATGGGTGGCAGCTATTGATGCTGACGGAATCATAGGAACTGATTTCTTGCAACAATATAAGTGTCACTTGGACCTGGAAAGTGGGAAAATGGCTATGGTTGATGCATTTGTTAATACCAGTAGCGCACCAGAGTTGCTATGTACTCGCATTAATCTGAAAGAGGCTATGGTTATTCCGCCCAGAAGCGAAGTTTACTGAACAAAGGTCTGCGTGGTTGCTCATTGCTTGGTAGATTTGTCCACTGCAGCCGTCCCAATTCGCATTGCTAATTTGAGTAATGAGCCAGCGCGGTTATATAAGGGCGTAACCCTTGCTCAGTGTGAACTAGTGGACTTGGTAGACGAAGTAGATGATGCAGTCTCTGATCAGGTAGTAGCCAGTAACGAGGATTGCAGGTCTATTTCACAAGATGTACCAGCCGAGAGTGGATTGGTTCCCCCTCATTTGAATTCTATGTGGCAGGAAACCATAATGGATTTGAATCAGAACCAACAAGTGTGGGTGCAGGGTCTTCTATCGAAGTTTGCTCACGTGTTTGCCCGGGATTCCGATGATCTGGGACGTACTGAATTGATAAAACATGTAGTTGAAACCGAGGGTAAAGGTGCAGTGCGTCAACCAGCGCGACGTTTGGCCCAAATCCAGAGAGCTGAAGCTGAAAGCCAAGTGCAAAAGATGTTGAGTCAGGGGTTGATAGAACCTTCCACCAGTCCGTGGGCATCCCCATAGTGCTTGTTAAGAAAAAGGATGGGACGACACGATTCTGCATAGATTACCGTCGTTTGAACAACGTTACCAAGAAAGACGCTTTCCCATTGCCGCATATTGACGATACACTTGATCATTTGGCTGGTTCGCAGTGGTTTTGCACTCTTGATTTAGCAAGCGGGTATCATCAGGTAGAAATGAACGAGGCCAGTAAACAGAAAACTGCCTTTACTTCGGAAAGTGGCCTGTATCAGTTTAACGTGATGCCGTATGGACTGTGTAACGGGCCTGCAACGTTTGAGCGATTGATGGAGGCAGTGTTGTCAGGGCTTCATTGGATTACATGTTTGATCTACCTAGATGACGTGGTTATTTTTGGCTACACCTTTGAGGAAACTTTGCAGCGCTTAGAGGTCGTATTGAGGCGTTTCAGTGACGCTGCATTGAAGCTCAAGCCAAGCAAATGTCACTTGTTTCAGAAACAAGTAAAATATCTGGGACACATTATCTCGGAGAATGGTCTGCAAACAGACCCAGAAAAGACAAAAGCAATTGATGAGTGGCCGACTCCGGTGAACGTGAAAGATGTCATGAGTTTCTTAGGATTATGCTCTTATTGTCGCAGATTTGTCAGAGATGTTTCTAGGATTGCTAAGCCGTTACATTCCCTCACAGAGAAGGGGCGGGAATTTGTGTGGGATGAGAAATGTGCGGAAGCATTCCTGACATTACGTCAGTCTTTAACTTCAGCGCCTATATTGGCTTTTCCTAACCCAGATGGTGACTTCGTACTTGACACTGATGCCAGTAACTCTGCTTTAGGGGCAGTGCTTCATCAAATTCAGGGAGGGGAAGAGAGGGTCATTGCGTATTTTAGTCGCTCGTTGACTAAATGCGAAAGGAACTATTGCGTAACTCGAAAAGAGCTGCTAGGAGTAGTTATGGCTGTCAAACACTTTCATCCTTACCTTTATGGAAGGAAGTTCCTGGTACGTTCTGATCATGGGGCTCTTCCGTGGCTATTGAATTTTAAGAATCCAGAAGGTCAGGTGGCCAGATGGATAGAAATTCTAGCAAGTTATCAGTTCAACATAGCGTCGGCATTTCCGTGTTGTTTTCCCGCACGATGGGCTATGTCTCGCAGACTTTGTCACGATTGTGCTCACTGCGATCGCAGGGATATCAAAGAGAGCAACCCTGATTGTTGCGTTCGGGTGTGTCAGACTGGTAATAAGGGGAGCGTTGCTAACGATACGGGGTTAGTAGGGAATTGGTTTGATGGCATAAGTGAGGACGATTGGTCCAGGGAACAAAAGACAGATACGTCTCTAAAGACTATCGTGGAGTATTGGTTAGAGAGTATCCTAATAAGCCGGTACAGCGTCTCGTTCCAAGACATCTGCGCCAAATGGTGTTTGACTTAGTCCATAAGAATCCAACTGGTGGGCATTTTGGGTTGGGACGGACATTAAGTGAAAAGGCGTTTCTATTGGCCTGGATGTAAGACAGACATAAAGTTATGGTGTCAGTCGTGTTCCGCCGTCAAACCGAGAAATTTTAAAACGCGTGCTCCAATGCAGATGTATCAGGTGGGTTGGCCAATGGAAAGGGTAGCATTAGATCTTGTTGGTCCTCTTCCGCTATCTGATTTGGGAAACCGTTACATACTCGTTCTCTCAGATTATTTTTCAAAGTGGACGGAAGCATATGCCTTGCCAAATCAGGAAGACACGACAGTTGCTAATGTTTTCGTCAATGAGTTCATATCGAGGTTCGGTATTCCCCAGTTTGTCCACTCGGACCAGGGTAGAAATTTCGAGTCCGCGTTGTTTCAGGAAAGTTGCTTCTTGTTGGGCATTCATAAAACACGCACAACTGCGCTCAGACCGCAATCCGACGGCTTGGTATAAAGGTTTAACCGCAGTTTACTCAGCATGCTGTCGAAGTATGTGAGCGAATCCCAGCGTGACTGGGATGGCTAGCTGTCATAGCACAACCGAGTGCTCACCGAATATGGTTATGTTTGGGCGTGAGGTCATGCTACCGGTGGATGCAGTGATGGGGACAGCTCATCAGACTGGTGACCTAACTGTATCTCAGTATGTGTCCCAATTGCGGAATAATTTGCATGACACTTTTGACTTCGTATGCTTACACGCGAGAAAGGCTAGTAATCGCCAGAAGAGTTATTATGATGCGCATTCCAAGGAAGGGGCGGGCTCGTTATCCGTCGGAAATGCGGTATGGTTGCACTTATATGCAAAAGTAAAGGAACGTAGCCCTAAACTTCAACGGAAATGGGATGGGCCATATTTTGTTACTCGTAAAATAAGCGATGTTCTTGTAATGATAAAAAATGTGAAAAGGGAAGGACACAGGTTGTCCATAGGGATCGTTTGAAGACGTACGCTCAGGCTATAACTCCGCGCTGGGTTAGCAATGCCGGCCGGGGGGCAACAGTGCCACAGTCAGCGATCCACAGTCCATTTCGACAGCCCAAGCCGCCTGTGCGGTACGGATATGAGTAAATACTGAGGTTAATTCCATGTTGCTTTTAGGATAAGTGTATATAATGCAGGCTGATCACATGATTAGCTTCGGGCGAGATAGTTAGCGGGGTTAGAATTGCCTTCGTCTCTCAGGCGAGGTTGTCCGTTAAAATTGTTACTTAAGATATTTTTATGCGGATGACGGAAAACAAAGTTGCGTTTCCGGTATCGTCTGCTTAGTGTAGTCCGCTCTCGGCTGTAACATAGTAAGTCGTAGTCGTAGTTGGTCGTAATATTAATAGTCATGTTTCGTTGTAATTTATGCGCTGCAGTCCAGCAAAGCCGTGCTAGTTTGCGCCATCACATTCGTCGTAAACATAACACTAGCCGAGGAATTAAACGAATTAACCGTAACATTATTAACAGTACTGTAGCCGCACGACGGTAATATAAATATATACCGTCGTGATTGAGGATATGTGGGTCGTGTGGCAATTTTTGTATTTCGCGTGCATATAGCTTCTCATCAATGTTGTGTACTTACGTAAATATATATGTCGACAAATAGGATGAATATCCGCTTAACCGGACTATTTTGGTTACCCTCTGTCTCGTTATTATTTAGCAATTGTCAAATGAACTTTTAGAAACACAACTTTCGTTCACGGCAGCCCCAGTTTTGGAGATATGACGTCACATTACGCAGTTTCATTTTCACTCGCCATGTGGCTGCAGGTCCCGGGGGAGGGGGCACTTAAGTATAAAGAGGTAGTATACATGTGTCGGGGTAGGTTTTTTTCGGCCTTCCGACGGGTTTTGTTGACCTCATAAATGTAGGATGGGGTATGCTCTTGTCATTTTTACCTTGTATGACGGGTACAGGTTTTTGAGATGCCAGGGCACACCGCTACGCAGGACAAGGCCAAGTGCCCCCTCCAGACTGCGGGAATCAATAAGTGTTATCTTTTTTCAAATGTCAATGTGATATCGTTGAATACATATCGCCCTTCAAAATAGATATTTCCAAAAGATAATCATTGACAAAATGACACATATACTTAAATAATAAAATTCAGATAGAAAAAGTTCGCTTGCGAAGAACCTTGTCTGCGCATGCGCGCAGAAACCGATCTTGTCGTTCAAAATAAACATGAACTTTTCACAATTTGTGTGGCTGAATTAAATCGCCTTTGACGAAATCTCACACGTAAACTAACTCAACTTGTTAATAAACATTCAATAATGTGAAAAATTATTCTTCATATGTACGTGTCTGTAATAATCGTGTACAATTGGAACTCATGTATTGTCGCGCCGCATTTGGTTACGATCATCGCACGACGTTAATAAACGTCGTGCACGGTTAACAGTACTGCTGTTGTTGAGAGGGGAGCCGTCGAGAGGCCAAAGGCCAAGATCATACCCATCGGGGATGAGGAACAGCAATGTGCATTTTGCGTGTTCAGAACAACTAATTCCATAGATATGGGGACACATTTTTTGGCTTGCCCTGCATTTGGGGGGTTGGGGGATATGGAGTGGTTAAACGACGTTGGCGTTGAGCCGGAGAGTTGTATCTCTCCTGAGCCCCCAACGTCGTCAACTGCGTCGGACGCGAAACTGGGAGTCGTGCCAGAGGGGTTCGTAACCCCTCATGAGCCCCCACAATTTAGGTAACGAAGACCGAGCAGAAGTAAGAACACAGGACCCACTCCAGGAACTGAGCCTGAGGGAGTTCGTAGTGCCTGGCCAAGTGCTTCAAGATCTCCGCATCCTTCTTGAAAGAAATTACTTTGTTTTATGCAGGTTACATCCCGGCAACAGGAGCCATATATGATTGGCATTTGATCGTATTTGGGTGCTTAATTGAAATATTTAAAGTTATCATATATTGCTGTTGTTTTTTAATATTTATTACCTAGTTATTGTATTTACATCTAGGATTGTTATGGTTGAATATAGAGGAGAATGTAACCCAGATATTTAACGATGTTACAGATTATTAGAGGCGAATGTAACCCAGATATTTACCGATGTTTAATATTTAGTATTGAGATTAATATATTTACGATGAACAAGTATAGTATATAAAAAACTTGATGTATCTCAGATTGTAAAATAGAGGGCATGGTGTGAGGGCACACCATTTTCTTTAAGAAGGGGGTAGTGTAAGGGACCTATTTGAGTTGCATGTTTGTATTGGGGCTTGTTATGATTTGGGAGCTAGGTAACCGGGTTTTTTAAAGCGTTACTATGGTAAGGAAACAATGGGGGGATTCAGGATTTGTTTAGGCGGGAAATTTGAAGGTGGAAATAATGGGATAGGTTAGCAGAAGTGAATATAAGGGCAGGGTTTTCTAGAGTCAGGGAGCTGGTTTAGTGGCTGTTAGGGGAAGCTATGGGCATTTGTAGAGCGATTCTAGGGCTAGGGATTTCATTTATGTTCTTGGTGTTGCATTCAGTAATTTGTGTGCAGATTGTCGCAATTCCGTTTCAAATATACCTATAAAACTTAAACTGGACGTTTGTCTTTCTTCGCTCTAATTTGGGGATTTGCCAGCTCGGTTGATTTAAACAGTTAACAGTGTTAACGGCAGTAACGGCGTCCTAGAGGGACTGTTTCAATAGTATCTCTCTCTATCTGAGGAGCTGGCAATTTGCACTCCACCTTCTCGGGCAGGACATGGGATATATCACGAAAACTGGGGTAAGCAAAAGTGTTCTTGTCTTCTACTGCCCTCAGAATAGAACCCTTCAGCTCAGCCTCCAAGACTTTCTCCACCTGGCCTACGTAGTATCCAGTGACCTACTCTGGAGTCAAATAAACAAAAAAATCACCACAGATGCTTTCATTAACAGGAATATTCTCAGCAACTTATCTTGAGGCTGAATCTTCATCTGGTTCCTGAGTCTTCTTTAGCAACATTGTCTAGGCAATGGTGATGGTGTGGTCCACAGGCTTTACAAAGTGGATGGACTGGGTGCCTGGCGGTTATTCCTCAATTTCCTCTTTTGAAGCAAAAATGAATGACAGCTTGGGACAGGGTCTTGTTGCAGGAGTTGCTAAGTCCCGGGCATTTCCCACAACTTCTTTTTCATGAAGGAAAGCCAGCCAAACTGGACGCTTTATTTCCCCTCTTATACCATCAATGGATATTTTACAATGAGCAGTTGCAAAGAAGTTCCAAGTAACTTTGCCCTCGATGTTCTGCTTTTGAAGAAGAATATTGGCAAATTTCCCTCCTCGTTCCAAAGGTGAAAAACATATTTCACATATAGCTGAAAATGAATGCGCTCAAACCCCCTGTAGGACCCAGTGTAGAATAGGTCCACTCTATCCTATTGTTTGTCGTAAAAAGAAACTAATAGGAAGCAACCTGTTGGCCGTGGGTTGCAAATTGTGTTGGTGGAAGATGGGATCCTTGTGGTTGTGTGGAGTGGTCTTTGCAAAGGTTGACTCTGCAACATACCACTAAGGCCCGGAATTTGCTAGACGAGAGGCTAGAATGGCTTGGTCCAGTCAATCGGCTGGTGGTTACGTATTCCTGGATTATTGATTGGATTTTTATCTTTTTCATCGTCATTCATGTGTCTTCCTTCTTTTTCACATTTAATCTAGAAGGACGCTGCTTAATCAAGTCAAACTTATCTATTTACCTTTCTAGGCGCCATAGAACACATTAGTGTTTGTGTGCCATTAAACCCTATACTCACTCACTCACTCACTCACTCACTCACTCACTCACTCACTCACTCACTCACTCACTCACTCACTCACTCACTCACTCACTCACTCACTCACTCACTCACTTACTCACTCGCTCACTCAGTGAGGCTGCCATGATTGATTTGCTAGGAAGGTGCTGTGCTAGATATTTCACCATTCCTAAAAGTCGTTACAGAGGTGTCACATAAGTTGGTGTAAGCATTGACATTATAACCTCAATTTTCTTGTGACCAGATTGAAGTCCCTCTTTAGTACCTATGTTAGCCGACAAAGCCGACCTTGCATCCTCTCTTTGTTGACACCCCTGTAGGTGCGGGGGTAGACTAGGCCCACTGTATCCTCCTGCATGTCGTAAGAGGCGACTAAAAGGGGGCAACCTGTTGGCCGTGGGTTGCGACTCGTGTCGGTGAACAATGGGATCCAAGTGGTTGAGTGGAGCGGTCCTTTTGAGGGCTTTATCTGCAAGACACTACTCTGGCCCGGATTTCGCCTAGACGAGAGGCTGGAATGGCCTGGTCCAGTCAATCGGCTGGTGGTGACTTGCCCTAGGATACTATTTGCATTTTTTTCTTTTTCAACATCATCCACTTGTATGTGCCTCTTTTTTCCATCTATCTTAGAAGGCGGCTGATTAATCAGGTCAAACTTATCTATTAACCTATCTGGTGTGCTAAACCCTATTATCACTCGCTCACTCACACTCTCTTTGTTGATATGCAGACCATTTTGGGCCGCACGTTCCTCAACCTTGATGAAGATGTCATCGTGTGGCGCTTCATTTGCAGCGGCAATGATCAGGTCTATGATATAAACTCCTCTCCGAATGATTGCTGATTTTTCGAATGGCACCGTCATAGAAAAATTTTCCTTCCCCAAGATGTATGAAATATGTGTGAATGTCTAGCAGAGTGACCACTTTCTTACCACTTAGCTTAGCCTGCTGGGGTGGGAATGTATCCCTCTCTCATGAGTTTCTTGGGATAATTTTTGACAGAAAACTCAATTTTAAAGGTCACATTTCTTACCTGCGTAAGAAAATGTTTGAGGGCACTCAATCTTTTGAAGATGTTATCCAATACTGATTGGGGAGGGGAACGGAAAGTTCTTTTGCGGCTTTACCGGTCACTATTGTGCTCCAAGTTGGATTATGGCTGTTTCATCTATGGTTCTGCCCGTCGCTCATATTTTAGAAAATTTGAGACAGTCCAAAACCAAGCTCTGAGGCTTTGCCTCGGGGCTTTCAGAACCTCTCCCATCCCCAGTCTACATTTGGAAGCCAACGAGGCTCCACTTGGAGTTCGGAGGGAGCAGCTTGCCATACTGTATGCCCTGTGCTTTAAGTCCAACCCCAAGAATCCTGCATTTGAAGTTGTTTTTAGTCCTTGAAATATCCATTTTTATGAGAGCAGACCAAATGCTATCCCTTCGTTTGGTCTGCGTATCAGAGAATTGCTGGATGGGTCATGCTCTTATTTGAATACCGTGTCGGTTGAGACTGTGCCAAGGTCTCCCCCATGGCAACTGAAAACCCCAACAGTACATAAATCGCTGTCAGCCAACACGAAGGGATCTCATGAGCCTGATATTTTCCTTCGCCAATTTAGAGAGATAAAGGATAAATATTCGGACCGTCCTGCCATTTACACAGACGGTTCGAAAAGAGGACAATAAAATTGGAGCTGCAGCCATTTCGGGCATAGCTATTTTTAACATGAGGCTACCATCTCCACTGTCAATTTCCATGCTGAGCTTAAAGCTCTTTCTATTGCACTGGGTCTTATTGTCCAATCAGGTAAAAGTCGTTTTGTTATATTTTCCGACTCCCTGTCTGCCCTGGAAGCAAAAACAGGGAGTAATTTCCGTAATGTTATTATTCTAAATATTGTGCTTTTATATTCTCAATTGACAGATCGTGGCAAGGATACTTTGTTTATATGGGTACCGAGCCATGTTGGTATCCCTGGTAATTAGAAGGCAGACATAGCTGCCAAGGAAGCACTCAACATCAATGTGGCTGAGGTCAAAGTTCCCTTTACAGACTTTAATTTGTTTGTTCATTCTGACACACCTCATCACTGATATGGCAATGAAGGTTTGGCTAATGCTGCCTGACAGCCATAGCTTGCCTTATTTTTCATCGTTATTTTTATACAAACGACACAAATCCCTCAATCTCCTTATTCTATATTTCTGGAGTAGGATGCCCCACTTTTGGTCTGAGTATATTTACCTCCACCCACCATCTGCAGATGTACATTTTACTCGTTTTTGTTGCACCAGATGTCCTAATTCCTCGTCAAAGACCAACAGCCTAACTACCGAAATATATGCGTTTAAACACAGTATAAAATGAAACTGTTTGCAGACTAAGCTTTGTGTTTTTTTCTGTATGTTACAAAGCCTGGTATATTGTATTTCTTCCTATTTTGGGCCATTTAATGTTCAGATTCTGTGCAAAGATGTCATCCTCTGCCATGATCTCGAAATCTTTCAATGCATTGCCCTCATTGTCAAATTGGCTCGCTCTTGGGACAATCTACTCCTTTTTGGAGGAAGGTTAAGTTTTGCCCTTGATCATTGGAGCAGCCGTTGCCTGAAGCAGTAAATCTCCATTGAATGCCATTTGATCAACTGTGGGTTCTTCACTCGCCTCTGCTAATCACAAATGTTGCACAATAAGTTAAGAATGACCCTACGTGTAATTAGAGCCCTGATGTAAAAAGAATCGACTTTCAAGCTAATATACTTGTTTAAGTAAACTGAAATAGTAAATTGGTGATGTGGTAGAGTTAATTTGTCAAACATGTCTGGTCAATACATTAAGTACACATACTAGCACTGGTGGATTGTTGACCAATACGAATCCTTCGTATGTCATAACCAGGTTCTTCTGATAACCACATGAAACCACCGCATATGTATATATCAATGAGGCTAATAAATGTTCAGCTGTGAACACACGCCAGTATCATTATGAACATTCAGTTGTTAGGCAGTAATTTTTAAGCAGATATCCCATTCCCTATTCCATGGAAAATATGTAATGTTGTCGGAATGAGCAAGTTCAGATTTACCACACTCCGTGGCATCGACAGACTCAGTGAGAATTCTTTTCGAAATATTTTTCAAAGCTGATAGGCATTTATTGTAACAGTTTTGGCGCACAGTCTAACTAAGCAGAATCAGCTATGTTAAATCTTTCTGGTCGGCAGCAAGCAAAAGGCCATACACATGAGTGGCTGCCATATGGCGTATCTTGGTCATGGTTATCCTGGTGGCAATACCCAATAATCAATTCGCTTACACCGAATCAGACTAGCGCAATGCATTACGATCATGAGCCCATTATCATTAGCATGTACCTAAGGGTAGCATAACAAACATTTCATTAAGTATTCATATTGGGCTGAAAATGCCAAATATAACAGTGCAACAATGCATATCAAATTATAGTTTACTGGCCTTTACCCGTCGAGGAGGGCCAATGTGAAATAATGTAAAAATAAGATGTGGCATTGTCTAAGATGGATAATTTGTAATAATGTAAGAAATATATCAAACTTATATAGCATTGTAGGATGCACTTTTGGGGGGCCTACCATCCCACCTATGTGATGTAAAGCACAGTTAAAACTATTTTAAAAAAAGCTCGAGTAAACTCCACTCCATCTTTATGAAATATTGATTCAAGTAGTTCCTCAATCTAGGCCAGACACTAAATGATAAGGAAACATTACCCATTAGTAGTATATCTTCCGACAATAACAGTTTCAAGAATTTGTTCATTACCTCATCCTCGTTTTTACCATAGGATTTCCCCTGATTGTATGTTTGCTCAATCTCGATATAGATGTCGTAAAAGCAGCGTGCTCTGGACAATGCAACTTAGTTGTCCATGAGAAAAGACAGGCGATGGTAGAAACTTGTCAAGTCTATCAAAGTGTGTCCCTGTGACTTGTAGTTTGTCATACAGTATGCCATCTTGATGGGAAACTGGATCTGTTGTAGAGTTATACGTAAGGATATATCGCATGGAGCAAGTTCAATTCGTTGGATGAGTACACGTTGTCCAAGTTGCGTAGTAGCATAATGATAGCACAAACTTTCAGTCTCAAGGTGTGTGGTGGCATCCCTGATGTGATGATACTGTTTAGGAGTTCTACTGGATAGGTTTGGGCTTCCTCTTCATTATCACAGATGGCCCTATCTGTACTAAGGTACATTCTTGTCTGGCCTCGAAGCTTTTCCAGTCCATCGTCAATAAACCCCCTGTGATTCCGGGGGTAGAATAGACCCACTGTATCCTCCTGCATGTCGTAAAAGGCGACTAATAGGGGGCAACCTGAATGATGACTCATTCACTGATGGTAATTACCTATAGCTGAAATCTTGCACGTACACTGCCTCTAAGTTGGGCAGTTTGCTCAGCTCCCCTGTGATGCCCGCCATTGTCTCCCTTGTGACGCTCGCATTGTTGTTTTCTTGGTCACTACACATCACTAAACAATTCCGTCAAATCAATTTCTCTTTCCGAAGATTTTTCACCGTGGGCTTCATTGAGACCTCTTCTATCAACTGCCTTTGAATCTCTGTTTATTGTTAATGACACGAAATCTCGAGCATTCACGCCTAGTCTTTCTTCCAGTTCGCTGTGTTTCAAGGCAATACCTCCCATCAGATGGTAATAGACATTGAGCAGGAGATCGTCCATGTTTTCCAATGCTGTCTCTGTGTCCTGTTCTTTGATTTTCGACATTAATTCTTTCTGCCGTGAGATGTCCAAGAACCGGACGACTTGTAGATTTCTTTGGTCTCCTATTCTGTGTTGACAAAAGACGCGATATCGCAGTGTGGTCAGCAGGTCCGAAACAGGCTTTACTTGTACCTTGTCAACCATGAGATGATAGAGTTCATCCTGACCAGAGGCGCGCAGGCACTGACTGAATATATCACATGCGTCTTTCCTATGTATGATGTCAAGAAGCGTCCCTTCTTCTCACGTGGTGTTTTTTCGCATTGAATTTCTTCGACTTGGTACCTTCTTCCGCCATATGACAAGTTGCATGAAAACGTATTTTTGTCTTTTTTTTTCAAAACAGGAGATAACTTAGCTAATTCACATTTCGTTGATATATGATATTCCTTTATTGCTTTGCGTGATCACGTAATCTTGTTTTTCTCGGATGTCACCATGTCATATAACTTGTGTACACAATTCTAATACATCCAGACATTATGATCAAAATTGTTAACCAGCCATCATAACGTGCACTTCGACAGCAGGACAAGTTGTCTTACGTCTTGTGTGCTTATTATGCCAATCACCATCACCAGATCACATGGGGTCACTTGATGTCAGAGCTCAACACTTCACGCTGATAATATAATTGAGTTTTTCAAACCCAAATATCATCATCTTTTATTTACAAAAATAATGGAACTTTGGCATATTATGAATAACAAGTTTTACTAACGTTGCTCCTCAGCTGTTTATAACAAAATTCTTCTAAGTTAAACAATTACACCATTTTTAGATTATGAATGACAATTTTTATGAACATTGTTCCTCGGCTATTGAAAAACAAAATTCCTCAATGGAAAATAATTACACAATCTTCAGAGAAAAAATATAACGCCATAACGTCAATATATGCGATTTTCATTCGTAGGCTGCAAGTGTGATGACACAGGCAAGCTCAACAAATTGGTCAAGTTCTCAGAGAAATCTCTGAGCACTCTACAGACAAATGAGGTTCATTGCGAGGCAGGTTGCTATAACATCACGATAACAGACAGCTGGCTGTGATAACATTACAATAACACACAATAGCCTATGATTACATTACAATAGTAGTCAACAACCTGTGATAACATTACAATAGCAGACGACAGCCTGTGATAACATTACAATATCAGCCTGTGTTATCATAACAGACAACAGCATTTGATAACATTATGATAAAAGACAATAGCCTGTGATAACATTATGATAGCAGACAACAGCAACTTGATTGAAGACACCAGATACAGACCAGGAATATAATTGGCTGCTTCAATCTCGTCACATTTGATCGAATAAAATATGCCACCCCTCATCCAACATACACAAGTCCTGTGAAGCTAATAATAACATCCCGTACCAGTCAACTATATCCACATCACCATAACCAACAACGAGTGCAGAACGTGGGTCATCCAATGTCAAGATTAAAAATATGTACAGTAACATGTTATCACAGCGCCATTGGTCATTCCTACGACAGATGGACAAAATACACATCGGATTGACAGGAGACATACTGGTACAAAAGAGTCAACTCTTTTCTCTTCACGCAGCCAGACCCCGCTGTGGGTCCTGGAGTAGAATAAGCCCACTGTATCCTCCTGCATGTCGTAAGAGGCGACTAAAAGGGGGCAACCTGTTGGCCGTGGGTTGCGACTCGTGTCGGTGAACAATGGGATCCAAGTGGTTGAGTGGAGCGGTCCTTTTGAGGGCCGTATCTGCAACACACTACTCTGGCCCAGATTTCGCCTAGACGAGAGGCTGGAATGGCCTGGTCCAGTCAATCGGCTGTTGGTGACTTGCCCTAGGATACTCTTTGCATTTTTTCAACATCATCCACTTGTATGTGTCTCTTTTTTCCATTTATCTAAGAAGGCGGCTGCTTAATCAGGTCAAACTTATCTATTAATCCTTCTAGGCGCCATATTACACATACGTGTTGGTGAGTAGTAGATTGACGTGCCCCTAACTACCACGTTTTTGACATCGAACACTGGACGACGTGGATTGCGCAATATATTTTTCGCTGACGATCGCATGCGGATTCGGTGCGGTATTTTGATGACCTAATTCTATTTTTGGAAAGTGATTTCACCATCTGTTCCGTTATTTTCCGCCCTTGAAATCTTTGCGACCTTGGTGACCTCATGGAGGTGCGCTATTTTGGATGAGGTCATTTTTGGGAGTTTTATTGAGAAGGAGTTTGTAAATGGGTATTAAAAGTCAATTAGCGGTAATGGTGTTGAAAGAGAAGTGAAGGATAGTGTTAATGTTAGTGGAGTATTCACCATCTGTTCAGATATGAAGACGGTGTTTACCAGGTGATTTGTTGCTATTAACTTCCTTTATCCCATGACATGTGGTGATATATTGAATTGGTGACCTTAGCAGGCTAACGCGATGTACGGTATTCGAGTGAGTTCATTTGGGGCTATGTCCTTAGGAAGGTTGTTGACTTTCGACCTGCTGTGATGAATGGGCGGTATTTGGGTGAGGTCATTTTCGATAGTTTTATTGAGGAGATTGTAAATGGCTATTAAAAGTCAATTTTCGTTAGATATGTTGGTCGATTGAAGTTTTCACGTGAATGAATCTTACTAGCATATGGGTCTTACATAGGAGGGAAAAAATGACAGATGTCTTTAAGTGTGTTGTAACTCTCATTGAGAATATAACGACAGATGGATTAAAAGTTGACCATTGGATATTTCTCAAAATGGGGGTGGAGTTATGGGTTACAAATAGCGATATATATAAATGTTATACTGGTGTTTGTGTTATTAATCGGACTTGATGAATCTGTGGTATAATTACACAAGCTGGTAATGTGATTTACCGATCGTTGAATTCACGATGCGCATCTATCTTAATTAAATAACGACTCATGTCAAACGATTTGATAAATTAGTCATTGTGAGTTGCCCCCCTGTCAGTCGATTTCGCATTCACCTCAGATATTGTGGTGACATCATTATATTTTTGGAAAGTGATTTCATCATCTGCTCGAATATTTTTCGTCCTTGAAATCTTTGCGACCTTGGTGACCTCATGGAGGGGCGCTATTTTGGATGAGGTCATTCTATTTTTGGAAAGTGATTTCACAATTTTCGTCGGATATGTCGTCATAGTTTGCTGAGCTAAGCTAAGTGATGGGATAGAGGGTGTGTATAAAACGGGAGAGTGTCTCAGTCCTGCGTTCAGTTATAACCATGGCTGAGAAGAGACAGCTAGAAGCTTTCAACGATGTGTGCAAACGCAGTAGACCGATGAGCGATGCGGATTTGTTAAAAGCCGTGGGAACAATCGAGATGGAAAGCAGTAAGTATGATTTTATTTTCTATATCTGAATTATAGAATTACCACGTATACGTCATTTATTTATTTATTTTTGTTACGCGTGTGTGTTTTAGTGATGACGGGAGACGAAGATATTTTACATACAGCCATGGACGCGTATGAAATAGAACAGGCCAATGCAGCCTTGAATTTGTTAAACAACGCTCAACACAGCCCCCCCCCCCCCCCCCCCCCCCCCCCCGACACAAACTGGAAATGGCGCTACAGTCGACAACGCTAAGGGTAGGTCTATTAAAGGATAGGTCTATTACCGGTAGAATTGAGGAATGACGTAATGGAAAGCTTTATGATTTTGGGTGATATTTATATTGACAGATTATCAATGATTATGTCGACAGAAGCTGTGTTGGCTGCGAATGAACGAGCTATACAAACTCATACGCGATTTGGAAGCCTGCAAACTGTTTACAATTATAGTTTATCAGAAGATGTGCCCAACCTCAACCAGTATATATTTGAGGAATGCGATTCAGCCTTTAAAATCAACAGGAGTTATGGATTCTTATTACGTCACAAAGAATCAGATGAATTGCGGTACTTTCATTCGTCCGTCAATAACCATCGTATGCTACCAACCCCTCTAGTCGTATGGAATGCCGATGATTTTGAGAGGGCTATGCATTGAAATAACACAAACAGACATTTTAACCTACGCCCAGAACCAACGACCGGATTCGAAATGGAGTGTAGAGGAAGTGACTAATTTGACCATCTTTGTGAACCCAATCGAAGATCACGTGATCGGCTACCCACCACCTGTTATACCGGAACACCTGAAAACAAACAGAGCCATCGACTTGTTAGACCGAAAGAAAACCACCGGCAAACCGTATCAAGACCGATTGTGCTTTTTCAGGGCACTGGCCTTACACAGAGGAGCGAAGATCAGGAGTCTAGAGAACGCAGCAAAAACATTGTTAAAGACTGCTTACCCCAAACAAAAGAAAAAAACATTTGCGGGTGTACCCCTTGAAGACGTCGAAAGACTAGCAAAACAATTCGAAGTGAATATCACCGTGTATACGCTAGACGAGAATCAAGTAATTGTGTCTTGTAGTGATTAAACAGAAGTAACAACATAAACGATGTAATCATTTGATATCGAAATGGAAATATGAGATGTGATCGATTTGTTATATGTGTTTCAGGTAGCTACTTTGGTCAAGCGAACGCGTACAAAATTCGCCTCGACCTTGAAATTGAACCTGTACGAAAATCACTTTAGTTACATAAAAAACTTTGACCTTTATAGCAAATCATATATTTGTGGAAAAGTGAGAAAAAACTACATCGCCACGAAAACATATGTACTGTGGAAACCAAATACAAGTACCCACTATCTTTGAAGCGTTACGGGACGAAGGAATCGAAATAGAAGACGGTATTTACCCTTACAGAGCCACCTATGATTTTGAAAGTTATTTTGGAGAAGACAACCTACCTGTCAATTCACCCAAAGTCACCTGGGACCAAAAACACGTACCGTTATCAGTGAGTGTATGTAGCAATGTACCTGATTATACAGAACCAAAATGCTTTGTAACGGAAGGAAACGCACAAACATTGATTGACAGGATGATGATGTATATAGAGGAGATATCAAACGCTGCCTATCTACTGATGCTTGCTCAATACGAAGCTGCCCTAACCCAGTTACAAGAGAAAATCAATGAAGCGTATCAACTTGATCCGGTCGTCAAGGGAGAACATCCATTGCAGAAATTACAGAAAAAATTCGACAACTATTTACATGTATTACCGTTAGTCGGATTCAACTCATCGAATTATGACCTCAACGAATTGGCGCCCGGCAATTACCCGTAGATGGTTGGTGCAAAGAAACGCAAACAGTATATCAGTTTCACGGATGTGTATGGCATGGCTGTCCGTGTCTGAAATTGACCCAGAGCCCCATCAGTGGAAAACTAATGAGTGATTTATATACCGAAACAGAAAGAAATACCCAGTATTTGAGAGGATTAGGTTATGATGTCGTAGCTGTGTGGGAATGTGAATGGACGAAAAAACGAAAAACAGACCCTCAGATCAAAGCGTTCACGTACAGTCGACCGCAACCACTACGAACCGGTTTGACGGAAAAACAGCTCATAGCCAATATACGTGACGGATCCTTTTTTGGAATGGCTGAAGTAGATATACATGTACCAGAAACCCTTAAAGACTATTTTAGTGAAATGACCCCTATATTCAAAAACACTGAACTGACACGAGATGAAATCGGACCCTTTATGCGAGACTATGCTGAACAACGGGACATTATGAAAGTAAGTACACAAGGTGACAAGGGGCGTGGGATCATAATGTATTTTGTTGCGATCACTATGATGTCATAACGATTTTCATTATTTATTTTCAAATAGACGGAATGGCGGACGTTGATAGGGAGCTACAAAGGTGTGAAAATATTGCTTGCTAGCCCACTACTGAAATGGTACTTGGAACATGGCCTGGTGATCACAAAGATATACCAAACACTGGAGTATGAACCCACAGCCTGTTTCAAACGATTTGCCGAGACCGTATCAGACGCCAGGTATGTACGAATATATATATACATATATATATATATATGATATACTCTTATAGTTATATATATACTCTTATAGTTATATATGATATACTCTTTCAAGCGTTGAATTTTATTTTTGATAATGTTCTTGTTTGTGTGTAGACGTGGGGGTGATGTCGACCCGAGTCAGACCGTTATAGCCGAAACTTTTAAGCTACTCTGAAATTCGGCCTATGGTAAATATACTAAAATGTATTATTGTAAAATATATTGAATTTAATTGTTACTTTCAAATTTATTTCAAATTTATGATTTAAAAAAATTTAAAAAAATACCCGTCAAGTGCTGTCGATTTATACTAATTTGTCTATGTTTGTAGGTAAATGCGTCACGGATAAAACTAAACACCGTGATGTCAGATACGCCGACTACCGAGAGGGTCAGAAATTGATCAACGACAAAAGATTTAGAGCCTTGAACGAATTAACCCCCAACCTATTTGAAATCGACATGGCCAAAACCACCATTAATCTCAACTTACCCCAACAAATAGGCTATTTTGTTTATCAATACGCCAAATTAAGGATGCTGGAATTTTACTATGATTTTATTGATAAGTATGTCGCGAGATGTGATTTTGTCTATGTACAGATGGACACTGATAGTAGTTATATCGCTCTTAGTAGTAGTCATCTAACAGATGTCATCAAACCCAACATGAAAGAACAATTTTACAGAGAATACCCTCAGTGGTTGCCAGCTGTAGCGTGTGATGATCACAACAAAGACTTTATACAGTGTAAAACGAACGGAACCAAAAATATGATAAACGTACCCCGGGGTTATTTAAAGAGGAGTGGAGTGGAGATGGTTTTATCGGACTGTGCAGTAAAACCTATTACTGTTATGGAACTACTGATAAAGCCTCGTGTAAAGGACTCAATAAGCGTCAAAACCACCTGAACAAGGAGAAATATATGAATGTGCTGAGAGAACAAAAATCAGGTCGCGGTGTGAACCGTGGCTTTCGCATTAACAATAACACAATGTATTCGTATACGCAAATTAGAGATGGATTAAGTTATTTTTACCCCAAGAGAATTGTGAATGCAGACGGTGTAAGCACTTAACCTTTAGATATGTGATACATTAATATGCTATTTAAGAAATTGATATGTGTTATTATGTAATAAATTGAAGTGAAGGTGTTATGTAATCGATGGATGAGCGCTCTGTAAGAAATTGATGTTTAAAGGCTGTGAGAGAAACTAAGAATAAAAACGTCGTACATTTTCAACACGCGTTGTTTATTTGCCTTGAATTAAACATGTCACCAGCATATCATTGGTTGAATAATCGTCGGTAAATACAGCCAGCAATTGGTTCAAACTTATTCCACGACATCGTCTCTTTAAATAATACAAACAATAAAGTCCACAAGTATTGGAATTAAAGTCTTGTAATGGCTTTGTATTATAAGTCCAGTTCACACAATGCTTGGTCAAGAACTTCACAAATACGTTATGAATAGGAGGTAGTCCGTAAGAATCAAAATATTCGCCTCGTTCATTATGATCAATGAAAATAGCAATCCAGTGTTTGCCTTTTTTGGAAGCTGGATCCGTATTACAAACGAAACCGCTGGGGTAGTTGACATGGCGGGGTAATTTATTCCGCGCAAACACTCCGCGCACAGTAGCTCGAGTGAAAGCTTCTTTTTGTAAGAGCTCGTGTAATTGCCTGGTATCCATTGTTAGGCAGCGTAATCAAACAGAGCGTTACGGTTTCGGTCAATTTGAATCATATTTTCAAATTCGGCATACACAATGACATTAATGGTACGTTCTAGGGCCGTACCAAAACGCATTTCCAAGCGCACGTTTCCTTGTTTCAACAAATTAAAATGAGGCCGCTATATCACCCAGGTCGGGGGTCAGATCAAAAGCGAATAGTGTATAGCCATTGGGATAATCACTCCAACTTATGGCATTGCCTTCGTCTTGATAGAGTTGTCCAGTGCTAATGAATAAATTAGCATAACTGCGGGTGTATATATGGTGATTAAAATCGGGCTGTAATGGTTTTGCGGGCACTTGTTGCCCGTCAACGTACAGAGCTAAAAATGTGAGGTCGTTATGCTTAAAGTTGAAGGGGTTCTGAGTGTAATCACCGTTGAACGCCCTATCATCAACACTTCCAACTACAATTCGTTTGGGTAACTGACCCAAAAATAAATTTTCTTGATTGATCGTCATAGCTCCTTGAGATGCAGAAAACACTTTGGTTTCTATGCGTCTTATGGGGTATTTAGCTGGGCTTCGTTCTAAAGCCTTAATGTGAGCTAGTTGCACGGTGGGGTTCAACTTTATTTTGTGTACGAATAAGGTCACGGATTGCAGAACTATTTTAGGGGCAAATCCATCTGCAGGATTGGCCATAAGGGCAAAGCTGTCACCGCTGCGTACTAATCGCAACTTCAAATCTACGCCGTTTAATAAATAGCGTTCTTGACTAAATAAATCTAAATGTAATTTGCCCATCATATCCACAATGCGACTCTCTTGAGCTCGTTCCTTTCTAGCTATCATCCCCTTGTTGTTAGTACCACCCACGGCGTCCATGTGTTTTGGGGTGTCTTTGTACCATAAACTAGCTGTTAACTGAGAGTTTTTGGCTTCCGAACCATAGCTCAATAGCGTTTCCATATAAGCGCGATACGGGTATGTGTTTGTCGAGGAGGACACAAGTTTTTCGTTGAGAGAGACATCGACTTGGGAAAACCAGAGGTTAACGGGTGCTACAGCACTGTCAGCCTCCAAAACCTCCCCATCCTTTTTCACCACTTTGGCATTCACTTGTAAATACGTGTCGTTCAGATCGATATAATCATCACCCCACCCACTGATGTAGAATTCGACTGGACCCGAACCTAAAGCAGCTACCGGATGGAATTCGATCCACGATCCATGATCGACACTGCTTTGAGTTGGGGGAATCGAAAATAGGTCTAATTCACTTTTGACACAGGGACAAGATTGGGGGTGTACCAGTGCCATGATCTAACCGAAAATATCTTTTGGCAACCTCCGAGTTGTTCCACGACGACCGCGTGAACTACTGTTCCTACCTCGTGCGAGTCGTTTTATAGAGAATGGTGGTCGGCGACGCGGTTGTTTGGGTGGAACTATTTGATCGAACACTTCCTCTCCGGTTTGTAACAATCGTTTCTTAGCCGACTGTTTCAGAGACTTCCCTCCCAACAAATCTCCAACCACCCTCACTCCTGTTTTCAAGGCGTGTTTTTTAACGACAGGTAAAACTTTTCGAACCAGCGGTAACACCATTTTAGCCAGTCCACCAACCACATTACCAAGGCCGTGTCCACGTTGACTCCTGGCACCGGAAAACACGGGGAGCCCTCCACCCGCTTGGTTCAGGTAATACGGGGTGTAAATATCAGCCATGGTTTTCAAAATATAGCTTTCTTGATTTTACGGAAATGTAAAGTCACTGTCACTTTACCAGATTCGAATGGAATGGGTCGACCCGTGTCATCTCTTATATCGATTTCTATAGTAGAAAAAGTCTTGGTGGCTATCGGGTAATAAAATATCTTTTTATACGTGGAGTTGATCAACTGCCCGCGACGATCGTGATCGATTGGAATAATACGCAGAAGGGGGACCACAGAGTCCGTACAAGCCTCGATCAGGGTCAACAATGTGCTGACCGACTTGACTGTTCTCAAAAATCCCCATTTCAAAACCGAGTCTTTGACGCAACCCCTCGTCCATGTAAACTACAACTGACTCATTGTCTAGGGTCATAGTTGCTGTCTGTCGTGTTCGATTGTAGGTGAGACGCACTCGCTCCTCATTTTGCTCCTTTAACTTGGCTGCAAAGGCTTCTATCAACGATCCAGTCGTATAAAAACCAGGGGTAATGTGAAAATATTTGGGACGGGCCTCTGCAAATTCACTCACAATGTCATATCGCTCACTGCAACAGATATCCGGGGGGAGATTGAGCGCACCAGCCACACGATCCATGACGACCAACCCCTCGTCCTCAGTAACATTGTACCACGTGTAAGGGTACTGAATTTCCGCTAATCCCACTTCCCAAGCCCCTTCCAACTGTACAGCTTTGGGGAGTCGAGTTAAGTAACGTGTCAACGTGTTGTTGGGGTGATAATTCATTGAACTGTTGGAAGGTAGGGTCAGAAAGAAACTCATGATGGTGATGCCATGAGACTCAAATTAAGTTCTTCTTGGTTTCACGGAAATGTAAAGTCACCATCACATGTCCGTCTTCGAATGCCACGGACTGACCCGTGTCGTCTCTTATATCAATTTCTATGGTACAAAAGGTTTTGGTGCCCACAGGGTAATAAAATATCTGTTCGTTTGTCTGGGTCACCATTTTGTGCACCCGGTCGTAGTCCACAGGAACTGTGCGTAGCAAGGGAGCCATCGTGTCACCGACCACTTGTGATTCAATTATACTACAATAAACGTACAGTGCGTACAACCCTCGAAATACATTAGGCTTGTAATCAGTTTGAGAATCGTAAAGCGAAAGACATTCCTCACACCTCAATATTTGACGAAGACCTTCGGTCATGACAACTTGAAGTTTGGGATCAGTTATTTTTACATTCACGGTCTGTGAGTGGGAATTGAATTGAAATCGAACCACGCCTCTGAGATGCGATTTGCGGATGTGCATATTGATCCTGTCTATCAATTGTTCAGCACTGTAGGAACCGGAGGTCAGGCGAACGACCAAGGACTCGACCAAAGGATCCCCTTCCAAGTGTCTGTCTATCGTATCCAGCTCGCTCATCCACTATGACAAAACCGACATTGTCCCCGATGTTGTACCAGGAAACAGGGTACTGAATTTCTGCTAATCCCACCTCCCAATTACCTTTTAATTGTATGGGTTTAGGCAATTGAGTAAAGTAACGTGTCAGCGTGTTGTTGGGGTGATAATTCATTGAACTGTTGGAAGGCAGGGTCAGAAAGAAACTCATGACGTCGCTTTATGTTTCAAAGTGGGGTTGGGAAGAATGTACCCTAAGCTACTGCTTAACAGAGCAGTCCACAAATTACTATCTCCTTTACCCGCCGTTAGATTGTAGATGCTGACGATGATTAACGGTATATAAAATGGGGATTTGTGTGAAAAACACGATTTCGGCTTTCGGAATTTCCCGACCAAATATGGTCCACACCCGATCACTTCTCTGATCTTCCATCCTAATGACGCTTCTGTTCCAAATCTCAGTTTTTATACAGCTCCATACCACTGACCCAACTATTAAAACTGGCAGGGTAGCCAAACTACTTGACAAAGTATTGTTTTTGTCCTTTCCGTTTACGTTCTTTGATAATTTTTTCAACCCTATACCATGCTTTGTCATTCACTTTCTGTAATTCTTCCGCGTAAAATGTTCCCTCTAACACTTCGTCATTATCATCCTTTATCGTATACACATTAAGGGAGCCTAAGTGAACGTTCTCCACCCGAAACAACTCCTCGCTCCAATTGGAAGTGTAACCCTTTTTAAATTTACCCCGTGCTTGACTGATGCGGACACGATCCCCGATATCATACCGTGGTCGTTTAACCTCATCAGAGCGTTCCCCGTATAATGTCATCCACGTGTCTTCTTGATTACGCACCAGACTGATATCGGGGGGCGCTTAATGCTGCGGTGATAACTGACGTTCTATCCTTTCACCAGCGAAGCCAGAACCGGTAGATAAACACTGGTGTTGTGTTTGGTAAAATAACGCCACATTTTAGTTTTTAACGTACGATTAAACCGCTCGACTATGCTAGCTTAAGAAATGTCTGAAATTTACGGTTGATAAATTCTCCACCCTTATCAGTCTGTAAACACAGGGGCTTCCGCCCTTGTTTTAATATACTCTCAAAGGCTCGAATCAAACTGTCACCCGTTTTATTTTTTAGTGGTATCACCCACGCATATTTCGAGAATACATCGATACAGGTCAAGAGAAATTTCATGTCTTGGTTCTGTTTGGCTAAGCGAGCTATGTCCAAAAAATCGGCTTGCCATTGATGGTCAATTCCCCCGACTATGACGCGTCGTCTTCGAAATCGACGACGGATCGGTTTATGTAATGTATAGGCATCTTGCTCGCCCAACCATTGTCTGACTGCCTTTGTTTTGAGTTTCGTAGCTCTAACCAATGGCTGCACCCCTCCATACGCGGCCGGTGCCTCAGGGTCGAAATACACACTTAACTTCTCCATGACATCCAATTTTGTGTTACAGGCTCCTCCTCACCAGGTCTTTTATCTATTTGCATCGCACCCTGTCGGATATAGTTCCATCGATCGGGGTGACCTACTAAATCTTGAGGAATGTTGGGGTCTCGCAACGCTTCAGCAAATCTTTTCCAACCCTCTGGTTCAAAGTGTTTACGTGGTCTCAACACATCGTTAACCAAATCCGCCACGTTAGTCCCACTAACGGCTTGTCCTTTAATCGTTAATTCCCCTCGTTCATTCCAACCCACGTCTGGGTTTTTTCGAAGGCGTTCTAATAGCAAACGCCCTTTTTTCTGAAATTTATCAGGGATGGTTTCTACAACTTCCGCAATAGACACATCTTCTTGTTTGGGTGTGTGGGGTATTAGCTAAGGGTGTGTGAGGTGTCGGGGTTCTGTGCTGGCGGTAATACTCGCGGTGTTTTGTTAAAATTTGGTTATAAGATTCTACTTTAGCCTCCTCCGATAAATCACTACGATTCAGGACATCCCTCATCTCCGCATCCAAGTTGGATAACACGTCGACAGTGGGAGCTTGATCGTAACGCCCACTTGACAGTACCCGGGGATCAACCAACATCATTTTCTTAGCCATAATTTTAGCCCAATAGTTTGCCTAACAACAGACCAGCGATACCTAAAATAGGTCCTAATAACGCCGGGAGAAAACCACCGGTTTGTAATACTCTTTTCTTTTTCTTGACGTTAGTTTTAGGTGAGATCAAAGCGCGCAGACCTTGTTTGTATCGGGCTAATTTACGCTTCTGAACTGAAGTCAAGGATACGTTTCCTTTTAAAACATTGAGTGCACATTCACATAGACAATTTATCAATTCTTTGTCAGCCGTGTGAATCAAAGCCCTATTGACAGGGGGTTTGGCTTTAGCCATCACTCGTAATGTATCAGCGTGTTTTCTGAGACGCTCTGCCATGATCTATGTCTAACGATAAGAATGGTGGTCGTCCGATGATCGACGATATTTATTTCTGTAGGTATACAACTTGATTGGGTCGTAGTATGTCAGTTCGTAGCCGTAAGTGATCTGGTGTTGCCTGTTTCAAATCAATAAACAAATAACCGTGAGGTTGCGAAGTAGCATCCGAAAAGGCTTCTTGTACATACTTGATGTTTCGCGGGTACATTTGTTTGGCTAAATGCATGATTTGTGAAGCGTCCCGAGGGTTCTTAAATACCACTAAATAATGAGCGTTCAAACTGATTGTTCGATGTTCTTTATTCTTTCCGAATAAATTTTGTACTAAATACAACACGCTAAGATTGCCATGGTGACTCCCTTTGGTGAATAGGCGAGTGACGCGTTCGTCAGTTTCTTCCATCAAATCATCGATGATCAACAAGGTTCTTTGTTGAGGATCTGTCTCAAAATTCAATCCCTCTACAAATTCCACGTGCGGTAGTTGAGTGTACATGGTTTGCCACTCTCCGAAACACCACACGATTCGGTCGGGTGGTGGCTCAATGTGACTACCTTTGATTAACTCACTCACAAAGTAAGTTTTTCCACAGCCGCTCGGACCAGCTATCACGCAACTAAAGGGGTGTTTTAATGCTCGATCCATTCTTATACTGAGTTATCATTCACAGTTCCCCACTCTTTTTATAGATAGGATAGGTAAATAGTGTCGTGATAAGTAGAACTCAAAAAGAAATTCAATTAAAGTATATCATCACTTTTTATTCAATCACCAATCATATATATTCATGCGTCTAATAATTTTATTATATTTACAGTCATAAGGTTCCCCCATTAAGACTTTAGACCAGTGTTCGGTGGTCACACAAAAACCTAACATGGTACGTCGATACTCTCTAGAGAGCCAAAGACACAGTTCAGTCGAATTGTGTTGCTCACACAACAAGCGCCATAATAAAGTGACGTGATGTTCGTCCACCTTATCCAAGGCTCTTCCAACGCAATGTGAATACATCTTTTGTTGGTTCTCGGCTTGACATACGCCCGTTCCACACACGACGCATGGTTCTTGAGCTATGTCAGATAACAATGGCTTCATCAAACCACTGTAAAGGCTAATTATCATATCCCACCCATCAGGCGACGTTCCTTGGTCATCCATCTTTTGTGGGCGTGCTGATAGGTCTTGGTAAGCTTTTATGAGCTGCCACCAATTGAAACTATCAAAGCACATGGTCACGCTTTCACGGGTAATTTCAATATAGGGGACTGGGGCTTTCACTCGACCAATTACATCGTCACTAATGGTTTCTTCCGTATCAACGTCCGATTGGCCAGCTTCCGCGTCAATCAACGATAAGGTGAGTGATGTAAGAGCCGTCCCGCTTCTGAGAAAGGCATTTGAGGGTAATTTTATTTGATGTCCGCTCCATCGATCGCGAATGTGTAAATCATTGGGGTCTGGATTACTACACCACTGTGAAATTTGAAAGCGACCACTACGACGACTGGTATACAACGGTCCGTCAATGTAATCACACTCCTCGCTGTTCTCCTCTGCCATCCTGAATGAAACAAAAAGCTGTCCGTGTTCGCTTATTTATCCCCTGATCGAGCTAATGTAAGGGGTTTTTCATGATCACGTGTCGACTTAATTAAGCTGATGTCAGCGCTTTTTTCATGATCACGTGACGAATTGATTTAGTTGTAGTCAGCGGTTTGTCATGATCACGTGACAAATTAATTTCAGATCCGGTAAATCACGCACACACACACACGCACACCGGGGTTGTGAGGTTCTTCGAACGTGGAAGTTTAGCTTTCCGATTACGTCACAACCTTCCTCTGCTTTGTTGTGCCTGTTGTTTTCCTTAAGTTTCGATTGTATATGTAGAGCTTATAATTACAGTGATATTTCAAGTGTTGGGTCAAAAGCGCCTTCGTTACAAACCCACATTGACACAGAGGACAACGCCGTAACCTCAGGGTTCTGTGTTTACCCTGAGCAGGTGACTTGGGTCTATATGGTTGTTGAGTCTCAGCGACTCTCTGACATTCGTCACATTCTACACAAGTATCCATGTCGTCGCTTTAAAGATTCAAACTCTACTACCAGTAAACTTGTTGTTAACCGATATTTATAAGCAGATATTTATAATTACATTAATCTACCTCATCTTCAGACACGAACGCAGTTAACTGACGATCCATTAAACACTCTCTAGCTTCGATCACTTTACTAAGAGCCGTATCAAAATCGTAACCATACTCCATCAAGCGCTGTTGATTTATACTAATTTGTCTATAGATCTTATTGTCTCTCAGTTCTCGAGTTAGTTGTGCATGCATCTGTAACTTGTCTTTTAAAACAGACCACCTGCTATACGCATCCGTCATGTTGATGTTACTCTCTGACTATCTTAGCCATAAATGACCACCCACCAAATTTGAACTCTTTATAACATACATTCCAAATAATAATTAAAAGAAACAAACACAGGCCTGTATTTTCACTCATTTATTACACAATCTGTATTTCAATATCTGATTTCACCGACTCCAACCAATATTTCCTATAGTCCACACACAACCATTTGCTACGTTCCATCCACGAGGGGCAGGGGTCAATTAAACCTATACTTAATTCCCATAAACTTGATACATAGTGTTCGTCAACACGCTCGAGAGCATCCGTCATACACATCCGAACTTGTTCTTCAGGTTCGGCCATCAAACAAAGATTATGCTGTCGCTGACTCGGGTGGTCGATCTGACAGCTATGGCATTTTTCTGGTATTAGAGCTTCGATTAAATCGACAAGCGTGTCTGTGTATACCACCATCAGATATTCCTCCATTAATTTCGCTCTCATCACGTGGGTTCCGTAGAGCTGTTTCAACTCCTCCCACGCTTCTACAAACATATACCACGAGTAACTGTCCATTTCCATTGTCACCTGACCCTTCTTTATCAGCACCATAGGGATCGGGTATCGAACACTCATCGTCACGTCTGCACCAATAGAGACCTCGACACGACTCTCCTCTCCCGCTTCTAACTGTTTCATTGTTTCTGTGACAGCAGCTATTTCGTAACCACAGTCCAATACACAGTGCATCCCAAACTCTATGTGACATTTCTTGAAATTGTTTTTCAAAAACACTACATCTTTATTCCAAACCACTATCGAATACTGTGCAAAGTATCGTGTGTATAGCGGTTTCACTTCCTCCAGTTCGATTTGTTCTACCGCTTTTAACAACTCCGCGTCGCTCATCCGTTTCCCAGTCATGATTATAAATGAACGCAGGACTGAGACACTCTCCCGTTTTATACACACCCTCTATCCCATCACTTAGCTTAGCTCAGCAAACTATGACGACATATCCGACAAAAAATTGTGAAATCACTTTCCAAAAATAGAATGACCTCATCCAAAATAGCGCACCTCCATGAGGTCACCAAGGTCGCAAAGATTTCAAGGGCGGAAAATAACGGAACAGATGGTGAAATCACTTTCCAAAAATAGAATTAGGTCATCAAAATACCGCACCGAATCCGCATGCGATCGTCAGCGAAAAATATATTGCGCAATCCACGTCGTCCAGTGTTCGATGTCAAAAACGTGGTAGTTAGGGGCACGTCAATCTACTACTTTGGTGTGCCGTTAAACCCTGTTCTCACTCACTCACTTAAATGGCCCGCATCTTGAAGGTGCCTACCGAGTGGAGTGCTGTGTCCAGCACGGCGTGAAAGGTCAGCGTCTTCTGTTTCAGTTCACTCAGGACAGTGCCCCAACTAAAGTCCTGTAGTCGAGGGAGGGTGACACCCCCGGCCAACGTATTCACAGTGGACTTTCTTCGACATTTCCCGGTGGGCAGCCCCACAATCTCTGATCTGATGAGAGCACAAACCACTTGCACCATGGCCTGTTCGGCTGCCTTGAGGGCGGGGAGATCTTTTGACCTGTGCACGAGCTTGGCAGCTTGCCTCTTATAGGAATATGTGGCCTGGTAGGGGCCTGCCTCCCATGCCTGTGCTTTATGACGGACGTGGCGCCTGTAGGGTGATGAGACCAAAGGCAGGCACTGTTAAGACGGAGTGCGTCTTATGTTTACTTTGTTAAGGTACAGCACAGGAATGAAGTTATTCAACAGACGCTTGACCAGCCTCTGTGGGTCGTTTGGGGACTACATGCTGCAGAGGGGGTGCTAAGCGCTGCAGAGGACGAACTACAATCTGCGGAGGTCACCCTGCTTCTTCACAGACATTGTCTTGCCCACTACCTGTTTATGACAACCAAAACACAGGTAGCCCTCAACATCCCTACCAAACGCCTTGCTCAAAGAACAAAGGGAAGCGGTGATCGAGGTTACCATTTTTATCTTTTTCATCTCCATTTTCATTTATCCCAGGAGATGGCTGCTTAATCAGATTAATCTTATCTATTAACCTTTCGTGACCTTTACATTGGAATTCTCTTTGACCGATGTCAAGAATCAATTCATCATTTCAAACGGCTCGTGCGATGCTGTTATCAATCATTCCTAATAAAAATGCATGTAGCTGGGTCATGACCCCCTGAGGTGTAGGGAGCAAGAGTTTGCTACTGAGAGGCGCACGACACTTTGGGACAGAACCCTCTGCCACTGGGCATTTTTGCTTCCATAAGTCCGTTCTGATGAGGTAAATCAAGCAGTCTTTACATGGAGCATAATCCTCAGGATTGGTCGCCCTATTTTGCCGGTAACCTACTGTCAATTCGCCTCGCGCAGAACTTCCACAGTATTGTGATGGTTTCCAAGATTCCTCAATTTTGTGAGTTTCATCTGTTTAGCCCGAGAATCTTTCTGCATGACATACTCAATTACTTGAGGCTCGTCTTTGTGCTAACTAACAAGATGCCTTGGAAGCTTTGCTTGTGTCACAAAGCAGGCAGTAGAACCTCTTGTTCCACGACCGCTTGTTGCTGTTGTCTGTCATTTGAATTGAGATCGGGCGACTTGAATCGGAAACAATCTGACCCCTTGAGTCGTTGCGTTCGTTGGCACAAGACTTGGTGTATGTAGAAGAATATGGCATCTCTCTGGTTGCTCGCTGACCGTAACGCGCGGCGTTCGAGGTTTGGTCTAGAAAACAGAGTATTAAAACATGTTGTTGACAACAATATAACAAGTATTGTTCAGATTAAGGGTATAACGGGTGTGTCATTGTCAAATACGAATATGGTCAGCACTCTGTGGAGACGGAGCTCTTGTTACTCTAAGTATAATATATAACTGAAAATTGCAAATTAACTTCCAGGTCGAGAATAAGTCAAATCCAATCGACGTATGGAATGTTGTTTCACTTACCATTCATATATGTTTCCTGACATGAGTCGTTACAAACAGAAGGCTGGTCTGAATCAACTGGAATTGAACTACGTAAATTAGAATCTTCTTTGTTCTGCAAATATTTTTAATTTAGGCACATAAGAGAAGGATAGATAGATAGATAGATAGATAGATAGATAGATAGATAGATAGATAGATAGATAGATAGATAGATAGATAGATAGATAGATAGATAGATAGATAGATAGATAGATAGATAGATAGATAGATAGATAGATAGATAGATAGATATAGATAGATAGATAGATAGATAGATAGATAGATAGATAGATAGATAGATAGATAGATGGATGTAGATGGATGGATGGATGGAGATGGATGGATGGATGGATGGATGGATGGATGGATGGATGGATGGATGGATGGATGGATGGATGGATGGATGGATGGATGGATGGATGGATGGATGGATGGATGGATGGATGGATGGATGGATGGATGGATGTAGAGATCAAATTAAATACCCTTACCTTTATTGAGTTTTCAGTCTGTCGGCATTCTTCATTGGCACAAACACATGACTTGTTGCATTATCTACAACATGAACGGGTGCGTTACTGGTTAGTTGTGAGCTATGCATAATGTTTTACGGCACAGGCAAATGACACCTGTTTCAGTTTAAAATGTGACATGACTGAGAGCGAACTTTACGTTGATGGTCACCAATATGTCTTATCATTCTTCGTCCGATGTGCAGCAGTCTTAGTACTCTTACACAGATACATCAACTATACAATACAAGTCTGTATCACCATCGAAACATTTAATGTGCATTTAAGTTCAGTTAACCGACATATTATTACCGGAAATGTATCCGCGAAAGGATGACTCATATTCAGACCCAGAATCATCACAATGATCACTGCTGCTTTCAGTAGTCACCTTAAATGACGATAGCAATGCGACTGCTGTTACAGAAACCCAGTTATATAGCATATTCACATTTTTCAAGTTGGAAAAACGTTCTGTAAAAACTGATTCAACTTTAAAGACTGAAACCATTTTCCCTACGTTCCCACCATTGGTTCTGCCTACGTGTTCGTCTGAGTGGGAATTGACCAATTTGTCAACGGTTTGTGGTTTCTAAAAAGACAATCATACTTTTGAGTCAAACAAATTGAAGTAATTGCCAATTTATTGTGAAAAAGCCAACAGTAATGCAACTACAATACCGAGGTATGGATGATATTACAGGCGATATCGTCTTCTCGTATTCCCTAAACTTGTGAAGATCAGTATCTTCAACGGTAGCACACATTAGCTCATGTGGGCTCCGTCCCTCCGTACCTTCAACACGTTGATATTTAATTTCCATTTAAACACACATGTTAAAATTCACAGATTTGGTTCATTCAGAATTTTTTATAATTCAATAACACGATAGCTTGGCATTGTGTCGTGCCTTTGGTGGCGTTCTTTGTTCAGCTATGGAATGACGAGTATCAGGAATCCACAACCAAGAGATACAAGAACAGAACTATATCCTGTAGAGAATGTGGAGTGTGTTTCACTACAGATGAGTCAATACAAAATACAGAGGATAAACTATAGCTAGTGTATGTAATGCTTGTTTATTGATATAGCGACTAATGGATAAGATGTTGTATCTGCGTAATTTTTGCTTGATCCTCCACGTTTGGTGCGCTTATTCTGAAATAACATGGAGGGGATGCATTAAACACGAAGAAGCGTCAGGAAAAAGAAGGGAGTAGTGGGATGGCATGATTACCTCAGTTTACCACGATCATGTTTCATCTGAGCAAAACAATATTTTACTCCTATCTGTAGTAGTGTTTGTCGTATGTCGGTACAGTTGACAGATGCATGCTTACACTTAAAAAAACAGTGCACGTCAGCCTCTCGCAAATATGCAAATACAATGCTTTCGCAAATTTTACATAATATTGACCTCAGCCCTCCAACACAGGTTTCCGATTCTGTCCCCATAATCGTAGAGAAGCACCTCTCCAGATTGTATGCGCTTCGTTGCAAATAGACACAACACTTCGGTGTTGTTATGGTGAAGCTTCTTCATGACACAGTTTGTTTCAGACCGGTCACCATCATTGATCATATGACCAAGGCGTCCAGTAGTGTTTGTCGCATCGATCCTGATTCACAGAGCAATAACGCATCTACCAATATAAGTACACAAGCTTGGTGCGAAGCAAAATGTTGAGAATTCTGATCTTATTAAAGGGTTACAAGCGCATAATGTTCCTACCAATAACTCTCAATTTTAGGCTTTTTTATATACGAGATTTGTAATACTTCGTTTCCCGTTTCAACCCCTCCTTGTAAGACAAGCACTCGCCGACTACCCCCTGTGGGTGCGGGGTAGAATAGGCCCACTGTATCCTCCTGCATGTCGTAAGAGGCGACTAATAGGGGGCAACCTGTTGGCCGTGGGTTGCGACTCGTGTCGGTGGAAGATGGGATCCTGGTGGTTGAGTGGAGCGGTACTTGCGAGGGCAATATCTGCAACACACCACTTTGGCCCGGATTTCACCTATTCGAGAGGCTGGAATGGCCTGGTCCAGTCAATCGGCTTGTGGTGACATGCCAAGGGTTTATTGTTTTCATTACTTATTGCTTTTCATTCCACTTCTTGTCTTTCATTCTTATCCACATGGTTTTTTCCCTTCTCTTTTCATTTATCCCTGGCGGCTGCTTAACAGGTCAATCGAGTTGATGTGTGAACAGCTCTTTGAGTTGTTTGCTATTAATTTGAGTATTGCACTGGTGTATCCCTGGCGTCATGTGTGCTGGTTGAGCCGCACGCCGCTGACACCCCATGTTGGGCTCCATGGTGGGTGGGGAGCACCAGTGAAGAAATTTTATCATAATATGATGGCTCAAAAACAAGCTCAAGACTGATTATTAAAAAGGAATCGACCTAATGACTCGAACACGGACTCTGATAGTGAAAATTTATCATCACGGCCTAGGTTTCTAGTGATTGCTAACACTGAGGAAGATCAACCTCTTACCTCACTAAGCCCATTAGCCATTGGCAAAGGAATAGAGGGGTTGGCTGGAGTCCCCAAAAACATCAGGAGACTCCAGTCCGGCCACTTCCTTGTTGAAGTGGACCAGGCCAGCGATGCGAGATGTCTGTTAAAGTCGACTCTCCTTGCGGGGGTCCCAATAGGCGTCACCCCTCACAGAACCCTCAACACCAAAAAGGGCGTCATCCGCTGTTTCGACTTGAAGCAAAGCTCAAGAGAAGAAATAATAGATGGACTTAGATCTCAAAAGGTGACTGACGTACGGAAAATTTTTGTAACTCGCAATAGGGAGAAACAGCCCACAGCAACGGTTATCTTGACTTTTGACAGCACTGAATTGCCAAAAGCTGTCAAGGTCGGATACCTGAATGTTGCTGTGGAGCCATACATTCCTAACCCATTGCGATGTTTTAAATGCCAACGTTTTGGCCATAGCAACAATAATTGCAAACGAGCGGCAATATGCGAGGCGGACTGGCAGACCACCACATAAACCCCCTGATGGTACATAAAATCATCCAATGGAATTGTCAAGGATTTCGATCCAACTACGATGAATTGAAATCTCTTCTATATGACCATCAACCTATTGTTGTTTGCCTTCGGGAAACTTTCTTGAAGGAGACTGATCAAGTGTCAATGAGAGGGTATACCATGCATAATAAAACATCTTTATCACAAAGAGACGGAAGAGCTGTGGGAGGGGCATCTGTGCTTGTTAAACACGGTGTCCCCCATGAACCCATTCCTCTTGACACTCCTCTTCAGGCTATAGCCATTAGTATTACCCTACACAAAACCATCACTTTGTGCTCTCTGTACCTACCACCCAGCTACAAGATTTTACAGAGAGACATTGGTCATTTGATCAGTCAACTTCCATCCCCACTTTTGCTTCTTGGCGATTTCAATGCCCACAGCGATTTATGGGGATGTGAGGACACCAACGACAGTGGTCATAAAATAGAGAATTTCATCATACAAAATGATCTTGCTATATTAAATAATAAATCAAAAACTTATCTCCATCCTGGAACCGGATCATTCTCTGCCATAGACCTAAGCCTCTGCTCTCCATCCCTTTTGATGGAATTTGATTGGGAAACTGGTCAGCACCAATGTGGAAGTGACCACTTCCCAATATTTTTAAACATCAATAGGTCTATGCCTGCTGAGCGGGTAGCCAAATGGAATCTTCATAAGGCCAACTGGCCGAATTTTACTTCTATGTGCAAAGAAATTATCAACAAAGATACTTTTGAAAATATTGATGAAGATCCGGTATCCATTTTTACAGAATCAATAATTAATATAGCCACACAAAATGTACCGAAATCCTCGACAGATTCTAAACGGATATATAAAGCATGGTTTTCTGATGCATGCCGTGACGCTGTCAAAGAGCACAAACGGGCACTGTACAGGTTCAAAATGCGGCCCACCGAGGCCAACAAAAACCTGTACAAAGCAGCTCGAGCCAAAGCTCGATGCGTCATCAAAAGCAGCAAGCGCGAGTCTTGGCACAATTTTGTATCCAAACCCTTTCAGAATTGTTTGAAAGGGTGAAACCATTCAAGATACTTGGATTCATAAGAGAGATTGGACTTTTTTCTATAGATTTTAGATCATACAATTCTCAATTATTATACATAATTCAATTCATATAATTCAATTAATACAAATGAGTTTAATTTTTAGTTAGTTTTAACCCTTGACTTCTTCTTATCCTTTCGTACTCGTATTTACCCCTCCTTAAGTAAGCACCATATAACACACTAGTGTTGGTGTGCCGTTTAACCCTATACTTACCTTACCTTGATCATAACAGCGTCAGTCAGAACGTGCACCGGCATCGCGCAATCGTGGTATGAGTCGTTAATGCTGTTTCTTATGCTTTGAACCGTTGAAACCGGGTTAAACACCGGGTCAAAGCGCTGGCGTTCCGTTTAATATTGTAGAGAAAAAGAAAGCATAGTGAAAAAAATCAACTTCCATGCAGAGTGGCAGATCTGCAACCTGCATCCATGTGAATCCGGGGGTAGAATAGGCCCACTGTATCCTCCTGCATGTCGTAAGAGGCGTCTAATAGGGGGCAACCTGTTGGCCGTGGGTTGCGACTCGTGTCGGTGAACAATGGGATCCAAGTGGTTGAGTGGAGCGGTCCTTTTGACGGCCGTATCTGCAACACACTACTCTGGCCCTGATATCGCCTAGACGAGAGGCTGGAATGGCCTGGTCCAGTCAATCAGCTTGTGGTGACTTGACATTGGATACTATTTGCATTTTTATCTTTTTCAACATCATCCACTTGTATGTCCATCTTTTTTCCATTTATCCTAGAAGGCGGCTGCTTAATCAGGTCAAACATATCTATTAATCCTTCTAGGCGCCATATAACATATACGTGTTGGTGTGCCGTTAAACCCTATTCTCACTCACTCACTCACTCCAAGTGGTTGAGTGTAGCGGTCCTTTTGAGGGCCATATCTGCAACACACTACTCTTGCCCGGATTTCACCTTGACGAGAGACTGGAATGGCCTGGTTCTGTCAATCGGCTGGTGGTGACTTGCCCTAGGATAAACTGGGGAGCTGACAGGCAGATCCTGCTCAGGCTCTACCGGTCCTTGATAAGATCAAAGCTTGACTATGGCTGCATCGTTTACGGTGCAGCTCGAAAGTCTTATCTAAAACGACTGGACATAGTCCAGAATCAGGCACTGAGGATTTGCCTTGGGGCATTTCGAACCTCACTCATTGAAAGCCTCCACACTGAAGCCAATGAAATGCCTATCCATCTAAGAAGAAACAAACAGGCCCTTCAATATGCAGTTAAGATAAAAAGCAATCCAGATCACCCTGCCTTTTTTATGCACCGTGTTGAGGTTCTGTCTGGTGCCAGGTCAAACACCAACCTTTTTGCGTGCAGAATTTCTTCTTTATCGTAAGTTCCCACACATAGTTTTACAAGGGTGTCACACGGCAGAAGGTCAATTTTACTCCTTATGAAACAGAGCATTTCATTAATGACGATTCCGTCACTCGAGGGAAGCCTGCTCGGGGGATCCCTTCCCGCCATTGTCATTGATATGATCCGATTATCGCTCACTTCGTAAAATAAAGTAGCGAACCATCAAAGCTTCCGCACTATCGGCTTATTTCAGATTTGAAAGTCACATCATTAATGAACTATCTCCCCCATCATGAAGGTCTATTCAGATTACACGAGTCATAATTATTCAAATTATACTAAAATTCTCCAGCTGATCAGGATTTCAAAGTCGCCGCTACGGAGGGAGGGAGCCATACCTTCGGGGGCGAGCAGTTCGTGATTCAAACCATAGCTAAATCCCAGCAGTGGCAGGTAAACATGGTTGTGGCTTTCAAATGCCATTCCCAATCGTACAAAAAAGCAATTTATGGTGAAATGTGTGTTTTGATTGAGACAACACTATAATTCTTTGGTGGTCATATTTTGATAGTTAGTCGGTGCCTGGTAGCCTGTATATTCATATCTATGTTTTTACACTTGCAGCGGTCGCTGACTTGGATGTATATCGACACCTCTATAACAGAAGATAGACAACCTTCAAGAAAGGTCATTGAGGTATTGCGCATGAGTTCGAAAATCAATTAAACTTCGTAAATTCACAAACGTCTACATTCGCAAATCCTACTGCTCTGTGGCTGTGGTATGGTCTTCACGTTACTCGCATTAATTACATGAATTTGCGTTCTTATTATGTGAACAGGTCACTGGGACTCAGAGTGATGAGTTGCCTGGCACAACCCGTGCAAAGAACACACCAACAGAGCACCGAAAGGTATTGCGACTTCTATATGTATAGAAACAACTGGTATATTTGTTACGTTTCTTGTTTATATGTTATATCCCACCGACAATGAAGCACACAAAACACACTTTATATTGACGCCATAGTTACGTGTGCAAACGATCTACGCACATGTACCTTATCTTGCTCTAAGAAGACATTTCACATTGAGTTGATACATATTCCTATTGGTTATGGACTAGTCTGACAAGTGCAGATATCAATATTTCCCAGGGTGATCTTTATCATCTTTGTTATGCTCATTCAAATAAATATTTACGATTTCTTTTTTTTTTGGTTCAGAGCAAAACAAGCAGCATGGCAGGGACCAAGATGAAAACATTGAGGGCGTTGCTGTGCACGTTCACGGTAAACAAATATATACTTGGCGAGTGTATATTGAAAAAGATGTAATTTTGGTTTGCACAAATCAGGAATTGTCAATACTGATATTAGAGACAACAGTGCAGCAACACGCATTTACTTAACTACCCAGAGTTTATTTATAATGTGGGAGTGCCCCATGATAAACAGTTGGTAATAATAATTTGCAACTATTGACTATATGTCCTAATAATGCCAGTGATGATATAAGGTTACAATGCTAATCCGTGGGAATTCACCGCATGCCAACATTCACATTGCACGCTTCCCCTTTGCATTATTTTACAAACAAAATTCATATTCTTGTGTATGTTATATGTAGGCTACAGAAACGCAGAGTGATGAACTACCAGGCGCAACCGGTACAAGGAACACATCAGCATTGCCCCAAACGGTGGTGCGATTTCGTCAGACATGCAGATAAATGATATACTAATTTCTTGTAAGCATGTTTGTATCTTTTGTGATGAACTTATTCAAGCACAAATTTACAAATAACGTTTTATATTCCAGAAGAAAATGAGCAGCCCAAGAGCATTTTATTTCTCACAACATATGTCATCGGCATCTGCACCTCCACTGACACAAGTAAGCTATTACAGATTTGTAATTGTTCCAGAATATCAAACATACGTTCACGTATACTAAAGGGTTGTGATGATGAATCCATACCAAGTGTTCCTTGTTGAAAACATATTGTATATTAGTGTGTTTAGATACCATGGATCTATCATATGCTGCTAACTAACTACAATTGTTTATTCCTAGAATCGGGGTTCCTGGGGATGTATTTCATTGCTAACCGTCAGTATATCTTGGGAAATATCCAGTTTCGGTATCCTTTCTCAAGAAGAGATATTTAATTTTAATTCATTCTGTTTTCTTTTGCCTATCCATCGCATTTATATGGTGCATGTAATTAATCTAGTAGACACTTTCCAAATTCATGTTACCCGAATGAGATGAATTCAAGACACAAAACATCGATAATCTATCAGCTGAACGGTGATGGTGTCATGTCAATAGTTTTTCTTAATTGTTATAATTCATTCTGATAACAGCTATGGAACTTGACATATACCTTTCTGATAACAGGTAAGGAAATTGCCGGTAGTTAATTGATTTACCTTGCTTTTCATGGGATAATTGCAACTTTCTTTTAAGATGGCTATCGCGCTGATAAAATGGCAGCGAAGCTACCGTTGTTAATAAATATATTGACTGTCATAGTCAGGCAAATAGGAATTAAAATATTTTACATTGAATCAATTACTTTCCGACTAGTAATCGACATCTTTGGTAATTGGTCAGGCTAGGGGAATGGACATTTTGGGGGCTTCAGAATTCTCCACCTCTTATTTTAAAAGGTTATCTTTCAGCACGTGGACCAAAAGAGGCTTCGACAGCTTTATCGGCCTGCTATTTGAAACGCCAATCACTTGTTTGCTGTAGAAATACAGGCAGATGTTCAACTTGACATAACTTGGACGTTTAGCCTTTTGCAACAAAACGTACACCCACTGAACCCCTCATAGTGGAAAAAAAACTGGTATGGATTAGTGTACCTAATGGCAGGGAGTACGTTACAGGTTTCAAGGAGATGACCAAGTGGCCGATGACATGAAGCCTGCTTTAAGTTGCTCTGGATATGATTGGTTTTCAAGACCTTTCATATTCTCTGTGTTTCATTATCTGACAATGAGCGCCTCAAGTGCCTGCAAGTCCTGCTGGCTGTACTTGCTGTGACACGGGTGATAACGCCGAAGTCGGTGTTTACCACACCCACCCAAGAAAAAGATTTCTCTCCCATAAAGCCATTATATCTTCTTTGTTTGTATCCCATGTGCAAATACTTGCCTTGTGGCGTAATGAAGATCATCTTTAGTTAAAGCTGGGTTCACACTACGACGTTTAGACCGACGTTTTCCGACGTTTGGAGAAACGTCCAGCTCCGCTAGTAAAAGTTGCTAAAAGTTTATAAGAGTTGATGTTCGCTGGCGAATGCTGACGAACGTGGAGTTCGTTTAAAAATTTTTAACATGCAAAAACTTTGCCGACGTTTGGAAATAAATGTTGGTGTAAGTTATGATCCGTTCGTAAACGTTCCTGAATGCTGGATTAAGTTGTACAGAGTTTGCCTAAGTAGGACTCTGTTGGCAAACGTCGACTGAGACGCTGGTGGAAATTACTTTGTTAGGGTGTAGTCTTGGCGATCCGGTTTCTTCTCCGAATTGGATGACACTTATTCTGAGGGAGGCGTGACGGACCTCGACGACCTTGTGGGGGACCTCTCCTGTGAGGGGTCACGCTCCCGGACTGTGGAAGGAACAGCAACAGCTTGCTCTAATGATTCTGTGTCCTCGTCTCTCTTGGTAGGCCACTTCTTCGACACATTCTTTTGTTTTTTGCCTCTCCCTGGCATGTCTACAGCTAAGCTTTACGGCAACCAAATACACAGAAGGGAGATGGAGAGATGTGGTCACTTCGTCAATCAAAACAAGACTGCCAGTAAGTGTCAAAAGTTCGGCTATATATAGACGTTGCTTGACGCTGACCTCAGCTTACCTACGCTGAGTATTCGTTCGTCTAAGTTGGACTAAGTCGGCGACCGCTGCATATACGCTACATCTGCGTTGGAAAAAGTTCGCCTACGCTAATAGAAAATAAATACAACGCTGGTAAACGCTGTCAAACGCTGGGCAACGTTCGTAAAAGTTGATTTGCGCCGGATATAAAACGTTCGTAGTGTGAATGAAAAATATCCTTCTCACGAACGTAATTTCGCCGACGTTTGGGCTCATTTCTTAGACTTTTCAAACGCTGGCTAACGCTGGTACAAACGTTCATAGTGTGAACCCACCTTAAGGAACGTCGGAAATATTGCATGCAGAACATGGTGCATAAATGCGCCTGTTTCTCTTTTGTCATCCCTCTAGATACCTCCACAAGTTTAAATGGTTCATTTACTGTCCCTGTATATGTGCACGGATGTAAATGATAAACAGGTGCAAACAATTCACCGACCGCAAGGGGGACATTACTTGTCGCACCTTTTGAACAATGCTCTTCACAAAAGATTGCCACTCTCTGTTTCCTATTACACAGCCAGCCTACAATTTCCTCATTCATCGTGTCTACATTTTGTTCAGACGATGCTGGTGTTCAACCCATTCTCGAGCTTACACTCTCCACCATAGGATAGTGGTCAATGCCCCTTACAATATCATAGCTTGGATAGCATAAGGAATCCCACACGAGCGGCTGTATATGCGGATGGCGCAGCTCTTGAATAGAATGTTAGTTATATGTGTAAGAAACTGAAAATTTTTGATAACTTGAAGAGAAAAAAAAGATTATGAAGAATATTAGATAAAAATCAAACTTTCTTCTCCCGTGACTCCCCATCCCCTCTAAATCCAATCTGTTTGATCGACTGCCTCTCCCGCTCCTCATTCTCGTACACCCTGTATACCCTTCCCATGCAAAACCCTTCCCCCACCCTACCCCCGTCCTCCTTTTATTCTCTACAACCTAACACCTCCCCCCCACAATTCCATGCATTTCCTTCTTCCAAACGTTCCTATCCTTTTTCATCTCAACCACCCCCCCCCCCTCACTACCCTTTTCCCATCCCGACCCGCACCGTAACGCCCCGCCCTGCCCCGCCGCGCCCTGCCCACCGGCTACAAACTACACGTTCATTGCTTCATCTCTCTCCAACTACGCCCCACCCCCCACAACTCCCTCCAGCTCATCACGTCAACTTTTCATCCTATGAACTGTCTCCCCTACAATCCGTCTCCGCTACCCCCCCCCCCCCCCCACCATCCGCTCTCTCTCTCTCTCCAATATAAACAATTATTCTATTTATATCCTTTCTATCTAAACCCCGCCCTTTACTGAACACCTTTTCGCTTGCCCATGCTCCAACCACCAACGCAGCAGACATCAGCACTAATCACCCCACCCCAAAGCTCAGCCACCACCTTTCTCCCCACCCACCTCTTCCCCAGCTGCTCTGCATTCGTTCACATTTCCAGCATGTAACGCTGCGCCCGGCGGCGCACTTGAGAAAAAATAAATGGTCCCTGAGCCTCTATCTGACCTAAAACATCACATACTCTCCATTTAAATTCCATTTGATATTATATATATATATATATATATATATATATATATATATATATATATATATATATATATATATATATATATATATATATATATATATATATATATATATATATATATATATATATATATATATATATATATATATATATATATATATATATATATATATTCTGCTATAGTTTATCTTGACTGACAGCATATCTTCGTCCAATGATGGTGGGTTTGAAATACATTTATGCGTGACAACATATGCTTTGTCGTTTCTGTAAGTGTCAGATGTAAAATGATTTTCGTATGACAAAGGATGGTAGCAGTCACAGGGATTAGCATTGGCTCGGTCGCAGCTATCTTCTTAGCCAGAGACTGCGGCCGGGCCAAAGGTAACCCCTGTACTCAAAGCGAACGTAATTAGGATATTCGTTTTTCGAATACCGATGGATAATTTATCAATTTTTTTTGCCTTAGTGAATGAGATTTCTGGTAAATCATGTGATAAATTCCAACTACACTTACTATGATTTTGTTATTACTAGTTACTTGTTTCTAGCTTTCAATGTTGCTTAATAGATAATTTGTGGTGAATTTTGGTTTTTGGTAAAACTGAAATAATCAAGACACTTTTTCCATCATGCGGTTCACTGATTCACTCCAAAAGGTATTCTTGTGAGTATGGGTATAGCCTCAGGGAGTATTTGCAAAGAAGGCAGGCATCAGCAAATGAAAGGAGAATCAAAAAGGGGGCCAATATGCACCCCAGTAATGTTTACAGAATCATGAATTCAATCGAAAACAAGGCTAGTGGTTGTTATTCAGTGACCATGGGGTACCATCTTACAAAAAATACACCTATTTTGATATTCAAGTAGGTTCTGATGCACTGATTGGCTGCCTTTTTTGTGTTTAGATGGCACAGCTACAGGGGGATGCGTTTGACTGCCTCTTCCTTGCCAGGCCTACAGGGGCAAGAAAGCGGGTACACGTTACCATGAGGTCTGGCAGTGATGTAGTTGCTGCAGGGCTGACATCCCACCGAAGGTATTTAAAAGATGTCTACAGCAAAATACTTGATGTGGAATACCACAACAAGGGTAAGCTAATATACATTTGACAGCAAGTCAAGTTCAAATTGACCTTGTATGTGATTAGTGACATGGAGCAAAAACAAAAATGATTATCACGTGGTTAGTGCGTGCATCAACTTTACTCCTGACACAGCTTACATACAATGTATATATTTACATTCACAAAGCACTTAGGAGACATTATTTCCTGTCTGATACCCTTTACACTTGTGATGTCACTCATCTGCCAGGTGGTTACTCGCTCGTGCTGATTGTACAAAAGGCGCCATCGTCAGAGAAACAGCTGAATTCTGTTGGCCAACCACAATCAACAGCTGTCAATGATAGTAAGAACAGAGTATATACATAGTTCACATGTTTAGTATTTGGCTTTTTCAAAATATAAATTCTCTACCTGTAATAACCATTTGATTAAATGTAACTCAAGTAGATACATGATGCAGGTGTGGTGAGTGAAAAGATAATCCCTGGTAGGTTTATGCATTTATCCATACAAGAATTGGCTATATCATAAAAATGCCCAGATAAAATATAATTGGTTTCTAGCATCAACATGTATGCTTTATTTTATTCAGCTGACCAGTCAGAACTCAGTAGTCTTGTTGGTAAGTGAGTACTTTCATTAGCTCTGTAATCAAACATAGATGTCTCTTTCATGATAACACAACTAGAATAGAAAGACATCATTATAAACTGGTACAAACTCGATTTGATTCAGATGACAAACAAATCGAAATCTCAGTTGGTAAGTGCATGCTTTTATTGGTTATGTTATATTTTGGTGAACCACATGCTAACCTTCAGATTGTTGGACTATTAAATTGACCCACAAAACATAAGTTTTGATCCACATTCAACATAATCACACTTTTAGGGTTTATACTGGAAAAATGCAATCTTCAGACGTGGTGAATGGATATCCCAAATAAACCAGGAAAATCTGTACATGTATATTCAAGGTCTTGTTTTTGTTTAGTCATCCAATTTCTTGTATTTTTTCAGCTGTACTATAGGTGATGATGAACACCAACCACATCCACCTTCTAAAACAGACGTACTGTGGTGACGTACGTCACCGCTGTGGTCCAAGGGCCTTAACGTGACGGCGTTGCATTAAAGCGTATGACACCTCTGAGGAGTTTGGCCCTTAACGTGTCAGCGTGAGTAAATTGCACAGTGGGAAGAGAAAGTGTCAGAAGATGACATCCCACTAAGTTTGTTATGATTTGTCGCAAATGGATAGAATCAATAAATAGCCGCCGAGAAGTGAAGACAACACCAAGCTAGCTCAGTCCAATAAGAAGAAGCAAGAAAAGTATACCAAGTCAGCTAAAGAAGAACATCAAGCAAGTGACGCAACAGCCCTACGACAGCAGAAGGTAAGCAGGCTTAAGAAATTACTATATTGGTGTCAGAAGTGATCGTACTTACGTCTGGTTTTATACCGTTTTCAGCCCTGACATTTTAATTTGGCGCTTTGCGCAGAAAATTTGTACGCCTTTTGACACCTGGTGGTTTCTTGGCCTTGCTGCCTTACTTTAGTCAAGCTTGATCGTGTGCATGCTAATTAAGTTGACTATTACGTAAGTGCCGTGGTTGTTTGTAGGGTTAAGTTGCTGGTTGCTTGCCTTGCTGTGTTCATTGCGTGGTGGTGGTTTTGTGAAGGGCGGATTTCTATCAACGTAACCGTTTTGATTGTGTTTCTCTGTTGTCGAGTTCTTGATGATGGCCTCCTGTAATGTGTCCTTCCCGCTCGCGGCCCCTAGTGCCCCTATTCAGATCAACTTTGCCCCGGCTAATATACTTAGTTTGATACCGGGGGTGGGGGATAAACTGGCTGCGGCCATTATTGTCATCAGGAGAGAACAGGGCAATTTTACGGAGGTGTCGTTGAGAGCCTTGCTTCGGGGGAGCCTGTCATCGACGGCGCTCGCGTTGGTGGATTTCACGCCAAATCCCGCGCTGGGTGGCGCGGGACGTAGTGATCCACAGAGCGAGCCACCGCAAAACAGCAAGGCATGGGATAAGGGTTTTGGCGGCGGGATACAAGCACTCGGTGCTTCAGGCGGTTCGCCGGGTGCGGGATTGCATGCGCCAGGTTGGACGGGTATGCGGAAGCGGGGTTCCTCTATGGAACTCACCCCGAGTGTCGGCGGAATACAGCTCGGGGATGAGTGGAGAGATGCATTTGCCGTCTACGCCTGGAGTTGGACTTGGAGTCTTCCGGCCTTGCGGGTGTCGACGCGGTCTCGCCTCCCTCCCAGTCGGGGGATGTCGGGGCTTGCGGCGGCGCCTTGCTACATGGGGTCGGAGACTTCCGGGGATACTACCGCCGTGACGTGCCTGCGGATGGGGGCGACGGGCGTTATGCTGCGGCCTTGCCCCGCGTTCCTCCCGGTTTTGAGGGACACTCCCGTCCACCTCAAGCTGCGGTTGCTGGTACTCCTTACCGCCATCCCGTTGTCAGCCCTAAGGGAATGTGGGGTAATTTAGTTTCCCCCCGTTGGCTGCTTCGCACCCCCAAGGTGAACCGACCATGGGATGCCTGTTCCATGGGGACTATGAGGTCCCCAAGTCACCTGTCACACCACCTTCAGTACCATTTGTCGGGAGTGCGAGGGGTAACCCTGATCTCCATTACGCTGAGCGTCCCGGGTCGAACTTCTCGGCACCAGGTGGGTATGAGCGGCCTCGGGTTGCGGGGAATGCCTCGGTCCACTTTGAACAGTTGCCGCATTCGGTAACTGCGGCCCCCTACCCTGCATACGGCGCCGCTCCTATCGCTGACCACCGGAATAGCCAAGGTCCCTATGACAGCAGGGGATGGGACCCCGCCAAGGCCCTACCTAGGGGCCTTTCATCTGACGGAGTTTTAGCTCTTTGAAACAACGAATGCTGCCCAGATAGCACAACGCTGGTGGGCCACCGATGGCCCACCGGTGGCGTGACCAGCTGATAGCCGTCGGCCAGCCGTCGGCAAGCCGCTCATAGTGGCAAGCCGTCGGGCCGACAGTGGCCCAACGATAACTCATCAAGTATTTAAAAATGCCTCAAACTAATATACAAAGAAGAACAGCAACACCATATTTTAATTAGTTTATTAAGAAAACTAAATTTCTTCCTCAGAAGACAAATCGTTATAATCAATAAGTGCAGCGAGCCTTGTCATCTGTAGCTCTTCATTCAGTTCTTTTTCTGAAATCAAGTAGACATGAAGATTTTTATTAACAATAATTTTTTTATTATTTATATATATATATATATATATATATATATATATATATATATATATATATATATATATATATATATATATATATATATATATATATATATATATGTATACATATGTATACATACACACCTCCGCTCTCCTCTTACCTCCCTACCAGACCCTACGCTGCCCTTCCCAACCCGAGGCTACCCTACCCGACCCGACGCTGCCCTACCCTACCCGGCCCGATGCTACCCAACGCTGCCCACCGCTACTCTTCCCTACCCGGCGCTACCCTACCCAAGCGCAACCACCGTATGCCACGCTTGGGACGCCGCGCTCTGGAGTCTGGTCGCTTGTGACGGGCGAGCTAGGGGGCTAGGCATGGTGCGTCGGCAATGAGAGTAGTTAAGCTATTCAGGGCGTCAACGTTCCTTGTTAAAATGGAAATTTACATTGATGATGGGTAAACTCAACGTTATTGTACATAAGTGAATAACGGTATTAATCTTAAAATTTGGGTACGAGTTGGTCTGGGTACGAGTTGGTATGGGTACGAGTTGACCCTAACTCCTTAAATCCAACTCAGGTAAATTTCATGAAAAAAACATTCAAATACAAAGATATATAGTCTGCTAGTACAAAATAAGACTAGTGTCCAGTTTGTGCACCGCTAGACTGTCATAATAGATTGCTCTTAGATTAGAGGGAAAAGTCGGTTAACTCGAGAAGGAAAAACGTGTCACTTTAAAACCACCGGAGTAACACTAGTCAGTGGTAACTTCAATGCGAGATGAATCGCAGCGCAGAATGCATTATATGCATTGAAGCAGATAATGTAATAACGATTACGTTACATCTCACACCATGTTTCATAATGCGTCTGTCCTACATAAATGCCAGTTTTAGAATAAAACTTTATAAACGTACGTTAATTTTCGACTTAAGACGCCGCTATTCCAGTTTACGTGGCGTTTGGCGCTGTCAATAGCATCACTAAACCTTACAGGTTATCGATTCCTCCGATCTCTGTTCTGTACAATAAGATGACATTTCAATTCGCAATATGCATTGTCAAATTGTTTGACTTTGTAAACATCTGATACCAAAATAGTTATATTTGAAACGCATTTATTCGGTTATATGTTACCGATATCTAGTTGAACGAATATGATCGTATTTAAACGGTGTTTCAGTTCCTTTAGGAGAAAGGCAGGAGTTAAACTGTTCTATATGCTTCATTGGATTACCTAAGAGACACATTAATAGATGTTCGGGACATTTAGATGTGATAAGAGTCGGGATTAGTGTTAGGCACTGAGATAAGTGAATATCGTACACTTTGATAGTCGACTCTCGAGCTTACATGGTTTCACGGTTAGAATGAGTGAGTAAGGTACCTCGCTCTTGATGGTTGACTCTCTGATATCGCATATTGGCAGCATGGACAAGATAATCAAAACTAGTCAACAGCACGGACGCTGTCTATGGTGACATTTATTTGCCCATGGAATACGCGATCTATTCTTTAAGTAAGATGAATTAATAACAGAACAACGTTAGTACATGGGTATATGTCGCGCCAGCGTGTTACATCTTGGCGATTGTTTTTGTCTGCAGATTATGGTGACATCCGATCGTAATTAATTGTCAGGGGCAAGGTGTTACAGAGGTGTTTTACATGTAACTGTGCAGTGTTGTATTGGCTACGGTGTTTTAGCATGGGAGAATGATACTTGCTTGGCAGCAGTCAATATGGCGATAGTTCATGTAGTAACTAAGGTAACGCGGAAATTTGCTGGTCTATTCGATAGTTCTGATGCAGCAAGACCCTAACTTCGCTTTATTAATAAGGCTCAATATGTATTCCAACGAGTATATTCCGTAGGTGTTTAGGGATACTAGATACGGGTAATATACCATTTGGTCGATGTATTTCCTAGGGATAAATTGCTAGATTGTTATTAGCTTGTAGTCTTTTCTTTACACTTACGATGACAGACAGCAAGACTAGGGATAGGACACCTCACATTATGGATAATTCGCATGCAAACTGTACAGGATTTTTCAAGGAATCTTTTTGTAGTTGTTGTAAGGTATAAACCATTCATGTTTTAAGGTCTTTTTAAAAAACTGAGAAGTTTCAATTACATCAACAACATTCTTCTCACTCACTTTCAATCAATACTTTTATTAAAAAGTTCAGACTTAGATCATAGTGCATAATGTTCATTTATTACATGCTAAGGAACTGATGACAAACAATTTCCCCCAGGATAAACACACATTAGTTGATGCCTGACGAACCGCATAATGACTTGGTAACAATGCATGCATGTCAAATAATACAGCCATGGGTCACCATTCAAAACCCTATCAGAAGAGAATTATTGTGGAAAAGCATCTATATGTTTATACGATATAGATATGTTGTAACACAGTTGCCTGTTAATGAGTACAAGTTTATAAATGTTGTTGTGCTCATTAAATGTACTATATCAAACATATTAAAACAACACATACATGTACAGTTAATTTTGCAAAATTCTTATATTGGACAAAGTATTAATGGTTTGATACTTCACGTAATGTAACTTCTTAGGAGATCAGACTTCTATGCATCAGACACGTATTCAAAATCTGATAACACAGGAGGTTCTTTCATACCGTTGACAAATATATCTGTACTCATCCCAGAATCGCCAACTGCTTGAGCAATAACCAGGTGAGCATTCTTTTCGTGCATGTTGATGTCATGGTGTTGCCTCTGTAGGATTGCAAGCTTGTCTGATGTTCCCGTGGATTCTGTCTCAATGCCTGGAGAAATGTATAGACATATTATTAATGGTAAACAGTCTGGAGTTTTATAAAAGGATTTTAAATTATGTTAGAAATAATTCATACTTGACTGTAATTGGTTTATGTCTGCCCCGAGAAATTTCTGTTGTGATTTTTGGTTGGTCAAGTGGACGCTGACTTCCTGCTCTCTCCCTTCTTCTTTGTAGCGCTGTAGGTGAAGCCACTGCTCAACCAGAGCTCGCTTTTTTTAGAGGTGTCAGTTTTGTCACAAATCATTAAGAATCGAATATAATATAATTCAAAATCATTTTTGCATGAGCATATCAGATACAAGAACTGCTAACCCGCTCCATACAGCCATGGCAAAGAGTCTTGACTCTCAGAAACACCCTTGAGAAGAGGGTAAGTTAAGTATAGGGTTTAACGGCACACCAACACTAGTGTGTTATATGGTGCCTACTTAAGGAGGGGTAAATACGAGTACGAAAGGATAAGAAGGAGTCAAGGGTTAAAACTAACTAAAAATTAAACTCATTAGTATTAATTGAATTATATGAATTGAATTATGTATAATAATTTGAGAATTGTATGGTCTAAAAGGATGGGCTCATCTCTTAGTAGAAAGGCATAAGTTGTATAGGTGTGTCCTATACCAGCGCGAGCAAGAATAACCTCCTCTCTTCTGCTCTCTCTGCAGCTCTGTGACCACTCCCCAAGTAAGGGCTGAATTTCGTGAAGTTTGTTTGGGATGGATTCATCCCACTGGTCCTGCCATTTCTGTTTAAAAAATTGGACGACCTGAGGTTTAAAGTCTGTAAAGGGGACTTTTACCTCAGTCACATTCATGTTGAGGGCTTCCTTGGCAGCTCTGTCTGCCCTCTCATTACCAGAGATACCAACATGACTCGGCACCCATACGAACAAAACATTCTTGCCACGATCTGTCAATTGAGAATATAAAAGCACAACATTTAAAATAAAACCATTACGTAAATTACTCCCCGTGATTGCCTCCAGGGCAGACAGGGAGTCGGAAAACACAGCAAAACGCTTTTTACTTGATTGGGCAATAAGGCCAAGTGCAATGGAAAGAGCTTTAAGCTCAGCGTGGAAAATTGACAGTGGAGGTGGTAGGCTCATGTTAAAAACAAATTTCCCCATAATGGCTGCAGTTCCAATTTTATTGTCTTCTGTCGAACCGTCTGTGTAAAGGGCAGAACGGTCCGAATATTTATCCTTTATCTCTCTAAATTGGTGAAGGAAAAAATCAGGCTCATGAGATCCCTTCGTGTTGGCTGTCAGCGATTTATCTACTGTTGGGGTTTTCAATTGCCATGGGGGAGACCTCGGCACAGTCTCAACTGCCACGGCATTCAAGTTAGTGCATGACCCAACCAGTGATTCTCTGATACGCAGACCGAACGAAGGGATGGCATTCGGCCTACTTTCATAAAAATGGATATTACCAGGATTAAAAACTACATCAAATGGCGGATTCTGGGGGTTTGACTTTAAACGTAAGGCATATTGAATGGCTAGCTGCTGCCTCCGAACCCCAAGCGGAGCCTCGTTGGCTTCTACATGTAGACTGGGGATGGGGGAGGTTCGGAAAGCCCCGAGGCACAGCCTCAGAGCTTGGTTTTGGACTGTCTCCAATTTCCTTAAATAAGAACAACGGGCAGCACCATAGATAAAAGAGCCATAGTCCAACTTGGAGCGCACTGGTAACCGGTAAAGCCGCAAGAGGGCTTTCCGGTCTGCGCCCCAATCAGTATTGGACAACATCTTCAAAAGATTGATTGCTCTAAAACATTTCTTACGCAGGTAAGAAATGTGAGATTTAAAATTAAGTTTTTTATCAAAAATGATTCCAAGAAACTTGGTTTCTTCCACCACAGGAATAACGTTGCAATCAAGGGTGAGAGTCGGGTCTGGATGTAGATTTCTTTTGTTGCAAAAAATGCATACAAACAGTTTTTGATTTAGAAAATTGAAATCTATTTTCATCCGCCCATTTTTGGATGTTATTGAGGAAAAGTTGGAGCTGCCTCTCAATTGTGCTCATATTTTTCGATTTAAAATAAATAAAAAAATCATCCACGTAGAGTGAACAATCCACACCTGGCTTGATGACATTAACAATACTATTAATTTTGATATTAAAAAGTGTAACGGATAAAATACTTCCCTGTGGGACCCCCATCTCCTGATCACAAGTATCAGAAAGGGTGGTGCCAGCACGGACTTTAAAAATTCGGTTCTCAAGAAAATTTTTGATAAAAACAGGCATGCGGCCTTTAAGGCCCATATTGCTCAAATCCGACAGGATTCCATGTTTCCATGTGGTGTCATAGGCCTTCTCCATATCGAAGAAGACCACCTCACAAAACCGCCACGTATAAAACTTTCAAGACGGACCAGGTGATCCGTCGTGCTACGTGTGTGACGGAAACCGCTCTGGTACCTGGAAATTAGTTGGTTTCTTTCAAGAAACCATACCAGGCGGCTGTTTATCATTTTCTCCAACTTTTTACAGATGCAGCTCGTTAAAGCAATGGGACGATAGTTCGTAGGAATGGTGCTATCCTTGCCTGGCTTGGGTATCGGGATAACTATAGCCTCTCTCCAACCATCTGGGAATGTTCCAGATTCCCAGATTCCATTAAAAATGTCTAAAAGTACTTGAAGTGATTCCTCTGGAAGGCGTTTTAAAAATTGATAGTGTATATCATCGGGTCCACTAGCTGTGTCATTCGATTAATGTATCGAATCTTCCAACTCCTTTAGTGTAAAAAGAGAGTTGTAATTTTCATTGTTATTTGAATTAAAATTAGGAATGTTTCGTTCCCAATGATGTTTAAATTTTTGAAATTTGGTACTATAATTATTGGCAGAGGAATTCTTTTGGAAGGCATCGCCTAGAGTATTGACAATGTCCTTCAAATTGGAGGCTTTGGAACCATCTGATTTAACCAGATGTGAGAGAGTGTTGTCATTTTGCTTTCCCCTAATCCTACGAACCATGTCCCATGCCTTTTTCGTGGAAGTCTTGCTGTTTAATTTCGAAACAAAATCGTGCCAAGACTTATGCTTGCTGCTTTTGATGACGCGTCGAGCTTTGGCTCGGGCCACTTTGTACAGGTTTTTGTTGGCTTCAGTGGGCCGCATTTTGAACCTGTACAGTGCCCGTTTGCGCTCTTTGATAGCGTCACGGCATGCATCAGAAAACCATGCTTTATATATCCGTTTAGAATCTGTCGAGGATTTCGGTACATTTTGTGTGGCTATATTAATTATTGATTGAGTAAAAAAGGATACCGGATCTTCATCTATATTTTCTAAAGTATCTTTGTTGATAATTTCCCTGCACATAGAAGTAAAATTCGGCCAGTTGGCCTTATGAAGATTCCATTTGGCTACCCGCTCAGCAGACATAGGCCTATTGATGTTTAAAAATATTGGGAAGCGGTCACTTCCACACTGGTCCTGGTCAGTTTCCTAATCAAATTCCATCAAAAGGGATGGAGAGCAGAGGCTAAGGTCTATGGCAGAGAATGATCCGGTTCCAGGATGGAGATAAGTTTGAGATTTATTATTTAATATAGCAAGATCATTTTGTATGATGAAAATTTCTATTTTTTGACCATTGTCGTTGGTGTCCTCACATCCCCATAAATCGCAGTGGGCATTGAAATCGCCAAGCAGCAAAAGTGGGGATGGAAGTTGACTGATCAAATGATCAATGTCTCTCTGTAAAATCTTGTATCTGGGTGGTAGGTACAGAGAGCACAAAGTGATGGTTTTGTGGAGGGTAATACTAATGGCTATAGCCTGAAGAGGAGTGTCAAGAGGAATGGGTTCATGGGGGACACCGTGTTTAACAAGCACAGATGCCCCTCCCACAGCTCTTCCGTCTCTTTGTGACAAAGATGTTTTATTATACATGGTATACCCTCTCATTGACATTTGATCAGTCTCCTTCAAGAAAGTTTCCTGAAGGCAAACAGCAATAGGTTGATGGTCATATAGAAGAGATTTAAATTCATCATAGTTGGACCGAAATCCTCGACAATTCCATTGGATGATTTTATGTGCCATCAGGGGGTTTATGTGGTGGTCTGTCAGTCTGGACTGGACTGGATGGCACAGATCTTGGTTTGGAGGACGGCCTCATGGAGTCTACGTCCATATCCTTGTTGGCTTTGAAAGGGGGTTGTTTCGGAGGGTGGTTTTCGGTTTGAGTGCTTATAGATTTGGTAATTTTAGTAGGTGCTGTTGCAGTACTGGCATATGTACGTCTTGAAGAAGTTGAGTTTTGGCAATCGACTATTTTTCTCGCTTCTTGAAAAGAAAGCTTTTGTGTAAAGTTTGGATTTGCTTTTCGGTTTGCCATATGGGACAGCGTTAAGAGTATGCGAGATGGGCACCGGAGCAGTTTGCGCACTTGAATGGTGCCTTGCAGTCCTGCTCCCCATGCTCATCACCGCATTTGGGGCAAATTGATGTTCTGTTACATTTGGTTTTGAAATGGCCGTATCTTTGGCAGTTGTGGCATCTTAAAGGATTTGGAATGAATGCTTCTGTTTTGATATTAAGGCCTGCTATTTTAATGTTGCTTGGAAGATATGGGGTATTGAAAGTAAGGATGTAGGTGCCTGTGGGAACCTTTTCTCCATTTTTGTTTATATGCACCTTGGTCACTTCTATAACATTTTTATTTTTCAGCTCTTCAACAATTTCATCCTCACTGCAATATTTGAGTTCGAAAGATTTTATAACACCCTTGATGGTGTTAAGGGTTCGATGAGGGCTGAATTTTACATTGATATTCGCTATTTTGGTGGTCTGAAGAAGAAGTTTAGAATGAATTGGTTTGGAAGTTTCGACAAGATAAAACCCAGATCTCAAAAGTTTTAGAGTTTTGGGAGTGCCTGCAACACCACAAATTCCTTTAAATAATACTATAAATGACACCTTTTCCAAACTACAATCCGTCCTTTCAAGTACAAGAAATCTTTGCCAGTTCTCAGATTCGTTTGACTCATTTTCTTCTAAATGCCTTCGTTTTTGGCCAGGATGAGAGACGGATATAATAATAGAACAATTCATCACCTGTGCTCCCCACCCACCCCGGAGCCCAATAAAGGGACATCTTAAAGATGCCAGGGCTTTACAGGTGATATACTCGTCCCGCATAAAATGTGATACAATACGTAACCCATAGAGCCCAGACACTGGCAAGGTGCTGAGCTCTTAGGCGCACCATAACACCCTTAATGGAATCCGATTGACCTGATTAAGCAGCCGCCTTCTGGGATTAGTAAAGCCAATGAAATGAGAAATGGTCCATGAAGTAAATGAATGTCATGAAGGAAGATGCCAAATGCATGTGATGGGTAGTCTCAGGGCACGACGCCACCAGCCGATAGGAATGGGCCAGGCCTACCCACCCTCTCATCTAGGCGAAATCCGGGCCAAAGTGTTGTATTGCAGATATAGCCCTCGGAAGGACCGCTCCACTCAACCACCAGGATCCCATCTTCCACCGACACGAGTCGCACCCCATGGCCAAAAGGTTGCCCCCTATTAGTCGTCTCTTACGACATGCAGGAGGATACAGTGGGCCTATTCTACCCCCGCACCCACAGGGGGGGATGCAGCTCATTAAGTGAGTGAGTATAGGTTTTAACGGCACACCAACACGCATGTGTTATATGGCGCCCTGAAAGGTTAATAGATAAGTTTGCCCTGATTAAGCAGCCGCCTTCTAGGATAACTGGAAAAAAGAGGGACATACAAGTGTATGATGATGAAAAAGATAAAAATGCAAATAGTATCCTAGGGCAAGTCACCACCAGCCGATTGACTGGACCAGGCCATTCCAGCCTCTCGTCTAGGCGAAATCCGGGCCAGAGTAGTGTCTTGCAGATACGGCACTCAAAAGGACCGCTCCACTCAACCACCTGGATCCCATTGTTCACCGACACGAGTCGCAACCCACGGCCAACAGGTTGCCCCCTATTAGTCGCCTCTTACGACATGCAGGAGGATACAGTGGGTCTTTTCTACCCCCGGAACCACAGGGGGGTTGATCGCATGAAGAAGGAGGAGTACGCATTGACGGGAGAGCTGGGCGTCGTAAGACTCCTGTCTGATTATGATGATCTGTATGATACATGCGCGCCTAAGTGCGGGTTGTGTTACCAGCACCTCCTGCCCTCTCTCCCCGATGGAAAGTTAAGGTAAGTACAGGGTTTAACGGCACACCAACACTCATGTGTTATATGGCGCTTAGAAAGGTAATAGATAAGTTTGATCTGATTAAGCAAGATAAATGGAAATGCAGATGGAAAAGATAAAAATGGAAACAATTATCCTAGGGCAAGTCACCACCAGCCGATTGACTGAACCAGGCCATCTCAGCCTCTCGTATAGGCAAAATCCGGGTCCGAGTGGTGTGTTGCAGATATTGCCCTCAAAAGGACCGCTCCACTCAACCACTTGGATCCCATTGTCCCATCAACACGAGTTGCAACCCACGGCCAACAGGTTGCCCCCTATTAGTCGCCTCTTACGACATGCAGGAGGATACAGTGGGCCTATTCTATCCCCGAACCAACAGAGGGTCTCTTTCCATGATGACTTTTGCCCTCGCATCTTAAGGTAAGTAGAGAAGACGAGGATCATTTGTCGCCATTTCCTTCACTTGATCATCTCATTCCATTAGCATCAACACCGTGCGTCTTCAGTTTTCTTGTTTCTGTTCTCTTTGCTTCATTAATATTTACTTTGAGTGAGTGAGTGAGAATAGGGTTTAACGGCACACCAACACGTATATGTTATATGGCGCCTAGAAAGTAAATAGATAAGTTTGACCTGATTAAGCAGCCGCCTTCTAAGATAAATGGAAAAAAGAGAGGACATACAAGTGGATGATGTTGAAAAAGATAAAAATGCAAATAGTAGTCCTAGGGCAAGTCACCACCAGCCGATTGACTGGACCAGGCCATTCCAGCCTCTCGTCTAGGCGAAATCCGGGCCAGAGTAGTGTCTTGCAGATACGGCACTCAAAAGGACCGCTCCACTCAACCACCTGGATCCCATTGTTCACCCGACCGACACGAGTGGCAACCTACGGCCAACACTCGGCTTTGGTTGCCCCCTATTAGTCGCCTCTTACGACATGCAGGAGGATACAGTGGGTCTATTCTACCCCCGGACCAACAGGGGGGTTGATCGCATGAAGAAGGAGGAGTACGCGTTGACGGGAGAGCTGGGCGTCGTAACACTCCTGTCTGATTATGATGATCTGTATGATACATGCGCGCCTAAGAGCGGGTTGTGTTACCAGCACCTCCCGCCCTCTCTCCCCGATGGAAAGGTAAGGTAAGCATAGGGTTTAACAGCACACCAACACTCATGTGTTATATGGCGCTTAGAAAGGTAATAGATAAGTTTGATCTGATTAAGCAAGATAAATGGAAATGCAGATGGAAAAGATAAAAATGGAAACAATTATCCTAGGGCAAGTCACCACCAGCCGATTGACTGAACCAGGCCATCTCAGCCTCTCGTATAGGCAAAATCCGGGTCCGAGTGGTGTGTTGCAGATATTGCCCTCAAAAGGACCGCTCCACTCAACCACTTGGATCCCATTGTCCCATCAACACGAGTCGCAACCCACGGCCAACAGGTTGCCCCCTATTAGTCGCCTCTTACGACATGCAGGAGGATACAGTGGGCCTATTCTATCCCCGAACCAACAGAGGGTCTCTTTCCATGATGACTTTTGCCCTCGCATCTTAAGGTAAGTAGAGAAGACAATCATTTGTCGCCATTTCCTTCACTTGATCATCTCATTCCATTAGCATCAACACCGTGCGTCTTCAGTTTTCTTGTTTCTGTTCTCTTTGCTTCATTAATATTTACTTTGAGTGAGTGAGAATAGGGTTTAACGGCACACCAACACGTATATGTTATATGGCGCCTAGAAAGGTAAATAGATAAGTTTGACCTGATCTAAGCAGCCGCCTTCTAAGATAAATGGAAAAAAGAGGGACATACAAGTGGATGATGTTGAGATAAAAATGCAAATAGTATCCTAGGGCAAGTCACCCAGTCCCAGCCGCTTTGACTGACCAGGCCATTCCACCTCTCGTCTAGGCGAAATCTAATTAGAGTAGTGTGATGCAGATACGCACTCAAAATGCGTCCACCCCGCCTGGATCCCATCGTCACCGACACGGTGGCGGATACTGCCAACAGGTTGCCCCCTATTAGTCGCCTCGTACGTCAGGACGATACAGTGGGTCTTGACCCCCCGGACCAACTTGGGGGTTGATCGCATGAAGAAGGAGGAGTACGCGTTGACGGGAGAGCTGGGCGTCGTAACACTCCTGTCTGATTATGATGATCTGTATGATACATGCACGCCTAAGAGCGGGTTTGTGTTACCAGCACCTCCCGCCCCTCTCTCCCGATGGAAAGGTAAGTAAGCATAGGGTTTAACAGCACACCAACACTCATGTGTTATATGGCGCCTAGAAAGGTAATAGATAAGTTTGATCTGATTAAGCAGGATAAATGGAAATGCAGATGGAAAAGATAAAAATGGAAACAATTATCCTAGGGCAAGTCACCACCAGCCGATTGACTGAACCAGGCCATCCCAGCCTCTCGTCTAGGGCAAAATCCGGGTCCGAGTGGTGTCTTGCAGATATTGCCCTCAAAAGGACCGCTCCACTCAACCACTTGGATCCCATTGTCCCATCAACACGAGTCGCAACCCACGGCCAACAGGTTGCCCCCTATTAGTCGCCTCTTACGACATGCAGGAGGATACAGTGGGCCTATTCTATCCCCGAACCAACAGAGGGTCTCTTTCCATGATGACTTTTGCCCTCGCATCTTAAGGTAAGTAGAGAAGACGAGGATCATTTGTCGCCATTTCCTTCACTTGATCATCTCATCTCATTCCATTAGCATCAACACCGTGCGTCTTCAGTTTTCTTGTTTCTGTTCTCTTTGCTTCATTAATATTTACTTTGAGTGAGTGAGTGAGTGAGTGAGAATAGGGTTTAACGGCACACCAACACGTATGTGTTATATGGCGCCTAGAAAGGTTAATAGATAAGTTTGACCTGATTAAGCAGCCGCCTTCTAAGATAAATGGAAAAAGAGGGACATACAAGTGGATGATGTTGAAAAAGATAAAAATGCAAATAGTATAGTCACCACCAGCCGATTGACTGGACCAGGCCATTCCAGCCTCTCGTCTAGGCGAAATCCGGGCCAGAGTAGTGTCTTGCAGATACGGCACTCAAAAGGACCGCTCCACTCAACCACCTGGATCCCATTGTTCACCGACACGAGTGGCAACCTACGGCCAACAGGTTGCCCCCTATTAGTCGCCTCTTACGACATGCAGGAGGATACAGTGGGTCTATTCTACCCCGGACCAACAGGGGGGTTGATCGCATGAAGGAGGAGGAGTACGCGTTGACGGGAGAGCTGGTCGTCGTAACACTCCTGTCTGATTATGATGATCTGTATGATACATGCACGCCTAAGAGCGGGTTGTGTTACCAGCACCTCCCGCCCTCTCTCCTCGATGGTAAGGTAAGTATAGGGTTTAACAGCACACCAACACTCATGTGTTATATGGCGCCTAGAAAGGTTAATAGGTATGTTTGATCTGATTAAGCAGGATAAATGGAAATGCAGATGGAAAAGATAAAAATGGAAACAATTATCCTAGGGCAAGTCACCACCAGCCGATTGACTGAACCAGGCCATCCCAGCCTCTCGTCTAGGGCAAAATCCGGGTCCGAGTGGTGTGTTGCAGATATTGCCCTCAAAAGGACCGCTCCACTCAACCACTTGGATCCCATTGTCCCATCAACACGAGTCGCAACCCACGGCCAACAGGTTGCCCCCTATTAGTCGCCTCTTACGACATGCAGGAGGATACAGTGGGCCTATTCTATCCCCGAACCAACAGAGGGTCTCTTTCCATGATGACTTTTGCCCTCGCATCTTAAGGTAAGTAGAGAAGACGAGGATCATTTGTCGCCATTTCCTTCACTTGATCATCTCATTCCATTAGCATCAACACCGTGCGTCTTCAGTTTTCTTGTTTCTGTTCTCTTTGCTTCATTAATATTTACTTTGAGTGAGTGAGTGAGTGAGTGAGAATAGGGTTTAACGGCACACCAACACGTATATGTTATATGGCGCCTAGAAAGGTAAATAGATAAGTTTGACCTGATTAAGCAGCCGCCTTCTAAGATAAATGGAAAAAAGAGGGACATACAAGTGGATGATGTTGAAAAAGATAAAAATGCAAATAGTATCCTAGGGCAAGTCACCACCAGCCGATTGACTGGACCAGGCCATTCCAGCCTCTCGTCTAGGCGAAATCCGGGCCAGAGTAGTGTCTTGCAGATACGGCACTCAAAAGGACCGCTCCACTCAACCACCTGGATCCCATTGTTCACCGACACGAGTGGCAACCTACGGCCAACAGGTTGCCCCCTATTAGTCGCCTCTTACGACATGCAGGAGGATACAGTGGGTCTATTCTACCCCCGGACCAACAGGGGGGTTGATCGCATGAAGGAGGAGGAGTACGCGTTGACGGGAGAGCTGGTCGTCGTAACACTCCTGTCTGATTATGATGATCTGTATGATACATGCACGCCTAAGAGCGGGTTGTGTTACCAGCACCTCCCGCCCTCTCTCCTCGATGGTAAGGTAAGTATAGGGTTTAACAGCACACCAACACTCATGTGTTATATGGCGCCTAGAAAGGTTAATAGGTATGTTTGATCTGATTAAGCAGGATAAATGGAAATGCAGATGGAAAAGATAAAAATGGAAACAATTATCCTAGGGCAAGTCACCACCAGCCGATTGACTGAACCAGGCCATCCCAGCCTCTCGTCTAGGGCAAAATCCGGGGTCCGAGTGGTGTCTTGCAGATATTGCCCTCAAAAGGACCGCTCCACTCAACCACTTGGATCCCATTGTCCCATCAACACGAGTCGCAACCCACGGCCAACAGGTTGCCCCCTATTAGTCGCCTCTTACGACATGCAGGAGGATACAGTGGGCCTATTCTATCCCCGAACCAACAGAGGGTCTCTTTCCATGATGACTTTTGCCCTCGCATCTTAAGGTAAGTAGAGAAGACGAGGATCATTTGTCGCCATTTCCTTCACTTGATCATCTCATTCCATTAGCATCAACACCGTGCGTCTTCAGTTTTCTTGTTTCTGTTCTCTTTGCTTCATTAATATTTACTTTGAGTGAGTGAGTGAGTGAGTGAGAATAGGGTTTAACGGCACACCAACACGTATATGTTATATGGCGCCTAGAAAGGTAAATAGATAAGTTTGACCTGATTAAGCAGCCGCCTTCTAGATAAATGGAAAAAAGAGGGACATACAAGTGGATGATGTTGAAAAAGATAAAAATGCAAATAGTATCCTAGGGCAAGTCACCACCAGCCGATTGACTGGACCAGGCCATTCCAGCCTCTCGTCTAGGCGAAATCCGGGCCAGAGTAGTGTCTTGCAGATACGGCACTCAAAAGGACCGCTCCACTCAACCACCTGGATCCCATTGTTCACCGACACGAGTGGCAACCTACGGCCAACAGGTTGCCCCCTATTAGTCGCCTCTTACGACATGCAGGAGGATACAGTGGGTCTATTCTACCCCCGGACCAACAGGGGGGTTGATCGCATGAAGGAGGAGGAGTACGCGTTGACGGGAGAGCTGGTCGTCGTAACACTCCTGTCTGATTATGATGATCTGTATGATACATGCACGCCTAAGAGCGGGTTGTGTTACCAGCACCTCCCGCCCTCTCTCCTCGATGGTAAGGTAAGTATAGGGTTTAACAGCACACCAACACTCATGTGTTATATGGCGCCTAGAAAGGTTAATAGGTATGTTTGATCTGATTAAGCAGGATAAATGGAAATGCAGATGGAAAAGATAAAAATGGAAACAATTATCCTAGGGCAAGTCACCACCAGCCGATTGACTGAACCAGGCCATCCCAGCCTCTCGTCTAGGGCAAAATCCGGGTCCGAGTGGTGTGTTGCAGATATTGCCCTCAAAAGGACCGCTCCACTCAACCACTTGGATCCCATTGTCCCATCAACACGAGTCGCAACCCACGGCCAACAGGTTGCCCCCTATTAGTCGCCTCTTACGACATGCAGGAGGATACAGTGGGCCTATTCTATCCCCGAACCAACAGAGGGTCTCCACGATGACTTTTGCCCTCGCATCTTAAGGTAAGTAGAGAAGACGAGGATCATTTGTCGCCATTTCCTTCACTTGATCATCTCATTCCATTAGCATCAACACCGTGCGTCTTCAGTTTTCTTGTTTCTGTTCTCTTTGTTTCATTAATATTTACTTTGAGTGAGTGAGTGAGTGAGTGAGAATAGGGTTTAACGGCACACCAACACTCATGTGTTATATGGCGCCAAAAAAGGTTAATAGATAAGATTGACCTGATTAAGCAGCCGTCTTCTAGGATAAATGAAAATGGAGATGGAAAAGATAAAAATGGAAACGGTTATCCTAGGGCAAGTCGCCACCAGCCGATTGACTGAACCAGGCCATTCCAGCCTCTCGTCCAGGTGAAATCCTGGCCAAAGTGGTGTGTTGCAAATATGGCCCACTAAAGGACCGCTCCTCTCAACCACATGGATCCCATTGTCCATCGACACAAGTCGCAACCCACGACCAACAGGTTGCCCCCTATTAGTCGTCTCTAACGACATGCAGGAGGATACAGTGGGCCTATTCTATCCCCGCACCCACAGGGGGGAAATGTCTGTGGAGAGGTTCTGACTTTTTGGCTAATGTATCTCATGTATTCTTGTTACAGCCTTTACTAATAACTTTCATGATATCCCAAAACACCCAGGTCTAGGGTTGACTTGCTGAAAGGTAATATTTTTGTATGTATGATCTCTAGTCTGAAATAAGTCATCTCACTTGTAAGAAGTAAAAGTAGGTAACATCATGTTGTGATATCCCATGAGGTAACCGAAAAAAACGTACATTCTCTTGCAGATAGTATTCATATTGAAACTAATGTTTTGGGCTAGGCACAAGTTCCTTTGAGCGGAAGTTTTGAAAACTTTAGTGGAGATGAGGGAGGAAATGAAACAGCACCACAAATTCTTGCGGCAGAACCTGGCCAAGAATGGTGCTGAGCAGCATGCTGCAAATGATGCTGAGCTACCAGTGGAGCTGCCACTGACATCAATGGACCACCTACAACGTCTGGAACAAAGCCTGTCTGAGCAAGACATCAGAAGCAGTTTGGTAGAGTCAAACATTTGTTATTCTATAACTTGTTATATGCCCCAGTGGCTGGAAAGTGTTGGTTTAAATTTGTAAAAAAAAGCTGGGGAACTGGTCACTAAATGCATATTTTTTGTTTTGTTTCCTACTTCTACGTACTCAAACATAAATTATGACCTTATAAGCAAAATATTATATGTTGCTGAAAAGGATGTAATCCACATAACAATATAATGCTTTCAGACAAGTGTCAGAAAAAACCCGGTTGGAAGAGAGGTGAGCCAGCATGATTTTGGCGAAACTGTCAAAAAATGGCTGAATGAAGATCAAACGACGGGCTGTTAATTATTCATGTCCCACATTCACAACACAAGGAACCTTTACTTTGAACCTAATATCCACCCATTTATCGCCATTTTATGTGAACATTTATTCAAGTGACTTGATGCAGTTTTGTTTGGCTGTCCAAGTTCAGTTTGTCCGCGATTTCAATTGTTCTTAAATATCGAGTGGAGATTCATGTCAGATGTATGCATAAATAATCAATTATTTTATTCATTCGTCTTAATCAGATTGTTTTGATGTCAAGATCATCCTTCCAAATACCCCCCATTTATCGCCATTTATTGTTTACATTCCTTTTGTTTACTCGTATAACTTAACGCTGTTCTGTTTGTCCAAATTGTCCTGCGATTTAAATTGTTAAATATCGAGTGGAATTTCATGTCCAATGTACGTTTAAATAATTCTGTTACTCTTTCCTGTGATTCTGACTGGAGGGTTGGTTGTCCTTACTCATCCTGAATGTTAACAAATAAAACAATGACCATTTTAAACAACTTTCTGCATTTATTCCTGTGTTGGTGTCAATCGATGGTATTATAATGTACTAGCTTAACCTTTTATCCTAGGCTTGCTAGCCCGGACTTTGTTGCGTTCTACACGATGTCGTATGCTGCGCGTTTGTTGATCTGATTAAAGTTATATTAAATATAACTCTGCATTTCGAAAGCAACGAGAACATATTACAGGTGGGGGGGGGTAACCTCTGCATTTGAAGTGTAGCGTTAGCACTCTTGGTTATCGCCCTTCTTAAAAAGAGTTGGTGGGGGGCACTCAGGTAAGGAAAGGTAAGGTAAGTATAGGTTTAACGGCACACCAACATTCATGTGTTATATGGTGCAAGGAAATGTTAACGGATTAGATTAGATTGACCTGATAAATCGGCCGCCTTCTAGGATAAATACCCCCTCACCATGGTGCTCCTCTACGATGACCTGGGACGCAGTGTACGCCAAAGCTGCCCCACGCCTGACGACGCATTTACCATCGGTGATTACAACAACCACATACCACGGCCCCTCACCATGGTGCTCCTCCACGGTGACCTGGGACGCTGTGTCCGCCACCTCCTCACCCCGCCACGTGGTACCTAGCAGTTGGCTGGCCTTGATGTGGCGATGTGCAGACTAGAAGGAGACGTAATAGTGGAGATGGCGACGAGCAATGGAGAGACGCTCCAATATCTTAACACTTATTATTATAACTCCTGCCCGCGTCTCGTGAAGCTGTAAGCTTATGATGGTGGTGGTGCGGGAGAGACGCGCGGTGTGTCATCTCAACCATTTGAATCCATGTGTATGAGACTTGTCATCATCTTTATCCTCATCACGTCGTCAGGTAAATTCATCCAAGCTGAGTGACGTCACACACATCACGAGGAGTCCATATCATCACTCACACTGCGTTATTGTCATAATTTCACCTCAGACTTCATGTCTCTCCTGTCATCCTCCATGGCCGCCATCACCTCTCTCTTCATCTCGCCTCATCCTAATCGTCATCGTTCGCCTCGTTCATCTGACTTGGCGTCACTCATCCGCACGTCACCCAGTCCGACTCGGCTTGGGCTGAATCAAGTCCACGACGAGCGGCGGCGTCTAATTACATTGAGGTGATCCGCGCCGTCAATGCGTACCCCGCCCTATTCGTCGTGGGGCTGGTCGCGGTTCTGATGTCTGTTGAAGATGTTTGTGGCGTCGTCAGGACGTTAACGCGTCCTCTGACCCGGCTCTGCTTGAGGGTTGATCGCATGAAGAAGGAGGAGTACGCGTTGACGGGAGAGCTGGGCGTCGTAACACTCCTGTCTGATTATGATGATCTGTATGATACATGCGCGCCTAAGAGCGGGTTGTGTTACCAGCACCTCCCGCCCTCTCTCCCCGATGGTACGGTAAGGTAAGTATAGGGTTTAACGGCACACCAACACTCATGTGTGGCGCCTAGAAAGGTTAATAGGTAAGTTTGACCTGATTAAGCAGGATAAATAGAAATGCAGATGGAAAAGATAAAAATGGAAACAATTATCCTAGGGCAAGTCACCACCAGCCGATTGACTGAACCAGGCCATCCCAGCCTCTCGTCTAGGCAAAATCCGGGTCCGAGTGGTGTGTTGCAGATATGGCCCTCAAAAGGGCCGCTCCACTCAACCACTTGGATCCCATTGTCCCATCAACACGAGTCGCAACCCACGGCCAACAGGTTGCCCCCTATTAGTCGCCTCTTACGACATGCAGGAGGATACAGTGGGCCTATTCTATCCCCGAACCAAAAGAGTGTCTCTTTCCACGATGACTTTTGCCCTTGCATCTTAAGGTAAGTAGAGAAGACGAGGATCATTTGTCGCCATTTCCTTCACTTGATCATCTCATTCCATTAGCATCAACACCGTGCGTCTTCAGTTTTCATGTTTCTGTTCTCTTTGTTTCATTAATATTTACTTTGAGTGAGTGAGTGAGTGAGTGAGAATAGGGTTTAACGGCACACCAACACGTATATGTTATATGGCGCCTAGAAAGGTAAATAGATAAGTTTGACCTGATTAAGCAGCCGCCTTCTAAGATAAATGGAAAAAAGAGGGACAAACAAGTGGATGATGTTGAAAAAGATAAAAATGCAAATAGTATCCTAGGGCAAGTCACCACCAGCCGATTGACTGGACCAGGCCATTCCAGCCTCTCGTCTATGCGAAATCCGGGCCAGAGTAGTGTCTTGCAGATACGGCACTCAAAAGGACCGCTCCACTCAACCACTTGGATCCCATTGTTCACCGACACGAGTCGCAACCCACGGCCAACAGGTTGCCCCCTATTAGTCGCCTCTTACGACATGCAGGAGGATACAGTGGGTCTATTCTATCCCCGAACCAACAGAGGGTCTCCACGATGACTTTTGCCCTCGCATCTTAAGGTAAGTAGAGAAGACGAGGATCATTTGTCGCCATTTCCTTCACTTGATCATCTCATTCCATTAGCATCAACACCGTGCGTCTTCAGTTTTCTTGTTTCTGTTCTCTTTGTTTCATTAATATTTACTTAGAGTGAGTGAGTGAGAATAGGGTATAACGGCACACCAACACTCATGTGTTATATGGCGCCAAAAAAGGTTAATAGATAAGATTGACCTGATTAAGCAGCCGTCTTCTAGGATAAATGAAAATGGAGATAGAAAAGATAAAAATGGAAACGGTTATCCTAGGGCAAGTCGCCACCAGCCGATTGACTGAACCAGGCCATCCCAGCCTCTCATCTAGGCAAAATCCGGGTCTGAGTGGTGTGTTGCAGATATGGCCCTCAAAAGGACCGCTCCACTCAACCACTTGGATCCCATTGTCCCATCAACACGAGTCGCAACCCACGGCCAACAGGTTGCCCCCTATTAGTCGTCTCTTACGACATGCAGGAGGATACAATGGGCCTATTCTATCCCCGAACCAACAGAGGGTCTCTTTCCATGATGACTTTTGCCCTCGCATCTTAAGGTAAGTAGAGAAGACGAGGATCATTTGTCGCCATTTCCTTCACTTGATCATCTCATTCCATTAGCATCAACACCGTGCGTCTTCAGTTTTCTTGTTTCTGTTCTCTTTGTTTCATTAATATTTACTTTGAGTGAGTGAGTGAGTGAGTGAGAATAGGGTTTAACGGCACACCAACACTCATGTGTTATATGGCGCCAAAAAAGGTTAATAGATAAGATTGACCTGATTAAGCAGCCGTCTTCTAGGATAAATGAAAATGGAGATGGAAAAGATAAAAATGGAAACGGTTATCCTAGGGCAAGTTGCCACCAGCCGATTGACTGAACCAGGCCATTCCAGCCTCTCGTCCAGGTGAAATCCTGGCCAAAGTGGTGTGTTGCAAATATGGCCCACTAAAGGACCGCTCCTCTCAACCACATGGATCCCATTGTCCATCGACACAAGTCGCAACCCACGACCAACAGGTTGCCCCCTATTAGTCGTCTCTAACGACATGCAGGAGGATACAGTGGGCCTATTCTACCCCCGCACCCACAGGGGGGAAATGTCTGTGGAGAGGTTCTGACTTTTTGGCTAATGTATCTCATGTATTCTTGTTACAGCCTTTACTAATAACTTTCATGATATCCCAAAACACCCAGGTCTAGGGTTGACTTGCTGAAAGGTAATATTTTTGTACGTATGATCTCTAGTCTGAAATAAGTCATCTCACTTGTAAGAAGTAAAAGTAGGTAACATCATGTTGTGATATCCCATGAGGTAACCGAAAAAAACGTACATTCTCTTGCAGATAGTATTCATATTGAAACTAATGTTTTGGGCTAGGCACAAGTTCCTTTGAGCGGAAGTTTTGAAAACTTTAGTGGAGATGAGGGAGGAAATGAAACAGCACCACAAATTCTTGCGGCAGAACCTGGCCAAGAATGGTGCTGAGCAGCATGCTGCAAATGATGCTGAGCTACCAGTGGAGCTGCCACTGACATCAATGGACCACCTACAACTTCTGGAACAAAGCCTGTCTGAGCAAGACATCAGAAGCAGTTTGGTAGTCAAACATTTGTTATTCTATAACTTGTTATATGCCCCAGTGGCTGGAAAGTGTTGGTTTAAATTTGTAAAAAAAAGCTGGGGAACTGGTCACTAAATGCATGTTTTTTGTTTGGTTTCCTACTTCTACGTACTCAAACATAAATTATGACCTTATAAGCAAAATATTATATGTTGCTGAAAAGGATGTTATCCACATAACAATATAATGCTTTCAGACAGTGTCAGAAAAAACCCGGTTGGAAGAGAGGTGAGCCAGCATGATTTTGGCGAAACTGTCAAAAAATGGCTGAATGAAGATCAAACGACGGGCTGTTAATTATTCATGTCCCACATTCACAACACAAGGAACCTTTACTTTGAACCTAATATCCACCCATTTATCGCCATTTTATGTGAACATTTATTCAAGTGACTTGATGCAGTTTTGTTTGGCTGTCCAAGTTCAGTTTGTCCGCGATTTCAATTGTTCTTAAATATCGAGTGGAGATTCATGTCAGATGTATGCATAAATAATCAATTATTTTATTCATTCGTCTTGATCAGATTGTTTTGATGTCAAGATCATCCTTCCAAATACCCCCCATTTATCGCCATTTACTGTTTACATTCCTTTTGTTTACTCGTATAACTTAACGCTGTTCTGTTTGTCCAAATTGTCCTGCGATTTAAATTGTTAAATATCGAGTGGAATTTCATGTCCAATGTACGTTTAAATAATTCTGTTACTCTTTCCTGTGATTCTGACTGGAGGGTTGGTTGTCCTTACTCATCCTGAATGTTAACAAATAAAACAATGACCATTTTAAACAACTTTCTGCATTTATTCCTGTGTTGGTGTCAATCGATGGTATTATAATGTACTAGCTTAACCTTTTATCCTAGGCTTGCTAGCCCGGACTTTGTTGCGTTCTACACGATGTCGTATGCTGTGCGTTTGTTGATCTGATTAAAGTTATATTAAATATAACTCTGCATTTCGAAAGCAACGAGAACATATTACAGGTGGGGGGGGGGTAACCTCTGCATTTGAAGTGTAGCGTTAGCACTCTTGGTTATCGCCCTTCTTAAAAAGAGTTGGTGGGGGGCACTCAGGTAAGGAAAGGTAAGGTAAGTATAGGTTTAACGGCACACCAACATTCATGTGTTATATGGTGCAAGGAAATGTTAACGGATTAGATTAGATTGACCTGATAAATCGGCCGCCTTCTAGGATAAATACCCCCTCACCATGGTGCTCCTCTACGATGACCTGGGACGCAGTGTACGCCAAAGCTGCCCCACGCCTGACGACGCATTTACCATCGGTGATTACAACAACCACATACCACGGCCCCTCACCATGGTGCTCCTCCACGATGACCTGGGACGCTGTGTCCGCCACCTCCTCACCCCGCCACGTGGTACCTAGCAGCTTCTCGTGGTGCACCAACACCTCTCCAACGTATCCATTGCTGTGACAGATGTCCCACAGGACTCTACGCTCTGTTTGCTGACTCTGTCTGGCACACGTGTGGTGGAAGACGACGTGACGCTCCTTGTGCCTGCCTCAGTTCAGTCACTGAGTGTCATGTCTGCTGAGCTGAACGAGTCATCCCTGGCGACCTTATGTGACCTTCTTCCTAAACACGCCAACTCACTGGATGTCAGCCGCAGTGAAATAGCCCGGTCAAAGGAGGAGGTGTCTGATGTTTAACTGTGGACTGGATGAAAGCGATGTGTGTCCTCTACTGCCTCCTGACAACAACCTGAGGCACGTGAACCTGAGCAGTAACAAGGCGCTGGAAGGAGCTCAGCTCATCAGCCGGGGGTTGCCCACGGTGGTAAGTAAGCAGAGCATGAAGGTAAGGTAAGTATAGGGTTTAACGGCACACCAACACTCATGTGTTATATGGCGCCAAGAAAGGTTCATATATAGGATTGACCTGATAAAGCAGCCGCCTTCTAGGATAAATTAAAATGGAGATGGAAAAGATAAAAATGGAAACTATTATCCTAGGGCCAGTCACCACCAGCCGATTGACTGGACAAGGCCATTCCAGCCTCTGTGTAGGTGAAATCCGGACCAAAGTGGTGTGTTGCAGATATGGCCCTCAAAAGAACCGCTCGACTCAACCACTTGGATCCCTTTGTCCATCGACAAGAGTCGCAATCCACCGACAACGGGTTGCCCCCTATTAGTCGCCTCTTACGACATGCAGGAGGATACAATAGGCCTATTCTACCCCTGATCCACAGGGGGGGGGGGACTGTATAGGTGTGACCAATACGAGCACGGGCAAGAATAACCTTCTCTCTATAGGTGTCACTGAAGCTGTGTGGCCACTCTCCAAGTAGTGGCTGAGGTTTGCTGGGGTTGAATTTATTCCTGCAATTTGTGCTTAAAATATTTAACGATCATAGTTTTCAATCATTGGATCTGTCATCAGTTAAGCAATATGTTAGGCATGCTTCGCTTTCTGTAGAGTGCCCTGATAACCGATTATTAGCTGCTATCCAGGGCAGGACATTCACGGTTAACCGGTGACTTTCCAGACGGGCAAGTTGAAATTTCACGCCAGAAAAAAAAGAACAGTAGCAACAAATTGTATATTAAACGGTAATAATGCAATTTTTGGGTAAAAAGTGAGGGCAAGTACATTTTGTGGAGGGGCAGGTAAACTTTGGCAAGTACCTGCCCTCATGGCAGGTAAAAAGTGTGTCAAGCCCTGAGAGGAGGGTGATGAGGGTAAAGAAAATCCAAGGCTCCAAAACACAGCACCTTGGACAGAAAGAAAGAAAAGTAATGATGGTTGAACCAGTCTACAACATGGACCTCGCATCTTTCAAACCAAGTATATGTAAGTCTATGACGCAGTGGCAAAACCCTTTATAGTTTATTGGATGGGAATTTTAATTGCCGAAATAGGGGGATTTGTTGTTGAGAAGGCTCGAGAACTGCAACCCTTGGTTGGCTATTGAGGATCCAAAAAGCACCCATGGATCTAGCTGCAATGCTGGAAGAGCTGGAAGCTACTTTTTTCCATTACAGATATGTGTCCACTACTGGTATAGGCAATACATTATCTTACATTGTGTTTCATCAGCACAGCCAAAAACGAATAAAGATTGATGGACGTCAGATTGTGCATTGTGCATGCCTAACATAATGGACACACGCGAACAAACACAATCACTACCTTTTTTAAACCCAGGGTTTTCTGGGTGGGAATGGATGCGAGCATCGTAGTTGTTAGGAGTAGCCTTGAGTGACTGGGTTTTCCCACTTCTAGGAGGAAATCTGCTGAATGTTTTTCGTTAACCGAGCCAGTCCCTCAATTCCTTTGCAGATGGCAAGAGGACTAAGTGACGTGATCAGTTAGTCGTCACATGTTGGAGAAAACACCAACAATGTAGGCCATGAGGAGGAACCTCATCATCATTATCTGTGTCCTACACCAGCGCTGGAATAACCTCTTCTCAACGGCTGCCTCTACAGGTGTGCCTCCACTTTCCAAGTGCAGAATATAATGTTGCTTGGATTCATTATGCTGTTTGTGTCATTTGTGTTTCAAATCTTAGGTTTTAAGTCTTTTAAAGATACTTCAACCTCAGTAATATCCTGGTCGAACCTTTCTCATGTTGCTCTGTCCACTCTCTCGTTGCCAGGGATACCAACTTGGCTCACAGCTCACACAAACAAATTATCCTTGTACCAAGTTGTACAACATTTCAAATACAAACATCATGTAAATTGCTCCCTTGCTTGGACAGGGAGAAATATATAAATTGTCTCTCTGGAAATTGGCCAATAGGAGCCGGTGCTGTAGAAAGAGTCTTCAGCTTGGCATAAAAAATGGACAATGGAGTTGGCAACCACATATGGAACTCAATACCTGTACCCATTTTATGAACTGTCTGTATAGTGGAAGTACAGTCCAATACATTTTCATTTGAATGAACTGAGTTGTCATGGAGGGGCCTTTGGTATGGGCTCCTAAAGGTAATAAAGGTAATAAACCTGATGTTGGTTTGTTGGGTTATTTGTCTTAGCTTGATAATGACCATAAATACACGTTAGATGCTGCCAGTTGTAACAGTATTGCCATCTATCCTTGTGTATACTAACTACAAACTGGATGCAGCCTCGTTTTGGGACCATTGATCATGGCTGCTGAAGTGAAGTAAACAAACCTGTTGTTCTGTTGAACTTTGCCTCTATGTCATCGTTCCATATCGTGCCAGCTACGGCACAGCCATCATATGTTATGCCAGTACACGGAAAAGAGTAGCCGTGACAGCCTCACCTGGGATGGCTGTATGGAATCTGAAAATTGTTAATGCAACAACACTTCACAGTTTTACTGTAATTCTGGATGTATGACAAGCAGGCAACAAACTTCACAGTAGGATAATGTATGATGGAAGCTGCTGTCAGATGCAAAGGGATATGTTTGATCATTGATGAGACAACAGTAAAAAGTACTGTGCAGTAGAGCTAGTGGAAATTGAATTTCGTTTGACAAAACAAATTGCTGTTCTATTAGGTGCAGAAAATAATAAAAATACTGAAATGGGGCATTTTGGTCTTGGGGCGCTCTGACCCGCCACCCCAGATATCAGCTGTGGACAAACTGGATGATAACAATCCAGAAAAAAAAATTACTACGTAAACTAAATGCAACCCCAACAAGTTCTGGAGACACGTAAGCAGGAGATTAAAAACAACAACAGGTAAAGCAGATCTCACAATGTGCAACAAGAAACAAGACTGGCAAGAGTACACCAAAAAAAAGCTGAGAAACCCAAGGTATTATCAGAATACTTCTCCAGAGCATTTACAGTAGAAAACAAGGAAAATCCCCCCCAACAGTGACAGATAAAGAGTAAGACAGCACTTCTTCACAAACAGAGTTGCTGAACAGTTAGCCAGACAATGCTGTATCAACACTATATGTTAATGTGTAATGTCAAAACTTTTGAAGCACGTTTAGACAAATTCTGGGATGAACAAAAGGCCAAATTAAAATATGAACAAGATATCACAAAATCAATGACGACCGGTTCATATAATCACCCCCCAGCAAAGTAGCTGGACATGTGGGCACTAGCCGGCTCCAAGAAACTACATAAGTAAACATAAATAGGTAAGAAAACATCGCCCGATATCGACCGCAGAAACGGTATCGCAGAAACATGCCAAGTTGTCACCTATTATCGCTCGTACTAGACCGAGGTTAGCCTTTCGATCACAAGTCTGGTTCATTTATGGCTCTTAAACCGACATGAAAGTTGAATTACCATTCGCACGTATAATAATTTCAGTTATATCAAAGTAGTGAATCCGTTGTTTTTCTAGATAAAAATGCTTCGTCATAACCGATCTGTTCAATCGTATTTCCGGCAAGCCTAACCCTCGAGGAAGCGAGGACGACCAAGTGGACGGACTGTGCCCATTGGGTCGACCCAGTCGGCTAAGTCAGGGGATCATCGGGTATTCCATAGGATTGCGACTTCTATGCACCAAAGCGTAATATATTTAAAATGTAGAACTAGCAAATGTTCGTATATGGGTGTTCATGGGTACTCAGTGAACGCCTAATAAATTGTATCTAATAGAGAGAACAGGAGAGGTCGACCCAGTGGACCCCGAATACATTGTATCTAATAGAGAGGAGGAGAGGTCGACCCCGGGGGGGGGGGGGGGGGGGGGGGGGGGGGCACTTGGCCTTATTCTGGATAGGGGTGTGCCGCGGGACCTCGAAAACCCGTACCCGTCGTACAAGGTCAAAATGGCCAAAAGCATACCCCGTCGTACAAGGTATTATGCGAATGTATAACCCCTCGTACAGATTGAAGCTCAAAAACATACCCCGTCGTACAATTATGAGGCCAAAAAACCCGTCGTTCAAGTCAAGAGGCCGAAAAAACATACCCCGTCGCGCGGCACATATGTACTACCTCTATACCATTAAGTGCCCCCCCCCCCCCCCCGGAAGGTCGACCCAGTAGACCCAGAATACATTTTATCTAATAGAGAGGAGGAGAGGTCGACCCAGTGGACCCAAAATACATAGTATGCTACGGAGAGGACCGGAGGTCGACCCAGTGGACCCCGAATACATGGTATCTAATAGAGAGGGGGAGAGGTCGACCCAGTGGACCCCGAATACATGGTATCTAATAGAGAGGAGGAGAGGTCGACCCAGTGGACCCAGAATACATGGTATCTAATAGAGAAGAGAAGAGGTCGACCCAGTGGACCCAGAATACATGGTATCTAATAGAGAGGAGGTGAGGTCGACCCAGTGGGCCCCGAATACATTGTATCCACTAGAGAGGAGGAGAGGTCGACTCAGTGGACCCAGAATACATGGTATCTAATAGAGAGGAGGAGAGGTCGACCCAGTGGACCCCGAATACATCGTATCCACTAGAGAGGAGGAGAGGTCGACCCAGTGGACCCAGAATACATCGTATGCTATGGAGAGGACGGGAGGTCGACCCAGTGGAACCAGAATACATCGTATGCTATGGAGAGGACGGGAAGTCGACCCAGTGGACCCATAATACATCGTATCTAATAGAGAGGAGGAGAGGTCGACCCAGTGGACCCCGAATGCATCGTATCTAATAGAGAGGAGGAGAGGTCGACCCAGTGGACCCAGAATACATTGTATCTAATAGAGAGGAGGAGAGGTCGACCCAGTGGACCCAGAATACATTGTATCTAATAGAGAGGATGGGAGGTCGACCCAGTGGACCCCGAATACTAACACTGGGGGGTATTATTAACTTGTATAGGACATAATCATTAGTACTTCAATGGCTAAGCTTCTTCAATTGACAATGTCCAGGCACAAACACTGCATGAATTGGCATATAGTGAGCACTTTCACAATTTTATGCAACTGATTATGTTTGTTGTTGTAAAGATTTATTTGTAAAAACCTGAGCTAATATCACACCATGTTTTTAAGGAACACACATTGGAAAAATATGTACAAACTACAAATCATTATAATTACCAAGACACCAAAATCCTGACCGCATCGGGTGCAGTAGACATCCTTGAGATCTGAAACCAAATGCATGATTTGCTAATCCAGCACTCATGAGGAGAAAAACACATCCTATTTGCTTCTGGTATCAACTATATTTTCTCTGAAATATGGTTCTTTAAAATAATAAATACCCGAGTTGGAGTAAAGACTGGTGGCTATGTAAGACCTTGCCTCTCCAGAAGTTGTCATGGGTAGTTTGTCACCAGTCAATGTTTCATGTAAGAACTGCAATGCAAATAAAATGCACAAGGATGAGGCTATGTATGCAGTCTTGCAACAGTTTAGTTAATACGTTTGGTAAATACCATTTAAGCAAATACACCACAGTTGAAAGAGTCTCGTTGTCTGTTTACAGTTGGAGGAGGGGTTACATCAGAACCTGCCCTGTCGAGACCCACTGCAGCATGGTCATCCATGAATTTCCTGGCCACACAATTGTCATATGAAATTAAAGGTATTGAACAAATGCATAAACCTACCCAAATCTTTGTCTTATAACAAACACACCCAGCACAAAATACACGTGATAGCATGATACACAGCCAATGATAGTGTCATTTTTAAATATTGTATTGATACTAATATCAGCCAAATCATATATTTGATTTTGAGTGGTTTTTGTACACATTAGCAATAACCATCTGTAAATATTCTGTATTTCTTTCTGCTTGTATATACTGTACTTTATTATTGTGTTTTGTTAGATTATTGACCGCCGCTGGCTAAGTCTGAAATAAAGCATTTGATTGATTGAAACCAAAACTCAATCATTCCCAACACAGCAACAAAAGATCAACTGGCACCATCCATAATGTACTGAAGTATAACTGCTTATAAATAAACCAGACAAACAAAAGGATGGAATATGTACTTAAGTTAAGTTTATAGAAAAAAAATGAGATGAACAAGGTAGGAACATGTACAACTGGTACAGTCCTCAACAAAACATGGTTAACTCCAACATTTGAAATGCCTTATACTATTGTGCAACCTCCTATTCCTCTTGATCTTTTGCATCATGGTTGGTTGCTCTCCATAAGGATCGTAATATGTAATTACTCCACTACCAGTTGACACAACCTTCACCCAGGCATCAAATTCCTCTCAATCATGTGCAATATATTCTTTCATAAAGCTACTGTGATACTTTATATTTTTTTATAATTTTTCAAAGAATTATGCTAACTGATTTTACCACAGCTGTCCAGTGGGCTCCCCCTTGAAGATATATGCCAACAATGGTGGAGTAGTCTTGCAAATTGACCTGAATACGATACTTGTCATTTGACTATTCATCTCTGATCCTCAACCATGTGGTATTTCGTAATATCATTGAAGAAAGAATATTCAATGGCAACAAATATATTTATATTATAGAGGATCTACCTTATGCAGAAGAGGAACTCTGATCCTATCCAGTATTGCGGTGACTGTCTGTGTTGGTAAGTGGTAGGCTGGTTCTTTTGCCCACTTAGTTGCCATCAAGTGGAGGTAGGCATCAACCACCTGCAACAAGTTTGAATCCTTATGTTTGTAATGCAATAGGATTGCATCAGGTGACTCAATGGCAATATATTGTATTGAAACAGGGATCAGATTTCATGTTCATTGTCGACATTTAAGTCATAAATGATAAATAAATGAACATCTATACTGAGACATGAATATGGAACCAAGGATGGAAGGATGGATAAATATACAGTACTTGATCCGTGAGCCATGCTGTTCCTTTCAAGCTGAGGAAATCAAGTGACGTTAAGGAGTACGATCCATGACGCGCAAGAACTCTGGGGCAGCACTACAAATTTCCCAGACCAGGTGCAGTGCCAGCTACAGAAAACAATGCGATGTAGAAATTGGCATGTTCATCCAAGAGTATGTTAAAACAGAAATGAGAATGTTCAACTTCTAAAAAGATATCCAAATTGTTTGATGTTATTTTAAACTAGGACCACAGAAGTGTGAATAACAAATTGATAAGTCGCATAGAAAAGGTTGGAGCTAAATTTGACATAGCAAATAAGATCCACGATAAGGGATCTCCTTACCAAAGTGGACATGCTTCTTCTTCTTCTTTTTAGGCTGGATTGATGTTGTTTCTTACGGTAAAACAAAAATATCTTAAATGCAAGGTTTAACATGATGATAATGTTCCTGCCTCACAATTGCTGAACAACTTTGAAAGTTCTGTACATGGGGTGACGATGTCATGGTCATTTTTAGAACCTTGTGTCAGCGGTGCAGTAACAGGTGTCTTGACAATAAATTATAATTCAAACACAGAACTTTGAATTTTTATGGTTATCTGATGGAATATTTGATATTGTTGTGTAAAACAAGTACTTTGCTTGGAGGGACATATGACAATACGCTTGTCTGATCCATATTCCAGAGCGCACACAGGGGAGTATTCCTTCACCCACTTCTCAATACGATAGAGTCGTTCTTGATTCCTCTTCTTGTTGAGGAGATGTATCATCAGTTTCACCAAAAAAATGTGATGAGCTGCTTTGCATTGATTTAAGAAATAGATTGACTTCTCCAGATACGAGAACAGCTCTTCAGCAACTTGACTGTTAATGACACCACGAAATTCCTTCAGCAGATCAAGTCTTCTTAGCTGCTCTATCTCAGAGCCAGTATTTGATTGGTGGAACATGTCAAATGCACAGTAGTGATTTGAGGTGTTTGTGAGGGGGTGCATGTTGTTATCATAGGTGTGGTCCACAGAAGTCACATTAAATTCCAACTTGCTAATGTCCAACTCTGGAATTTCAATGTTCAGTGCACTATTCCTTAAAAGCTGAAGATTCTCAGCACTTTTTTAAGATGACCTTATATCTTATTCAGGTGACAACACCATCAACACTGTACCTGCACATCCTTGAAACTTTGTGAAGACCTTATTAAAGCTACATTGGTCAGCCAGCTTTACTCTGATCCGTTCCAAGCATTCTAACTTGGTGCCCCGGTCAGACTCTCCAATGACACGGCACACCTGTTTGATGTCTGTCATCTGCCACAGTCAGGAGAAACAAAATGTCAGTGAAATATCTAATAGATTATTAGCTTTACAGACATGGAAGTTTCCTCTGTGGTCAAAACAACATACAGGAAGTGTACACATCAATGGCAACATATCAACCAATTCCACAGAGTTATATGCTTGCATATAATAATAGACTTTTACATCTTTTCACCAATAATAGCCATTACAGGAACACAGGAAAGAGTATATTTGCAAACTGTATGTTGCCCAGGTGTCCCCAGTTTTATGACTAATATAATTGGATGGAACAGACACTGATCATCTACTTGAGACTAAGGGCAGTTGTTATGATATAAATTTAGCTCTTCTGACTTTAAAACCCCTCCCCCCTTTTCCAATTTATCAGCAAGACATATTTACACTAGCCCGGGGTCAACCTCCGCCCTTAAGACCCTTTCATTTACATCAGCCACCTTACGAGTCCACACCCCATGTGGATTCGTCTGGCCTAGGAAAGGAGGCCTGCCTTATCTGAACCAATGGGAGGTCAGCTGTTGCTGGGGTCCCGGGCGTAACCCAAAGCCTGGAACCCTAATAAATAGCTGGCCTCGCCGGGAATTCAGGGAGAGCTACCTAGCGAAGAGACAAAATATCTGAACAAGATTCTGAGCGAAATTCCAGAGAAGCTGATAAGCTAAAACTCGAATAAAGCGACAACAACTCAACTCCTGGACAGTGTCCCCACTCAAGCAACTACAAGCAGCTATAATATTCCTATATACGAAGGAGTGCGCAGAAATATAAGTATAACAAGAAAATATAGCTATAAGAGAAATATAGTCCTAAGACAGTCCAGTAGTAGATAAATAATAAAATCATCCTTCACTTATATCTAATGTGGATTTTAGTATTATTGTAGTAATTTGTTCCGGATAGATGTGCCGAAAGGTGATATACACTGGGTATCTATCAATAAGTTCACATTCCAGCGCACTCTGCATTGCTTGGTATCAACATTACAAGTATAACTGGGTCACACACACTGTTTTATAACTTGAATAACAGGCCATAGTTATACAAGATAGTTTCCTCATAACTTCATTGTATCTTTTACTCGGGGAAAAGAAAATGATTCTAGATGACTGGTAATATGAATTACCTTTTTCTCACTCATGAGTTCTACCAGTAGATCTTCAGTTAGTTCTAGTTCCATCTCTTCGTCTTGGTTGGTTGGATGGAAGGATGCAGGCAGCTTCTTAAATTCTGTGTTGTACACCATCTGATCTGACTTGGCCGCACCAACATATGGGGACCAATTGTTGTAACTTGGCACAACATGTTCTGTGGAGGCATCATCTATAATTGATGATCAGTGCAAATACATCTGTTTAAGTACTGCTTTAATGATCTGTAGCTGCATTGCACATACACACCTAGCAACCTATCCTTCACAAATACAACTAATGATTACCAAACAACAGAGGAAATAAAATCAACAAATTATACAGAAAGTAGTTGCTTGTTTCGAAGAACCTCACTCTTCACCCCCTGGGATTGAACCCACAACCTAAGGCTACATTTTGCAATAAAATCTAATGACACAATATGAAAATATATATATGTACATTTGGTCATTGCAGTGGGGCTGAAATAGTAGAAAGCCAACCTGAAGATGCTGCTGACATGATTTGCATGTCTACCCTGTCCCAGAATGAATCTTGGCATACTGTATCGGTCGCATCTTCTTGTCCACCTACATCCACCACTGACATCACACAACATGAGCACAAAGTAGAATATTAGTTTCTGCAATAATCCTATCCTTCTTTGTTTTTTAACACTATCATAAACACACACTTATTTGGCAATTTCGATATACACATAGAAGTTAAGGCAAGTATGATACTAACACTTACACCGGGGGGAAAATACCACACTCAAGGCAAATAAACTCATAATCATGAGCACACAAGGCCTCATAGCTGAGGTATGCCTTTATGATCTCGTTGTGCGGGGGATAGGAGAGCTTGTTGAACAGCTGAAGCTTGTCTAATTCCCGTCCTAATGCTGTATGAGTCTACATGATGGTTCACAACAGAGAAGAAAGTTTTAAAAAACTGCCACCGCCTGTGAAAGATGATTGATTTAACTCCACAATCATTTGCTTTAGTACAATCCAACGTAGACTAGATTATGGGTCTATCATACTAACTTGAATGCAACATCTAATCCATCTGCAAAATCGCATGGTCAAAAAGATCTTGTTCTTGTAGTTGTGAAGTCCATGTGAGGGATCGTGGTAATACACAAAGTTGCCACAACGCTGACAATTTTTTTTGAAGACTTTGATGTCTGGAACAAAAGTAACTTTGTTGTGTGAAAGTGGTGTATTTGAGAGCCAGATGAATACTTGTACGCAATGATATGTTATTCTCATGCATCCCAAATGATTAGTGAAATGATTGGTGTAAGAATAGTTCATGATGCACCTCTTAAGGTTCAAGCCTAAAGGTCATTCAATCAAATGGTTTAAGGTTGGCATTGTAATTTCGCAACTCCACCATAGAAAAATTGTGTTAGAATTATAACTCATTGGCTTGGATTTCAGTTATGAATTCTAGCTTGGTTTTCTTACTCGCAAGAACAAATATCGAATCTTAATGATAAGCAAATTATGCATAGGAACTACCCCAGAAAACAGACATTTGTACTAATTCATCATGGATTTGTATGTGTTGTATAAGAAGGTCAAACCACAATGTACTGCTCCCAACAGCAAACGTCATGATACACTTCTAATCAGCGACGAGGAATCACCCCTTTAACACGCTATGACTGCGGCAAATAAATTTATACTGTATACTGACCTTTTCTAATGAATTGGTAGTCGACAACTACTCCGTTATCTGTTGATAGCTTCACAGCTAAGGCATTGTCGCACCATGGGCCGTCATTCTCCGATGGAATGAGGGAAGTAAATTCTACTGATGCGTCGAAATCCACGAATGACTCCGGATCGTACCTCTTCTTGCAGAGATATTCGATCCAATCCCTTGTTCTTTTAGCAATAGTTTCTTTCGACACATTTGGACAGTCACCTGTATGGGATACGTTTTGTTTTGTTTGCATTGTATGACCCAGCGAACTGAGGCCTTACGTACACAATTGTGGGTTGATCCCACACAAGGGCAGTTGATGGTGTCTTCGGTCACTGTGAGGAGGACTCTTCCCAACTGACACCACTGCTTCACATTTCCAGTGTAGACACTGTTGGGGACACACTGTAAGGCCACTTAACCACCAAGGGGCTTTGATGCTGGTCAGCCTTGCTCTTTAGGTTTTGGACCTGCACTTTCATGGTGGTAGATAGAGAAGCCTGTTCGATCGGGGGATACAGGCTCTCTTCTACATAGCTGGAAGTATTAATGGATCTGCTAAGATGTAGGCAGACGAAGTTCTGCTTCCCACGAGCAGCTGGAGCCATATTTTCTTGGCATCTATCATCTGTGCATGTCATTCCCTGGTTCATTCCATGGGTTTTCACCTTCACATGCAAAGGTCTAACTGGTCCTGAACCAGTATGTTTTTCTACAAGAAAAAGTCCAGCCTTGTCGACGCAACAGCTAGGGTCTTTGGATGGTTCCTTTTGGTGTGTCTTTAAGTGCCTTCTGACATTTTTCTTCGAAACTTTCTTTTTGCATACATAGCATTGAGTTGTTGCCAGTTTCCTGCCTTCATCAGGAGGGACAATGGCTACTTCAGGGTGTACAGCATTTGAGTCATTGCACGGCACTGGATTCGCTGTGTATGGTTGACAGATGACGGAACAGTGTCATCAACCAAGTCTAGAGGCTCAGCAACTTCAGAAAAGCAAGGACACTTTTTTACGTGGTGTTCTGCTGTTCGCGTCATTCGTCCGCACACACAGTGATAATGTGAGCGTCTGTGCTCCATGCATGGCAAACGGCATATCAGGAATCTCTTCCCTGCAACAATTATACATTTCCATATCATCCACATATAAAGTTAAAAAAAAGTAAATGTATTGTAGAGGCATAAATACAAAGCCTTATATTCTAGAAACATAAAAATGGCCCCACAGCTCTGGCGCTTTTGACTATTTTATTTTCAAATAAGTTTTATGACTGAATTTAATCATAACATCTATGATTCAATAATGTATTCAACTGGACACAACAACCCACTCAGTAATTCAATCACAAGGAAAATGTAAGCTTAAAAGTGATGGTCAGTGCATTCAGTCCATTTAACCAAGTCTATTAACAAAACATACCACCAGAATGTATCAGATATTCCTTATGTGAGGGTGTCAATTAGGGAAGGGTTTGGGAGTCATCATTAACATCTGCATCTTAGGTCCCACCAGACTTAACATTTAGCCTACTATTAATTACAAATGATTTTCAGGCTACATAGTAACTAATTTCCAATTCCCTGTTAGGTTTACATGGTATAATAGATAAGTCGTAGATCAAAGGTGTTGATTGGGTGAACGACCTATTTTAGACATTGAAATGGAGTGGGGGGGGGGTTGTCAATGTGTTATTTGGCTGTGCTAGCTTGCTTTATAGCAAAATGTGGTTTACAAAATAACAGAAAGATGGACAGACATAGGCTTGAGCTCTCCTAAAACCAGAGCTAATACATTGTAACCTCAAACTCAAAGGTATTTACCTATGTGCAAGAGAAAACATATCTTTACAAACACAAAAACATACAAGAGCATCAGAAAGCCTGGTGCATTTCACATGGTGGGAAGATAGGAGCATACACCTCTTCTCATTAGGCTACCCTCTTAGCAAGGGGAGTGAAACCCTCTCAGCAAAGCTGATGTAGTGAATCACAACAGCTGTTAGAATGGCTTGTTGCCGGGTTATAATGACCTTAACTGTTTCAGAGGCAGAAGGGTATGGTGTGGTTCTGTTTGTTTTCTTGACTTTACTCACCCTTTACTGGAAATGTCCCACAATTATACTCAGTATCATATTCAGACAGGTAAATCAACACGGCTCATTTATCTTGTTTAGTGCGTACCTAGAGGAGTATAAGCACTTATGAAAGCACCCATTCATTCATTCCAGCCACACACTCAATAGTAGATATCATTCTGAACAAGTTATGTAGATGGATATGGGGATGGCAGCTGAGGAGAAAGATACAAAATGGCACCTTACCAGAGCAAGAAAAACTGTGGCTCTCATGGAATCTGACCAAATGCCGCTTTATAGCTTTCGGTGTAGAGAACATGAACTTGTCCAAGGGACACAGGGGACATGGTGCACAGACAGGGAAGAGACGAGGGATGATGAGCCGACATCGGCATCGATAATAGACTGATGATTACCTTTAAAAGCAAATGAAAATCTTCGATAGCATTAACCAGGATACAATGTAGGATATGTTCTTGATAGATATGATCAATAAAGAACACCTATATAGACCATAATTTAGAGCAACGGAGTAAGAATGGACATCATAAAAAACTAAAGAGAGCTTTAAGATTAACAGCTTTACTGACAACAAAAGGCACAGTACCGTCCATCTGCTGGGGAGTTCTACCAAATTCTCTGGTGGCAAGCTCGACAGAAAGGTCTCTCCAAGTCACCTCCAACTTCTGTAGCTGATCTACAAAGGCCATCAAATATCAATTCTATGAGAACACAAACAAAGCATTGGCGTATCCATTTGGAACACACTGGGTCACCCTCTCCATCTGACTCTATTGGTGTATCCATTGGGAGCCCACTGGATCGACCTCCCGTCCTCTCTATTAGATACCATGTATTCTGGGTCCACTGGGTCGACCTCTCCTCCTCTCTATTAGATACCATGTATTCGGGGTCCACTGGGTCGACCTCCCGTCCTCTCTAGTGGATACGATGTATTCTGGGTCCACTGGGTCGACCTCTCCTCCTCTCTATTAGATGCAATGTATTCTGGGTCCATCGACTCTCCTGTATTAGATACAATGGGGTCCACTGGGTCGACCTCTCCTCCTCTCTATTAGATACGATGTATTCGGGGTCCACTGGGTCGACCTCTCCTCCTCTCTATTAGATACAATGGGGTCCACTGGGTCGACTCTCCACTGGATGTATTCAGGGTCCACTGGGTCGACCTCTCCTCCTCTCTATTAGATACAATGTATTCGGGGTCCACTGGGTCGACCTCCCGTCCTCTCTGTAGCGTACGATGTATTCTGGGTCCACTGGGTCGACCTCCCGTCCTCTCCATAACATACGATGTATTCGGGGTCCACTGGGTCGACCTCCCGTCCTCTCCATAACATACGATGTATTAGGGGTCCACTGGGTCGACCTCTCCTCCTCTCTTTTCGATACAATGTATTCTGGGTCCACTGGGTCGACCTCTCCTCCTCTCTATTAGATACGATGTATTCGGGGTCAACTGGGTCGACCTCTCCTCCTCTCTATTAGATACAATGTATTCGGGGTCCACTGGGTCGACCTCCCGTCGTCTCTAGTGGATACGATGTATTCTGGGTCCACTGGGTCGACCTCTCCTCCTCTCTATTTGATACGTTGTATTCGGGGTCCACTGGGTCGACCTCCCGTCCTCTCTATTAGATACAATGTATTCGGGGTCCACTGGGTCATCCTCCCTACCTCCCTCTAATCATTGGTGTACCCATTATTCAAATAAACTACGTAGTCTATATCTTTTTATGAGCCGGCACAAACATTTCCCCTAGGCGTCCACAAAATTCATAGCAGCCAACTTTAAGGAATATTGCGATATATTTTGATATATTTCGATTGATATGCCACTCTTTAAACTATGCATCTGTCACTATCTACGCTCACAGAAACATTCCACTTTATATAAGTGGTTTTGTTTATATATAATAAGTCGTAATTTACCTGATAAATTGCTTTCCATGTCTAGTTTCCGCGTCTCGACGAGAAAAGGCGAACACAGCAATGGAAGTTTCCGCCTCACCACGTGGAAATAGTCGAGAGATGCCAAGGAAAACAAAAACGAATGCTCCCTTGGTGTTACGCATCGGGTCGACACAACTGGCTCCTGGGGCCCGATGGGTCGACCTCTTCTCCTCGAGTGTTATATAATTGGGGCGTATATCCTCCCCTAAACGAAATGGTTATTGCCACGCAGGCGTGCGAACAAAAATTGGAGATTTCCTTATTCGCACGCCGGACGCATGCGCTTTGGGTGGGCATGCCTCGTTTTCGCTTGTGTAGGGCAGAGCGCGAAGTAGGCAAAGAAACTCCGCCTCTGACAGCTCCGCACTGTTTACTACTTTCGATTTCTCACATCCGAGCTGTAGTGTCATCAGATCATCAAAACACCAGGGGCGAGTTGCCTTGCCTAAGCGAGAAGCAGCATTTACTTTGTTAACCATTGAGGCGGAAAATGAGATATACGTGGGATTAGAATAGAACTACATGTCGGTCAAGAGTTTAAAAATTTTGAAACGTTCAGGAAAGGTTTGATGATATATGAGGAAGAAATATTCGTTAAATTCATCAAGATTGCATCTAAGACAGTGGGAGCGAAGAATAAAGGAGGGAAAAGCTAAATACCAAGCAAACAAATTCCATTTTTGTTAAATGACAGATAATTTATCTTATCTTATCTATTCCCACGCTGGCGTGCGAATATGTTGAGCGCATCACACTATTCCCAAGCCGGCGTGCGAATACCATGATCATGCTCTACTATTCGCACGCCGGCTAGTGAATAAGCTTGACAACGTTCGCTATTCCCAAGCCGGCGTGCGAATAACCTCTTCCCTTTCTAAAACCAAGTATTCTGTACCCAGGAGATACCGCCACACAACGCTTCATGTCCCAGTAGTATAGTCCCAGTACGCCTCGACCCGCTCATTATAATCAATACTTGATTATCAAAACATTGGTATTAATCACCAAGCACAGTTTGCATTGACTGAGTTGGATATCATAAGGAGGCGAAGTTGATATATTATATAGTTAAGAATGTGCCACAAATGTAGCGCAGCAGGCCAACAGTCGATCGAGTTCTACCTTGTTGGTCTAACAGGAGAACCCACTTTTATCAGTAGATTGACAAACATGCTTAATTCATCACAACGCACTGAGAAGGATGTACAGACACCAAAGGTGAGAGTTGTAACTGAATTTAATTGCTATGGGTTTTTTTTAACCAATCTCCAGGCGAACACTTGATATTCGATTAATTTCTAACTTTTCGGCGAAATTCCACTCCGAATTCTGGTGGGAAGAATTCCCTGAACCGGTATCTTGCATGACAGTGTCATACCGTTATTGTCATCATCCGCCTGATATTACTTTTCACAGGTGAGTCAATTTAAACTAGATTTACACCTTATAACTCTCTGACCTAGTTGCTTTTTCCTCTCCTTTATTAAGCATCACAACAAGTCCATTTCCAATCGGCTTATGTAGCGCAATCTCGCCGCCATATTGGAAATTAGTTGGAAAAGTTAATCGCCTCCCATAGTTTAGGCGAGTATGCATATTTACAAGTTATTGCGGGTGCTGAAACTCATTCGCTGTAGGTAATTATGATTACTTATTAAATTGCACATTTTACATCAGGTGAACATCGTGAAGGTAAGGTCGTATCATCGAGTTTTCTTCATTGGCGCGGCTATTTTCGAGAACCAAGAGCTCCACTCGGTTCAAAAAGAGCTACACAAATGAACCATCCCATTTCACCTCTGGTAATGAATTTTCCAGAAGTTCGGTTTGCTTACTGGTTGCCAGGTTTCCCTTATTGATCATACATGGCAAGTTAATGTATCAGTGTTATATCGCTAGCGGGAACAGTATTATAGGTCAGTATTATTTCGTGGTCTACCCCCCTGCCCATCCGTCAATGCCCATTTGTAATCATGTTTACCCCCCACCTTACAATATAATAGCTATCACATCATCATAATGAAGCCCGACCAGGCAAAATATCCTCAGCGTTCACCCTATCATACCAGATATCGAAGTGTTTTGAATGCACAGCAGTCAAAAGCAACATGAGTATGAAAGTGATATGCAGGTGTAGGTCATTTGAGAACTGATATCAAATGTTCAAACGTACCATACGTTCTCCATCCATTTATTCCACCAGCCAGATGACGATTCCCTCTTTCCTTCCCGTGTTCCTGAGTCCGACATTGAAATAAGGACTTCATCAATATGAGTGTATCCCCGCTTATAACATCTTCATCAATATGAGTGTAGCCCCGCTTATAACGTCTTATCAATATGAGTGTAGCCCCCGCTTATAAAGTCTTCATCAATATGAGTGTAGCCCCGTTTATAACGTCTTATCAATATGGGTGTAGCCCCGCTTATAACGTCTTATCAATATGAGTGTAACCCCGCTTATAACGTCTTATCAATATGAGTGTAGCCCCGCTTATAACGTCTTATCAATATGAGTGTAGCCCCGCTTATAACGTCTTATCAATATGAGTGTAGCCCCGCTTATAACGTCTTCATCAATATGAGTGTAGCCCCGCTTATAACGTCTTATCAATATGAGTGTAGCCCCGCTTATAACGTCTTATCAATATGAGTGTAGCCCCGCTTATAACGTCTTATCAATATGAGTGTAGCCCCGCTTATAACGTCTTCATCAATATGAGTGTAGCCCCGCTTATAACGTCTTATCAATATGAGTGTAGCCCCGCTTATAACGTCTTTATCAATATGAGTGTAGCCCCGCTTATAAAGTCTTCATCAATATGAGTGTAGCCCCGCCTATAAAGTCTTATCGTCTTTATCAATATGAGTGTAGCCCCCCGCTTATAACGTCTTCATCAATATGAGTGTAGCCCCGCTTATAACGTCTTATCAATATGAGTGTAGCCCCGCTTATAACGTCTTATCAATATGAGTGTAGCCCCGCTTATAAAGTCTTATCAATATGAGTGTAGCCCCCCCTTATAACGTCTTCATCAATATGAAGCCCGCTTATAACGTTCATCAATATGAGTGTAGCCCCGCTTATAACGTCTTATCAATATGAGTGTAGCCCCGCTTATAACGTCTTATCAATATGAGTGTAGCCCCGCTTATAACGTCTTATCAATATGAGTGTAGCCCCGCTTATAACGTCTTATCAATATGAGTGTAGCCCCGCTTATAACGTCTTATCAATATGAGTGTAGCCCCGCTTATAACGTCTTATCAATATGAGTGTAGCCCCGCTTATAACGTCTTATCAATATGAGTGTAGCCCCGCTTATAACGTCTTATCAATATGAGTGAGTGTTAGCCCCGCTTATATAAGTGTAGCCCCGCTTATAACGTCTTATCAATATGAGTGTAGCTCCGCTTATAACGTCTTATCAATATGAGTGTAGCCCCGTCTTATCAATATGAGTGTAGCCCCGCTTATAACGTCTTATCAATTATAACGTCTTATCAATATGAGTGTAGCCCCGCTTATAACGTCTTATCAATATGAGTGTAGCCCCCCGCTTATAACGTCTTATCAATATGAGTGTAGCCCCGCTTATAACGTCTTCATCAATATGAGTGTAGCCCCGCTTATAACGTCTTATCAATATGAGTGTAGCCCCGCTTATAACGTCTTATCAATATGAGTGTAGCCCCGCTTATAACGTCTTATCAATATGAGTGTAGCCCCGCTTATAACTTATGTTTCATTGGTCGTTTTATATCTTGCGTTTTAGCCTCGATATAGGTCATCCTGTGATGTTACCGACGCTGTAGATGGTAGGAACCAACATGGCGGCAGGGAAATGCGAATGTACTTGACTGAAACATTTTCTGTTCTGTGTGATGATGTAGCATTAAGGCACGCATGATGTTCACACAGCGAGGGTCACACAGCAAATGAGTATATTGCTCCAGCATCAGACTCATCAACCCTAACTAAACCTAAGGGGCTGCTGAACGATGGCGAATCGGGTCAAAAGCGTCGAATTATCCCACGAGGTAGTTACGTCACCCCACGAGATAAATCATTTATCTCGTGGAATAGTTTCATTCTCCTGTGGTATAATTCAAACTTTTAACCGGAATCTCCGTAAAAATGTCGGCTGGTCTTGCTTGTGTTTGCCGAATGTGACGACAGCTGGTTATATTGTACAACATTGAGTTTGGACGGTTATTGGTGGAGAAAATAATCTATATGCAAATACTGATAGAGCACCTGTGCAAATAATAACGATTACCCCGCGGATTATGGTAAAATCGTTGGGCTATACTCCATGATAGCAGTTACCGTATAACCCTCAGTATGGACAATCTAGTATATACACAAGACCCCTGTTTCCAGACATATGTTAAAGTAAAGGGGATGTCATGTTTTGCTATAAAAGGATGTGTTTATTTGAATGAAGACTTCGTTCAAAGCAGTGTCGACATTATGATGTCAAAGAGAGTGGGATCAAAGGATGGTATTGCACCTTTGCACCTACTCGCGCGTTGTGATAAGCTGTAGCGACCCCAAAGTCAATTGGTTATACAAAGAGAAAATCTTAGGAATGTTTAATTATGCCTTTTTCCTATTATCCTTAGCACAAATATATTCTGCCAGGTCTATGGTGAATATGAAATATATTTAAATGTTCCATTTACACAACAGCACTGTGAGCCGCTAGTCACTGATGGAATGATCAGACTTGTGCATCAAGCAGGTCGTCATCCCTTAGTTAACTGAAGGTTATTGCTCATGCGATTTTGCAGTCCGTTTTATCTACATAAGTAATGCCATTGTATGGTGGAAAGCCGAGGATCAGAGATGCTGTGACGCATTGACTCACTCAGATCAGCGAGCCGAGGATCAGAGATGCTGTGACCCATTGACTCCAACAGATCAGCGAGCCGAGGATCGGAGATGCTGTGACGCATTGACTCACACAGATCAGCGAGCCGAGGATCAGAGATGCTGTGACGCATTGACTCCAACAGATCAGCGAGCCGAGGATCAGAGATGCTGTGTCACATTGACTCACACAGATCAGCGAGCCGAGGATCAGAGATGCTGTGTCGCATTGACTCACACAGATCAGCGAGCCGAGGATCAGAGATGCTGTGTCACATTGACTCCAACAGATCAGCAAGCCGAGGATCAGAGATGCTGTGTCACATTGACTCACACAGATCAGCGAGCAGAGGATCAGAGATGCTGTGACGCATTGACTCACACAGATCAGCGAGCCTAGGATCAGAGATGCTGTGTCGCATTGACTCACACAGATCAGCGAGCAGAGGATCAGAGATGCTGTGTCGCAATGACTCACACAGATCAGCTAGCCGAGGATCATTAATTAATCTGAGGTGGATATCACTCTCATTCCCTGTCTGCAGTCAAGAACACGGTGTCGGCTCCCGTAGAGTCTGTCTGTTTAGGGGCATGGCTCAGAGAAGATTTGGTTATCGACAACTTCCTTCTCAGCAGAATCTGCAACATTTAGCACCCGCTGTGCATTCATTTGATGAACTGAGAGGGTAACAATCCCAGCTGAATCATCAACCTCTAAACTGGGACCTAAAGTATCCTGACTTTTAAGTTCAAATTTCTCCTGTATATGCTTGAAGCTCCAGAGGCCAGGTGGGAGACTGGAACGTTTTTAACCCCTCTAGCCCAGAACCATCTGGCAGCCATAGAAGGGGCACATCTGATTCAATGTTATACCAACCCACAGTATACATGATTGACCTAAGACCTACGTATAGATCACCTGCAGTGTTGTCAATAGCATTTTGCAGGGACACAGCATCGCCGCATTTGAACATTTGACAGAGTGTGATACATAGCACTATGAATAAACAAGCCTTTAATTTCAATACGAATAAAACGTACAAAACCGGCCCGGTATACCTACCCCATATTGCCCGCGAGGATCTGACACATCTCCTCTTCCAGGTAAAATCAGATAATATCACAGATGCGTTTGGTGTAGAGTTCTCCAACCTGTTTGATAAATACGTGGTGCAAAACATAAGTGACGACAGCCTTGTAGTTGGCTGGAGAACCAACCACATCCAATACTGGCAGGACCAGGTAAACTTTGTTGTATGGTGTGCAATAAGCGGCTGCGGAGTTTCTGCCCTGTACCACCTCAAATCTGATTCCCCAGCACTAAGTAACCTCTACAGGTTCCACATCTACTACACAATCCAGAGACTTTTAGACGAAATGAGAATAACACTGCCGGATGACGCCACTAGGTCGGCTACCAACAATACCTTCGACAAGAGAATCTACCACCAGCTCTGCCACGAGTTTGGGGTTGACGAAAACAGCGACTGGAGGATGCCAGGCGGCAACCAGGGTTTAGGGCGGATGTATTTCACCGACCCCAAAACACACAAGGTACGGGTGATCACTCATTATGGAAACCCCCACCTCTACGAATCCGTCAGGCAAACCTTTGAGAAATCAAACAACGGGTTTGTTTTCCAGGGTGGCAAGCTGCACATTGTTTCATAAAGCAAGACCAAGAGTGGGCAAACATCGCCTGGAGCACCTTCATCCTGGAAAAATCGGAGGGGTTCACATCCCCAGGTATCTCACGGATTAACCACAGCATCAGGACTTATGTCTGGGCCATTCTTAGTGCTCAGGCGCAGACCCGCTCAGAGATACTAGGTGTTGAAACGTCCTTTGATGCCCAAAAGCAATTTCAGGCCAACGTTGAGGATGCCATCAACTACCCAGTGGACATTCCTTCATCCATCCGACGGTATCAAAACGTCCTCCAGAATGCCTCCTCAAAGGTTGATTATGTGTTTGGAACGGGCCTGTACATGGCTCCGTCTGATATGAGCCTCGCCATGGAGACGTTGCTGGGTACAACAATCTGATTACTATTGCAACTGAGAAGCAGCAGATCGGCAGCAATGCTGATGTCAACTTGGTTCCGGTGGTTCCAGATAGAGGAAGCTTTGACCCTCCGCCAGATACAGATATGGAACTCCCCTCTTCAGGCCCGGCCCCTGTGGCCGAGACCGGTATGCGTGGAGTGCATGAGGATGAGAAAACCCCTCTTATTGTAGGCGGAATCGCTATAGGCTTAGCTGTGCTTTGGTTTGCTTCGTAGTAAGTCACGAAGTATCAGGAGGATAACTCCCCCCCCCACCGCCACAACTGCGGCCCATACATGTTCTGCCATCCAACCAGCCACCTTTGCAGCTGACTTAAGCAGCCATGATACGATGGAGCCAATGATTCCTGGAAGGGCAGCTGGTGCCTTACTGGCTAGGCCCTTCAGGACGTTTGCCAAGGAGTTCAGCTGTTTTTTAATCCATTCCTTCACCTCGGGCTTATCAGCTGGCGTTGGTGTTGGTGCCAGGGTTGAACTAGTGCTCCCTCCACCCGTCAAAGCAACTACCAGGGTCGAGATTGCCAATCCAATCACAGTGAGGATAGAGGCAATTGTTATGCCCTGCTCCCGGAACAGAGTGCGTACACGCTCAGCTAGCGTTGTGTCCTCGTTAAGAAGTCTGTTGATCATTTCCCTGATTCGGTTAATTTGGGTTCGCAGACGTTCACGGTTTACAAAGGCAGCCTCAACACGGACACGCCGCAGGTACTTCAGCTCTGCAAGCTCATTTGATTGCAATTTCCATGCTGGATCTCCTTCCCTCCCTGCCTCCTCCAAGCTTGCCATTTTAGCTTCCCGTCGGGCTATATCCCTTTCATTCTCAGTTATCTTAGCTAGGTTGTTCACCAGCTCACCCCTCTGGGTCTGCATAGCCTTGTCAAGCCCTACAAGCTCTCTGTATGGTGTTATGAATGTCCTCTATTAATCTTGTTTCTTCCAAACCACCTTGCTCTGTCACGGCTTCAGGGTCGAGGGCGCTCATTTCAATCTCTCCAGCTTCCGCTTTAGCAGCAGCTTGGTCAATGCCTTGTAGGGCTTTTACTGCCTTTGTGGATAGTTCAGGTGTTATCCCAAGAGCCCGAGCAAGCTGTGTACCACCGTAATCTAGGATACTCCTAGGAGAGAGGAATTTGTTTGGATTGTTCTTCCATGTCAGAAGCTTCCATTCTCGGCCCCACTTAACCCAAAGTTCACCTTGTTGAGCCGATCTAAACTCCAGAGTGGCCTGCAGCCCATGCTTAGACACTGCCTTCTCCCACCTCGTAACTAAGACTTCAGTTTCTTCTTCGGAACCCATCTGATCTTCTGTAACTCAGCAGACATTTCAGTAATAGCCCATGGTGGAATAGTCGTACTCGACGTATCTACAGTTTCGTCAATGAGGTTAGTCTCCTCATCATCAAATTCCTCTCCCCTCCCATAGCCCCCTCCTCATCTGCATCGTCAAATGTTGGGTTATCAAACTCCATGTCTGTGTGTTAAAGATATAAGTGTAATTAAGAATTCAACATGACGAGTACTTACGGACGCAAACTAAACCCACACCGCCGGATACGCGAACTGCTCGTGGTAAAGGGCGCGCGAAAGTCCAAGCACTATCGACCAGAACCAACAACTGCTGATCTGTCTTTGGCGAACTTTGCTTTGCAATGGCGGTCCCGTTCGCTTATATATTAGTCCTTGAGGGAATGCTGCCGTCTTTTTTCCCGATCCAATTAAGAATTCTAACCTGGAATAATGCCGAATATTCGAATAGCGAAATATTCAACACTCTCGCTGGTGCCATGTGCTGGTGACGTCAGAGGAAGAACACTTAGAAAAACATCAGTGCCTCAGCAGACATTGACCGTGTTACATGAGAATAAGTGAGCATGAGTGTTCACATATGAAGTGAAGAAGAATGCAACAGTAGGACCGCACTCTCTTGGTTCTCGATGCCACGTTCCGAGCAACGAGTTGCTGCAGCTGTATATGACAAGAAGGTATGCAAATGATCGCCACTGCCGTAGCATCTTATTCACAATCACAGTTTGCTCTTTGATCATCGTAGAATCGACCATAACGATTTCGGCGTTGGGTCAAAGAGCTTACAGCTATACCTACAGGGCCTCACATGCGCCTCCGCCATGTTCTGATCAATGTCGGTGGTCGCCTTGACCACGCACTAGAGGACTCCGTATAATCAAAACATGCAGCGATGTGGGGACGTTGGATCAACTTTGCGTTCTTGCTGATTTTATGGTAGCGCCACCTGACGAATGGCATGTATTTCATTCATTTGCAATCACACAACATAACAATTCAAAGTGAGCTGACTTAGCACAGCTGTAAGATCGACTTTTGAACGGCTAGTATATCGCGTGTAATCACAAGTGGGTTTGACTCAGCACCAGAGACTGCTTGCATATCTCTAATTATGCATAGCTGTAGCGGCTTGGCGCTCGGGCGCAAGGCGTCGGAAACTGAGCGCCTGTGATGAAGACACGCAATTATACTTGTTCCAACGTTCGGTTAAAATGTGGAGGAGTAACGCTACTGATCGCCTCCTATCTCTTTCACTAGCTACAGTCTAATGTCGGGTTATCTTGTTTGATTTCTATAAAGAAATACATCTCGTCTCAGTGTTAAGGACATACCGGCATAGTGATTAGCGGATGATTCGCTGTTTTTATGCACACCATGTTACGTAATTCATCTAACGACAGCAGCTTTTACTGATGCATTATGTGTCTTCGCGCGGGCTGTAGTTTCCTCGATGTTTTAGGCATAGTAACCGCAAACCAGCCCGTCATATCGTCATCTTCACGACTAACTTTGTCCAATTAGGTGCGGTATGACTAGTAATTGGTGAATAATATCAACATAAGAAAACGTCTAGCAAGCGGTTCAGGCTGACTGGTCGATTGGCTGATGGGCTGAATATTATATTTGTGGCTTGTGATGAGGGAATGTTTACCATTCTCGTCTGCACCAGTGAGGTAATCCAAAGCAGCGTGCTGCGGAGCCTTATCACGTGCAGAATAGGGACATTTGATCTCCAGCTCCAGTAGTCTGGGCCCACAACATTCACACGACAAAACACCATCCGTAGAGGCACCAAGATGGGCCTAGTCTGGTTTGATATAAAGACCAACAGGAGACACAGTGAGTTTCTGGTGAAGAGTTCCCATATGGGTCAGATAGGCTTGTTTGGCCTTCCCTTCATTCTCAATACCCCATTGTAGTGTCTTTGGAACACGTCCTGGCCTCAAGGTGTCGGGGAATAATGGTCTGGACCACCGATGCACTGACAGCCCCTGATGACTTGGATGCGGTTCTGTAACAGACACCAAGTGTTAAATCAGTAAATGTAAATTGCATGAATATACATATTAACATTTCAATGTTGACCAAATGTATATGACAGTGACAATGTTAACCCTGATTTACTGATATTGAGGTGTTAGCGACTTGACTGTTGTAGTATTACGTGTACACATCTCCCATTATGGAGGCTGTTATACTTCCTCTGCGATGTGCGTGCCACATCTGTGAGCTCGCCTGAACTTTGATGGACTGGTACAACTGGTCTGACTGGGCAGAATTGATGCTGGCACCGAGGCAATGGTTGGGGCAGGGGCTACATACTCAGATGTTATGCCATTATGTGTTGTTTGCTTCCAGTAAATCTATGCAGCTCAGCTGACGTCTTATTAACAAACTCTCTTACTTGATCATTAACTTGTATTTTTACGCAACCATGTCGACCGAGGATGTCCTCGAGCAGAACTTTGCAACACTTTCTGCTGTATGATCTTCCAAAGATCGAGTCTCAGGTCATTTAGAGAGGTAATCTATGGCCACAACAATAACCATCCTCTGTGTAAGGCAGATTGGTGATATCAAACCCCTATTTGGACCATGACTTTACTTGGCACTGGAACAGGATGAAGTTCACCAACATCAACCTTGTAGGCAGTGTTAACTGCCAACGATCACAAGCCAAAACTCTCTCTGACATCCCTGCCCACATTTTTCCAATAAAAGCTCTCCAAAATCTTTGCCGTGGTTCTGGCGATGCCAATATGACTTCCCCATCAACGGGCTGTATCGTTATCTCCACAGCCCAGGTGTATACTTTTAAGAATACGTTTTTGCTCATCCCTTCCACGAATTACCAACACCTCTCTGTTCCGACTCTCTCTGCTCTATGTCGATGGTAGAGTAAATCATACCGTTGGTGACTGAAAATAAGTGAAACTGAAAAGAAATTCGTTACCGAAAAAGTGAGAGCGAGCCTTTTTGTGCCTGCAGCTTAGTATTTAGCATCACGTCTGAGGCCCTGTAAACTAGGTAACATGGTCTCATTCATCGATCTTTTCACTCAACCCAGGTATACGGGACAGAAGCAGGCGTCTGCTAAATTATCCGAGTATTGTATCGATTGTAGTGATGGCGCAGTGTGCCGGGGGTTAAGGCGGGGGAGTCAAAAACAAAGCGCATGCTACATGTTTAATTACTTACTATTTGAAGAGTAACAACGCCGTTTAGATGCTTCAAGATTTAAAAATATAATGTTGATTGAAAATTTTCCTTGGCTGCTTTGAGGATCTTGTCAATTGACACATAATTTGTGAGCGCAAAAAGGCGGGCCAGTTTGCGGTATCGCCTCGACGAGGCTCATTACTTTTCCCACTGTTTATAATTATGTACTTCAAATATATTACACGCATGAATTGAATATTAATATTTCCATGCCATACTGACCGGTCGTCACAAAAGATTATTACAAAATACCCAAAAGAACCTGAGAGTCGATGGTGTGCTAAATACCACACGCAAGCCGGGTAAACAAGGACGAGATAGTATTAGCTGTGAAATGGCGACAGCATGTTAGATAATGGTTTTCAACAAACCTTGTATCTTTATATTTGCAATTCATGTTTAATGCCCATTGCATAGATGTTTATATTACGTTGCCAAATCAGCAACTTGCTTCAAAATACACGCGCCAGTATTGACGATACATATTTGACAAACACGCTCGGGGAAATTCGAAATGTTAACTTCAAGATATTTAATTGGTTCTTTAATAATATAAGATTAATTTTCATTTATAAGTTAAGATGGTTATAATCTCCATATTAAGCCATAGTATACGCAATTCCAACCACCAACGGTCGCGAAATACTTGGTCATACACATACATACATACATACATGCATACATGCATGCATGCATACGCACGCACGCACGCACGCACGCACGCACGCACGCACGCACGCACGCACACACACACACACACACACACACACACACACACACACACACACACACACACACACACACACACACACACACACACACACACACACACACACACACATACATACATACATACATACATACATACATACATACATACATACATACATACATACATACATACATACATACATACATACATACATACATACATACGTACTCGCCAATAAGGTATATCTTGAGGGAGAGAAATTCCAGTTACATACTGGACGTTCAGACCTCAAATGGATATTAGGGTAAAAGCAGCCTCATGGTAAACAGGTATGATAGCTTACATTTACACAGCACTTTTAGGACAACGAAGTGAGTCATGTTAAAGGGGAGGACAACCTAGTCGACGCCCTGTGGTGACGCATGTCACTGTCAATGCCTTAACGCGTCAGCGTTGTCTGATCAGCTCGCGAGTATCTGTTGTGGGCTTTAATTGAGATAAGTTGATCCTGGCTACCGGCGGAACAACACGGGAGAAAACCCACATCGAAGTAACAGGTAAAGGCTTAGAAACACTACACCTTTATGACATCACACGTACCAACGCTGGCGGCGTCATTGATCATTTGTCTCATCTTGACACTAACATCTCTGTTGTTAACACCCTTGATTCTCCGCTTGCCCAGCTAAGCTTTGCTGCAGGCCACGTCAGTATGATCCCGTCGGCAGTAGTATAGAGAGTCGGGGTTCTGGCGCATCTCTACTTATCCATTCTACACCACTAATTACCGCTTATACAGGAGATTATGACCCAAACAGGGCAGCGCGGCTCACAAGCTGGCCCCCACTGTGGGTCCAGGGGTAGAATAGGCCCACTGTATCCTCCTGCATGTCGTAAGAGGCGACTAATAGGGGGCAACCTGTTGGCCGTGGGTTGCGACTCCAGATGTCCAGATGTTGTGTAAATATATGCATATGCGCAATAGTCTACTTCTAAATAGCGATCATTCCAACACATTGTTTTATTAGGGAATGGGATTTCGCCACAAAGTTACTAGGAAATATTGCTTTTCTATATCAGTCGAGCAACCGTTTCCACAATGAAGTTTGACTTATGATGTTTTACAAGATCACATAAAAACCGGTGTTGATTCATGAACATGTGTTACAGGAGAATTCTGGCTGATGGAGCCAAATACATCAGAATGGAAGCCGTTAACGCAATGATAAAAGTGGGGGCCTCTGAAGATGTCTGCGATGGATTTTCTTCATATTGTCTCAGCAATGGAAGCAATATAAACTCCCACAAAAGAACGCATACTGATGAAAAACCTTACCTATGTGACTTTTGTGGAATGTCGTTTGCTCGCGGAGGTGATCTGACAAAGCATATAAGAACGCATACTGGTGAAAAACCTTATAAATGTGACACTTGTGGAAGGTCGTTTGCGCGTGGAAGTCACCTGCAACAACATATGAAAATGCATACTGGTGAAAAACCGTACAAATGTGACACTTGTGGAAAGCCGTTTGCTCATGGAAGTGATCTAACCAAGCATATGAGAACGCATACTGGTGAAAAACCTTACAATTGTGACATTTGTGGAAAGTCATTGGCTCGTGAAAATGATCTAACTAATCATATGAGAACCCATACTGGTGAAAAACCTTACAAATGTGAAACTTGCGGAAATTCGTTTGCTTTTAGAAGTAATCTGACAGGACATATGAGAACGCATACTGGTGAAAAACCATATAAATGTGGCACTTGTGAAAAGTCGTTCGTTCATGGAAATGATCTGAGAAAGCATATGAGAACGCATACTGGTGAAAAACCTTACAAATGTGACATTTGTGGAAAGTCGTTTGCTCGTGCAAGTCATCTAACACAACACATGAAAAGGCATACTGGTGAAAAACCGTACAAATGTGATATTTGTGGAAAGTCGTATACTCGAGGAAATAATCTGACAGGACATATGAAAAGACATGCTGATGAAAAACCGTATAAATGTGACATTTGTTGGCAGTCGTTCATTCATGGTAGTAGTCTAACAAAACATAAGAGAATGCATACTGAGGAAAAACCTAGTTAATGTGGCATTTGTGGAATGTCATTTGCTCAAGGAAGTTATCCGACAGGACATATGAGGGTTCTTACTGGTGACAAACCTTACAAATGTGACATTTGTGGAAAGTTTCCATGTGTGGAAAGCATATCCGAGCGCATATGGGTGAAACACCTTGCAAATGTGACATTTGTTGAAAGTCTTTCAGTTATGGTTTTATTTGACATATCGGAACCATACTGGCAAGGTACCTTGAAAATATGGCATTCGTAGTGAGCCTTTCAGTCATATAAAGCTATCTTACAAAAAATCCTGTGATGCATTATTATGTCCGACATACGTTGGTATGGTGACGTATGACGTATCATGCGTTCATATATGTTTACGATATTAATGTGTATCGCAAGTATGTATGATTCCCTGTGAATGAAGGCATTTTTTTTATTTTTGAAGGTAAAACTGTTTAGGGCTCCACATATATTTAGGTATCTTACCGGACAATATTATGTACATTCATCAGCTGCGCATATGTAATGTTCTTCTCATCCAATAGCATTGGTTGTTTTAGCCAGGCCTTGCTCAGCATGATCCCCATAAAGGGAATGTCATTAATGTGTAAAATATAGTATGAATGTTTCATAGATGTGAGGGGGACTTTATAGTGGCTAATGTTGTGAGCGCTTTTGATATTTCACATGCGTCAATTAATTTTGTGAGCATGTTTCATCCTATGTGTCCCGTAATACAACAAGGTAGTTGACGTTACATATAAAAGGGATATGTCCCAATTACGATGAATATTCGATCCTGTTGAGATACCCGAAAATCCACCTTCGAAGTCAAAGTACGAATGCCTCCACGAAAGTGCAGAGCCGTCTGCAACAAAAAGCCATCGATGGGAATAAATTGATGTAATTGATATTGACCGTTTCAAACTTATATTGAGACCCAACAATTATTTCAATAAACATAAGGAGGAAATTGATCTTTGTTAAAATGAATCTCATTGTTGTAAAACTCAGTGCATGGGAATACACAACCATCTTGGATCACACATTTAAATAATTGTGAACAACACAAAATATTAATTTACGTGATGACCTTGAGTTCCAAACCAAATGTTTCCCATTTGACAACAGCTATATAAATGTTTGTAATCCAATGTTGTACATTGTTTTATACATTACCTTTGAAGAATTTGTCCAGCAAGCCCTTAATAATTGTTGGTACACAAGGCGCAACTGTATCAGCCATATTAAGAACCTGTACCCTATATGTCTCTTCCACCAAGATATTTTATGTTGCATTGTATCAATTATGCTGTTAATTGTCTCAATTGTAATAATAATAAGATTGCTGGCTGGAGAAATGAGCACTATAATCAATGATGATTAGTAGCAACAATATGGGTTTTAATGAGATTGTAAGGAAACTAAGTCTACATTACATTGATATTGTCATTGATATATTATTGCATGAATTTCAGGGTGTTGATACTGTAAGTATATTTTTGCCACTGGTACCCAATTAATGATGAAAAGGTTTAAAATTTAGAAATATACGGCAAATTACCGCCTTTAATTTAGTGACCACACCTGTGTGACAACTTGATAGACTTTTCGGCAAGTGATTACTAAGTCAATCAGCGCCAAGCATCGAAATGAGTCTGACCAATAGATCCGAACGGATGGCCGGATGGCCGGACTGCCGGTGCAGTCAAGGCATACGATAAGTTGTGCTGAACTGCAAAGCTAACAAGAGTCTTGAGTATTGGTAGACATAATATTAGTACTTCGTCCACAAATTCACTCTTGTTTTAGTAATCAACCAAGTGGAATAAACTGTAGTGTTAAGATATGTAATTCCATGTTCGTGAACGATTAGTATTGTGAAATTACATATTTATATTTCTTTGCAAATCAATATTTACAGTTTGAAGGTATTGAACAGATATATCTGATGGTGTTTAACAGAGGTGTTTTTATAATGCTTGCTACTATTTGGAAAAAATAACACGGGGCCAAAATGCCTCAAAGCTCAGCTTCTTTTGACAAGATTTTCAATTAAACGTTATGACCAGACCGGATAGTAACTATCATAGGTTTAGATTATATTTATTGGCACACTATAGGGTCACAGAGCCCTCGAACTAAGCCACATTGGCCTACTAATTAAATAACATTAGATAATTATATGTTTAGGTGGGTTGGTAAGCACATTTATAAGATTCCACAAACTTAATTGACAAAATAAGCCACCTAAATGTATCAGACAATCCTTAATTGGCGGAATCATGTCAAGGTTATGAATGACCTCTTCAATCTAAGATCACTACCGACTTTATTTGGGCTTTAATCAAAATTACAAGAGGTCATCTGATTGCTCAAATTCCCCATTCGCTTGCTTTGTACAAAAAAAATCCAAAAACATCCTGGGGGTTAGAGGTCATGTAGGGCTAATTGTGTTTGCTTTAAAAACGTCATCAATATAAGAGAAGTCCATGCTTAATTTTGTACAGATTGTTTGCTTTAGAAGAAAACGCGCAATAAAAACTACCTCCGTTGGGTTTACATTGTGTAAGATATTTAACAAAAAAACTCAAGGGTCAAAGGTCACACAGGGCTGATTTTTAGTTTGCGAGGACGCATCAACATAAGAGGGTTCCATGTTTAATGTGGAGTTGCTAGCTAGCTATACAAGAAAACGTGCCATCAATACTCATTCCCCATTGGTTTTACATAAAAAAAAAGATATTTAACAATGGCCAGGGTGTATTCACATCTTCGAGCATATGTCTTATGAATACTATACGTAATCCCATGAGCCCAAGCCATGTGGCAGGCAGTAAAGTGCAAAATTAAAACCTGTTAAAGTATTGGATCTTCTTATTATGTATTGCAATCAATCATTTATTGTTTATTTGCATAATTAATCGTCCATGTATGAGCCTTTCTAGGAAAACATAAGCAATACAGTTTGGGTCCTTCAACAGCTGCATTAACTACATTAAGAGAAGCCAACAAAAATACCCCGTCTAACATACATTCTTTGATAATTATTTTCTCTAAGAAGCTTTTGTAGTGGAGCTTCCATTGCTGTGATACATTTTAAAAAGAGGACTGTTTTATTCTTAAATCATTTCTATCGATGCATGACTAGTTTTATACGCTCGCGAAATCAGAGGTTGTTTGTGTACAAAGAATGGGTAAAATTTAATACATCATTTTTTTAATACAATGTGTAATTGTTATGTCATATAGAACATGGAAGCTGCACTAGTCAGGACTGGCCTGGTGGTGGCTGTGATGCCACCAATGACCTACACCAGCTGTGAAGACAAGAAGGTTACTGGGAAAGTTGCATAGATTAAGCAGTACACCAAGGTCAAAGTGCGACAATTTCACAATGGAGGGAAAGGTACTGCACACGACAGCGAGAAGACGGTTTAGTTATCCTTCTGTGTTAAGCGAAGACTTACAGTACAAAGTGTACAGCTGTTTTAGGTAAAATGTAATCTATATCTTTATTCATTGATACATACACTATTGTTATTGCAATTATCGTTTGGTAAATGTTTAAGCTACTTGATTAGAATTTGTACATGTTCATGTGTAGTTGTGGGTGCAGTGCAGTGGCAGAAGAAGAGGGGGAGGAATGAATTGGCATTATGAACAGACCAAGCACAGACATCGAGACATCCGTAAAGGCATCCCCACCGAAAAGTCAATTGTCCTACATAGGGATTTTCCAGTCTGTAAGTGAATATAAGAACTAGAACATTAACATAGTAATTTAACTTGGTAACGTTTGGTGTGAAGCATAAATTTAAATGTTAGTTCCTGTTGTTTTTAATGTTTAGTATAATTGGGAATTGACTGCATAGCTACTAAATTGTAGTTGGCGGCACATGCTATTTGATCGAACTTCTCTTGTCATCTCAGTGTTCTTTATAAATACCTGGTGGCTTGATGGGATTAATATGTCAGTTCGGTTTACATCGGATGTCACGTATTGGGGCCAAAAAAAAAAGTATAACACCTGCATCCATTTATCCAACACCCTTGTCATATAAGAGCAGGCAAAAATTAGAACTTGGGAACATGTGCACACAAGTCGCTCTGTCTCAGTATCTCATCAAACAGCGAAGTTAGGTCACTCCCGACAATAAAACTTAAACCGCCCCACAATGGCGACTGCAAACGATTTCGGGCGAGATGAATTCGTCTAACGACGCGTCCGGGTGGAGAGTCAATTTTCGTGTTCGCCCTTGTTTTATTACTTTCCGACGATAGTGCCAAAGACGAATACATGGCACTAGCAAGAATCACTTCCTGTAGCAATGTTGAGTGTCTTCTAGTTTCGCGCGACGTTAGAATAAAACAAGTATGTCTTTGCAGTAAAGTCACCAGAGCGTTTAAACTCAGAAGTCTAACATATACATAGAGGAAAAATGTAAATTGTTTATATGAAGCGAGATTGAGAAGCCATGATGGAAGTGCCATGATCATGAAGGGTGTGGCTTATGCGTGAGGCGGGGGTGTGGCTTATGCGTGAGGCGGGGGTGTGGGTTATGCGTGAGGCGGGGGTGTGGGTTATGCGTGAGGTGGGGGGGGGTGGGTTATGCGTGAGGCGGGGGTGCGAGTTGGAATTGACAGTGCTGGGCGAAGTTGGTGAATCAATATTTATGAAACAGACACAAACAACAACTATATGTGAATGAGAAAATAAATTCTGACAGAACAAAGCAAAACGCCACTCATCCTTCATAAATCAGAACTGGCAGAACAAAGCAAAACGCTACACACCTTTAATTAATCAGAACTGGCAGAACAAAACAAAGCAAAACGCTACACGCCTTTCATTAATCAGAACCGAGCAGCGTCACCCAGTCATGGTGGATGGGTGACATGTAGCCCGAGTAGCGTCACCCAGTCATGGTGGATGGGTGACATGCAGCCGAGTAGCGTCACCCAGTCATGGTGGATGGGTGACATGCAGCCGAGTTGGTGGGAGGGGAGAGGTCAAAACACGGTGACTATTAAGTCAATTTCACGTTGTGAGGTCATTTGGAACATCAAACCAATGACTGTATTATTGGTGTGAGCACTCACCTATTCCAGCAGTCTCCGTCTATTCCACAAGAAGTAAACAGCCCCTACGCTGACCAGCAGTATCCCTAGAACTCGTCCAGTAGCTCACTTGACCACTAAGGACCTGGACGACCAGCAACAACGCATTGCAAGAAAACAAGACGAGATTAGTGATCCTTACTTCGGCTGTTGCCATTTATGTTGTCGGAAATTACCCTTCCTGCTTGTCGGTCAAATTTGTGCGCAATGATGCCAACAACTTTATTGAGTGAAAATTTGATGAAATCTACATTATGTAACCATCGATAGCGAGGTAGTTATAGAACGCGTAATGATTTACAGCTAACATTCGCGTGGTTCGTGGTTTTCGGGAGGCACCGTTATCGATGGTACGACACAACTAAATAAAACAGTTTTCCACAGTACATCATATTCCCAGTCAAATAATACTGTTGCAGCGAAAAACCATGGCGTCCGGGTTAGATGAATTCCGTGATATTATCACCAGGATATTACATATATATATATATATATATATATATATATATATATATATATATATATATATATATATATATATATATATATATATATATATATATATATATATATATATATATATATATATAATATATTATATATATATATATATATATATATATATATATATATATATATATATATATATATATATGTGCGTGCGTGCGTGCGTGCGTGCGTGCGTGCGTGCGTGCGTGTGCGCGCGCGCGCGCGTGTGTGTGTACTTTTTCCAATATGACATTGGACTCGAGATTGTGTCATTTATTGATTGACAAGTTAATTATTATTCTGCGCCAGGTTGTGAGAAACATGATAAACTTTGTGAGGTGGGCGGAGGTATTTGGTACTCCACGTGGGTGGGGTGGGGGGCACTTGTGGGGGGGGGAAGTTTGATCGGTCGTTGTCTATCATCATCATCGATCTGGATCTTGCCCATCTTGCAGTGCGGCGATGATAATGAGGATGATGATAGTGAGGATGATGATGATAATGATGATGATAGTGAGGATGATGATGATAATGATGATGATAGTGAGGATGATGATGATGAGGAGGAGGATGATCTTGACAAACAACATTTGATAGTCCGCCACAGTTCTCCAACACCGTGTGATATTGTTAAAAATAATGTTTTATTTTCCTGCTTCGATAAATAAACCACACATACAGGGACCGTGCGAGGAGTGTTCCGCCAGGAGGCGCAGTCAACTACACCCGACATCTAACCATCTAAACACACTCTCGACCAGACATCAGCTGACGACGGCTTGATTTGTCTCCCCATCATCAGCAGCAGTTCCGCAGTTCGTCGACGGCTCGGGACGCCCGACGCCGCCCAGGTCGACGTCGAGACGATGATGACGCTCCTCAAACAGGATCACCATGGGAACACAGACTCCGCTGGCTCCAACCAGCAGCCAGTTCATCCAGCCTGTCCCTGTCACACGGGGCTTGTATTGGCTCTAATCATGCGTTATGATGACATAATCATGACATAATCATGCGTAATGTGGCACAATGATGGCATAATCATGCATTATGATGACACAATGAGGCATAGGGATGGCATAATCATGCGTTATGATGGTATCGTATTTAATGTGACTGCCAAGGGTAGAAAAGTCCGACAATCCTTCCATCGGCGGCTATCTCTACAGCAATCCTATCAGCTTTCTTGTGAATTGGACATTTTAATTTACATGAGTTTTTACTGCCATTAAAAACGGAATAGGGATCGCTGATGATAAAACCGACATGACAATTTTCACCTACGATGCAGAAACAAGCTACGAAACGCAAAAGGACATCACAAATTTAATAAGTCTTCACTCACCTATATTAGGTAACCAAACGACAGAGAGAAAGACAAGGCACCACCAGTTCTTGAGGAGGGTGAGCACGGCATTTGTAACAGCCTCCGGGGCGGGGTACGTGGTTTCGCACAGCGTCTCGAACACGAGTGGTACCATGGCACTCATACAGGTGGCGCTGATCACGCGGGAACTATACAGGCTGGCTGCACGGCGAGTAACGGTCGGAGTAGTGAAAATCTTATAAACCTCGTGTGAACTCAACTTCAATCTAACCGCGTCAACGAATGCCGAATATACAAGATTGATTATACGGCTGGAAGACTTAGAAGCTACATGCGACAACTTATATTCACCACAATTATTTTAAATCGTAACACAATACCGATATGTTCATGCGCCAGTGTTCTAGGGAAGATTACAAAAAAAATAATGAGCGGCACTAGTGGATGAGTGGGCGTTACCTTCGGGGGCGGGGGCGTTACCAGATGAAGAGGGGTGACGCCAGTGAAGGAGGGGCGATAGCAGGGAAGGAAAAGGAACGGGCGTTACCATTGGAGGAGGGGGCGTTACCAGTGAAGGGACGGGCGTAGCTGATGGAGGAAGGGGTGTTACTAGTGGATAAAGGGGAGTTACCAGTTGAGGAAGGGGGCGTTACTAATGGAGATATGGGCGTTACCAGTGGAGAAAGGGGCGATCCTCTCGCAGACGAGCGTGAACCAGAGGACACCTCCACAGGCTGTGGTATAGAGGAAGAGCAGAACTGGCTTGGTGCGGCCTGACAAGAGATCCACCAACCTGGACATGGATCCAACACAAAGCACAAAGCTGAATGACAGGTTAACATCATTAATACAGTTCACCCCGCCTTCAAGCAAATGACCAGGACCACGTTGCGTTATATAAAGATGAGTTGTGTTTAAAATGCCAAAATAAAATTGAATGAAGATGTGAAGTTCTCTGTTCTTTGTTACCTGGCCATGAAAACGCCGACCACAGCACCGGATAACATCCCATAGAAACCCAGATAGCCTGCGTCTCGCTACAACACACACAACGCCAATCATAGCCGTGCATTACAAGCCAGTCTGGGTATAAGGTGTTGGATCATTTAGTTTTCCCCGATTTCATTCAATGGAGCATGCTGATAGTTGTGTCTGAAATGAACGGATGAATGAAGATACTTGTGATATTCCAAAAGGTTTGAGGTTAACATCTAGACATGCGCCCCATCCGATGTACATGCCGTAAGCCACCGAGTATGGCAAGCCAAGCAGCCAGAAATTCTTCTTCCTGAGAGGAAAAAGACTTCAGTAATTAAATAAGTTGACACAAGTTGTTATTATTTAGCACAAAAGTATAAAATACAGCCATTCGGGGCATTAACGTTGTTCAATGAGATATCAGAATAGTAATCTGTGGACGAGTCTTACATTGATAAATGAATAGATCACTTCAGTGTGTATACCGATTAATTTATTCTCGCACAATAAACGCACAGGAAAGTAGTCGCACCACAGCCATGATTTGAGTACTTGTTGCATTGGAGTGCTGTTTGAAGTGTAAGATCAGTTTATAATCACCGTATTAGCAACTTGACGCCGGCCTTGAAGCTGACATTGCGGGCCTGTACCGCGAGACTAGGCGGGGTGGGAGGTGTAGACGGGAAGTAGACCAGCAGTAGGAGGAACACCCCCGCGGACCAGCCAAACTCTGATCACCACACACACGGCACATATACCAGCCAATACGCAACCAACAACCAGCAAATATTTGACAGCATTAAATAAACAAGAGGCTAATAGGCGGCGAACCCCTCCTGCCTTTATAGAGGTCAAGGTCAAGACAAAATCATGGCGCTTACGGTTCTACGTTCTATTTCATAACCAACTTCGATTTAAAGTTCAACACGTCAGACAACCCTTACAATTGTTGGCATAGTTATTAAACCGCATGACAGACACATGGTTAATTATGCTGTGATGTGCATTTATAACATTCCACAAGCCATTTAATTGTATCAGATATCAGAGGGTGTCGCTTGGGAATAAGGTCAAGGTCACTGATAAAACAATTTGCTCTAAATAGTTAAGAAACGGACAGAGAGACTAGTCATGTTGGCCCAGTTATTGAACCCTATAAGACGCATGCAATAACAAATTGTGCAAGCTAAATTGACAAAATACCTTTAAAATGCATCCGCTTCACACTTTCTACATTTAACGATGTGACCTTGGGATTACCGTCAAGGTTACTGATAACCTCTCTATTGCAAGGCATCAATAGACTGTATATTTGGCCAGAAGGAAATAACAGTGGGTCTCTATGGTACAAGAATTTCATAATAGTTGTTTTCAGTTGAAAAAGACATCAACGTAAGAAGGGATCCATGTTTAACTTGGGGCTGCTTTTTCTAGTAAAAACGCCTTTACACGTTTACGGACGGACAGACGGACACCAGAGCATAGGGTATTTGATAAGCTCTGCTGAGCAGAGGGGATAAAAGGTATAGAAATTAGGATATAATTTCCGGATAGCGACTTGAACGGATAGTTTATAATATCCCATGGGGCGGGATTTCATTGAAAGAACGTGGAAATAAAATAACAGTTTTCACGATCTCGATAGCAGAACCTCGACACATTCACTTCTGGAAATCTCATCTAAGAATGTAGGCTAGAATCTATACCATAAAGCACTAGTCTCAGATAACAGCTGTTATTTCTCATGATAGTTTGAATAGATCCCTACCTGCGTAGAGTAGAATTTGTATGTCACGTCGCACCTCAGTCGCTACAGTACTAAACAGACAAACGTAACGGAACATTAACAGATTAAAGCGGGTCATTGTTCCTCCTCTAAGCTATACCATATATGGTCAGGGTGGAGTGAGTCGCGCACCTGTTGATTGAGGACGAACCGTTAGACCAGGTGTTGTTAGCGACATCCCTCACCGCGTGCGGACCTGCCACAATAACAGCCACGATGACTCATTGCAACCATCAATCCATAAACGATCTCAGCATACAGCAACGAGTAACAGAACAGAAGACAAAATCACGCAATAGTGTAAATAAAAGTGTGTTATGAAATGTTGTCACTAAGAGTATTTTTATTATTATTTTGTTTGGTCGGGTGTGTGTTTATTTGCGTTTTATTAACGTAGCTAACTTTCTCATCACAACAAGGGTCTATGAGAATAACACATACCCACGATGAAGGGGAGACCGCCCCCTAGCGCCATTGCACGGGAAGCTACAGCCGTGGCGGTGACCCGCTGGTGAGGCGGGAACCAGCGAGCTGACATGACAGTGGCTCCCGCCATAGCGATAGGTCCGGCAAGACTGACCCCGACCTGACCCACATTCATCAACCTGATAACAGGAACGTGCGCGTCATGGTCACGTGCTGCTTCCCAGCTTATAATGCCAAGAAAGAGAAAGTTGAAAAGGCGGAAATATAGCTTTGAGAAACAGAGACCATGTGGAGAGCGGTGGCTTCTGGGATATACATCTGGCCCCCGTGCCGAGGCAGATACAGGCAGCAGACAGCAAACAGGCGATACGCAGACCTAGTATACAAGGAAATAGTGGGAAAATATAGAGATTAACTTAGACCCATTAAATACATCTTTGATTTTATTCATGTTACCAAACACTGTTTGATCAACTTATCAATATTCACTATACACTGTAGATGACATTGACCCAAAGAGGTCATCCACTGGTAATTGTCCACCCCCAATCCCAGCTAGCTCCGTAACGGACCTTTGGCGTCCATGAGCCAGGAGAAAGGGAAGATTGTAAAGATGAACATGACCGGTCCCCAGGCTGCTAGCAGTGAGATCATGGCATCGCTCCAGCCGTACGCGTACTCAGCCGACTCCGCTACAGGCCCCCACATGTTCCAGTTGTAAGACTGGGCAGACGCCAGCAAGCAGAACGCAGACAGGACGTACCATCTTCGCTTGTAAAAGATCGGTTTGAACTTCTCATTGGAGACGGTTGGGTCAAGGTCAGCATTACTAGGGTCAGAGGTCACTGGCTGATGATCTGATAAGAGAGGTTCGTCATCTAAAGAGTCCATCTGGCCCGTTCCTATAAATCAATCACTAACGATTACATTTGAAGCATTTGGCAACTTGCAGCCAGCACTCGATAATACGCGCCACAATTTACCAACACATTTCGATCGAGTGACTTAAGGTGCTATCTCGATGACAGGGTCATTTGACGTTACGCCAACATGACGTGAAGCCCGAGTGCGGGCAAATTAGACTGCAATTGATATGCCTCACATCACGAAACAGTGGAACAAAGCAGGAGTTCGGAAGGCGACAGAGGTCATGGGAAAGGCGACAGAGGTCATGGGAAATCAAGGCTAATCGATAAAGACCGAATGATGTCAACTTCATCGTTTGTTAGAGTGTTCTACATATATCTCCAGGGTTGGAGTTCGTCGCTCTGGACACAGACTCAGGCACTCAAGTCAATACCCCCGATTGCCTGTGACTCCGGACGAGTCGCACCTGAACTACTTGACCAGTATGGTTTGCGTCAGCGACGACAGCAATCGTTCATTCATAAAGGAAGACCCTCTCGCGTTCATTCGTCCCGCCACCCATCCACCCATCCACCCCCACATCCACCATCTACCCCCACACCTACCCACCTACCCCACATCTACCCCACATCCATCAATCTACCCCCACATCCACCCATCAACTCATCTACCCCATATCCACCCATCTACCCCCACATCCAACCCCCGGGGGGGGGGCACTTAAGTGTATAGACGTAGTATATATGTGCCGCGCGACGGGGTATGTTTTTTCGGCCTCTCGACTTGTACGACGGGTTTTTTGGCCTCATACTTGTATGACGGGGTATGTTTTTCAGCTTCAAATCTGTTCGACGGGTTATACATTCGCATAATACCTTGTACGACGGGGTATGCTTTTGGCCATTTTGACCTTGTACGACGGGTACGGGTTTTTGAGGTCCCGCGGCACACCCCTATCCAGAATAAGGCCAAGTGCCCCCTCCCCCGGGATCCAACCATCTACCTCCACATCCACCCATCTACCGCCACAGCCATCCATCTAAAGCCACAGCCATCCATCTACACCAACATCCACCCAACTACCCCTACATCTACCCTCACTTCCACCAATCTACACCCATATCTACCCCCACATCCACCCATCTACCACATCATCTACCCATCCACCCCATATTCACCCATCTACCCTCGAATCCACCCATCTACCCCCACATCCATCCATCTCCCCACCCATCTACCCCCACATGCGCCCATCTATCCCTACATCTACCCTCACATCCACCCATCCACCCCCACATCCACGCCCACATCCACCCATCTAACCCCACATCCAACCATCTACCCCCACAGGTATGATGTAAGGGACTGAAAGCGGCCCTTTGCGGGAGATATGCACCCACACCCCGTCCCAGCGACCACCTCAACACAGCTCGGGGTAAGCTTGGAGCTATTGTTCTTGCACCGATCTGCCAATCAGAGACAAGCTAGCAGTGTTCACGTGTCATTCAGCAAGACTGACCTCGTGGGCTCGCCCTGTTGTCAATAGTCCAACGTAATTGATCTATACACAGGATTGAGCGTTAATGTGAATTACCGTTCGATCAGCTCTGCTGTGGTTGTAAACTTTCAGCGACTTCAATGACCCAGGCCAATGGTCTCAAAGCAGACGATCTCGTTATTAGCATAACAATCATAGCGTTAGATAATGTTGAATATCAAACATCATGATGCATAGTATCATGATGGTCAGTGACTCAAGAAGAGGATTGACTGATATAATCAATTACACCCATCCCTTGGCAGCTTCAACAAGTTGCTACAACCATGTCATCCAATAGCATCACACACTACGTAAAAACATAAAGGATGCTGTCAGTAAAAAGTATGTTAAAACACAGAATCACAGGGAGAATATATGTACACACGGAAGAAGTCCCTCATTACTATTTGGGCAGAAGCAGGTGGGGTCCTACGCAGAGGATATGAGTGGTTGTTTGGTGATGGAGCCAGGGGTCAAACCTCACGTGACAGAAGGTGTGGATATATCATGTTATCTCCTGGTGTGGGCGCTGATACTGGTACTATAACAGTCTTTCCTGTTATAGATGGAACAAACCAAGCGGTAGGGATATGTAAGCCTGGTGGCCAACAAGATGCTGTAATATCTTTACAACTGGAACGAGGCATTTTTATTAACTTTTATACAACCAATTCAATGTTACCATGGTGTCACAAAGCCTAGACAGAGTCTTGGCCGACAGCGAGCGGGAAACAATTACATGTATCTTACATATGTCATATATCTACTGCGTTTACCAATGGAACAATCTCTAACGCAGAATTCAAGCTCATTATTGATGCGGTATACAAGTTTTTTCAGATAAAATGGAGATCCAGGCTGAAGCACACGAGAGGATCAAATTCTTATGTGTAAGGAAGGTGATGGGAAGGTCATATCATAACGCAACTTGTTTATGTAGTGGCCACGTATGCCTGACCATACAAAAACACCCAGTGGCCACGTATTGCTGAAGATGACATATATTTAAGTAAAGAAACAAACATAAAATGAAGCCTTTGATTAAACCACGTTATATTTGTTGAATACAGTAACAGTTAACAGACGTTAATCAGGACATCCACAATAACAACAACAGGTTACCATAGCGATTGGATCACCTGGTCTAAATAGAGACAAACTGATTCTACTAGTACATTTGACTTGAGGTTGACTCATCAGAACCATTTCTCGTCAAACCAGAAGACTGAAGTAGAAGCAGTCTGTGTTATTTCCATGATCAAACTGTACACTCTGTATATTGTATTTTAGATACATTGTACATCTAAAGGACCACTGATAATTGATCACAAATTGACAAATTAATTTGTTTTAAGATACACATTATAAAGCTAGCAATGGTTGAAACAATATAGAAAAGAAACTTGATTCCAAAATTTGACACAAATTTTCGGTTTTATGTAAAAGTCACCTCAATCGAAAAACCACCTCTTTCAAAAGCTGATCATAGCATTCAACCACCAATATAATGTGTTACTTAGACTAGAACTAATACTTGATAAGCCTTCCAAGCAATCTATCCACTTCTACCTGGATTCCATGGATGACCAGCAGTCTATAGATGAACACATCCATAAACGTGACTAGACAAACAACGCAACACAATCACAGACTCGACACAGAGCTGTCAGCGATGCCAAATAGCCTGGAGTAAGAGAAATCATGGAGGAATTATCAACAAATCAAATAATCTCACCACTTAATATGCTTTATACCATTTGGAATGATCAAAATATGGCTAAAAATAGCTCAACACCAAAGACACAGTGAAGTGAAACATCAGAAATATGCGACAAGTTTGGCCGCTTTGATACGGACGTGGCTATTGACAGAGACATGGAAATAGGTGGTTCAAGGATGAAAGGACTGCTCAAATTAATGGCATGCTGTAAGGGATGTGGGCAAGCCTTACAGTGCATTATGGGTGTATATGGGTTAGGGTTAAGGAGTGTTGTGGGGGGGGGGGATGTCCAAAATCCGCCAACAAAGCATTAGGTAGATTTTGAATTGCCACAGAAGAAGGTCAACCTCAATGGAGCAGGGAGCAATAATGATGATGTTTCAATGATTTAGGTGCCAACAGTGGGCAAAATGCTAGAGAGGAATACACATGAATACGAGCTTTCTCTGGAAGTCAGTCGCAAGCAGATTCCATGTTGAGACTTTAGTTTCTGGCCGACCCTACGATGGAGAGGATGAAGAGGAAGAGGTTGATGATGTCCAGGTAGAGATTGAGGGCAGCGAAGATATACTCCTCCGGCGAGATGGAGTACTTGTGTTTTCCACCCACAATCATCTGCGTGTCCACCACCAAGTACTGCAAGCAACACCCACACAATGCACGTTCTCATCAGCCGCAGCAAATCACAAGACAAGGACAGGTAATTAAACAAACGTAGACAAAGAACTAGTAGGTAATTAAGTGAGGGCACATCATCGAGCACTTGATGCTCGTTACACAACGCCATCACATCCCCTTTCCCGTCTCAACACACCCCCCTTGCCATCCTAACATACCAGTGAAATCCACCTAAATGCATGACTGACATCATTGAGATAAGTTACAAGTTAGTATTACTGACCACAGAGAATAGGAGAGCTCCCAGCGCAGCGTAAACCATGTTGAGGTACTGCAAGCCAACGACATTAACATTGACAGCAGATTCATTCCACCCAGCACCATGCCAAAGTCAGTATGGACAAGTTTGTGAATCCAGTCATTATTTCTACAATAGGAGAGTGACTAACAAATGACAGATCATCATCAAGATACAACTGATGCTGGGGATGGTACGGAGACAGGACTCACATTGTTCCTGATGATGGCACAGAGCAAGCCGAAGCAGATGAGGACGATGAGGAAGACAAAGAGGATTCCATTGAGGGCCGTGAAGTCAATCTGATCCAAACAATCAATTATAAATAAACAAGAGGACCACCTGAGCTCACCTGATTAACGGCTGAGATGCGTGGCAGCTTACTATCGCCTCTCTACTACATACGAGTAGACCAGGTTCACTAAGCAATCGGATACGGAGGCGGAAGTGTTCATGTATATTCAACATTAAGTAATGAACAAACTTACCTTTGTTTGGAAGGCAAAAATCGTGAGTGCAACTACAACCACCTGACACAGTACATTATGATTATATTACAGCAGAGCTCAAAGACATTAACACGTTATGATGGATAATGCATTATGACGTGCATGCCCGAGTGGTTGACGAGGAATTTAATACACCATGGGATTAAAATTAGCACATTGCATCGATGAAGGAGTCATTTTGCCATACTCTGTCATATTCAACATTTTGAAAACTAATCAATTTTGCTCATTAATACTTCATGCTGTTGCAGAGAAGATGGTATACATAGCAGACAAGAGATAGTCTTACTGCAGTAATTCCCACAGCGATGAGAACCTCGTCGGCATCGTAAGAACTACACACAGCAAGTCATTCCATGAAAGACACCAAATCATACTCAATGATCCAGGATGATCATTGTTATACTCAACGCACCAGTACAATCATTGTTATACTCAACGCACCAGTACAATCATTGTTATACTCAACGCACCAGTACAATCATTGTTATACTCAACGCACCAGTACAATCATTGTTATACTCAACGCACCAGTACAATCATTGTTATATTCAATGCACCAGGGCAATCATTGTTATACTCAATGCACCAGTACAATCATTGTTATACTCAATGCACCAGTACAATCATTGTTATATTCAAACACACCAGTACAATCATTGTTTACTCAATGCACCAGTACAATCATTGTTATACTCAACACACCAGTACAATCATTGTTATACTCAACACACCAGTACAATCATTGTTATACTCAATGCACCGGTACAATCATAGCTATATTCAACCTCATCAGGATAACAAACAGCAGTCTAAACTCACCTAGAAATGGATCCCAGAAGGAACCCTTCACATATGGTCTGAAAGAACAAATAGGGAATTGTCAAACTGATCAAAAAGTGAGTGCTCGACATCAGAATACGTCAAATATCAACTTAAAGCTCAAATACAATACACTGTGAGATCGAGATAAAACAAGTCATTAAGTTCATCTGAATCTGTCTTATGAAAGTAAGTTTCACATTGGTCTAAAACCATTGATTATGAGTATGACTTACAAACAGTCCAAGGAAGATGAAGTTGGTAGGAAAACTACGACGGACATCAGGGCAGCAAGCCAATGCAATGAGACAGACAAAAGTCATGACCCTAGAAAACAAACATCAACAACCAATGAGAGTGAGTGAGGCATTCATTCTAGAGGGATAACCAACAAGTGAGCTTATAACAGCTAATCAGAGGGAGTGGCGCATGCTGACTGAATGGCTAACCAACAAGTGAGATTATAACAGCTAATCAGAGGGAGTGATGAATCCTGACTGAACGGCTAACCAACAAGTGAGCTTACGATCTCCTGTGCATCGGCTTCTGCGCAGGCTAGGATTCGCCTCTGCACCACACAGATCGCTTTGGGGCCAATTCGGGCCATTACGCGAGGAAATATTATTACGAACTGTCATCTCTTAAATATTACAAAAACATTTTCTGTTGTGTGTGATTAGAAGAATAATAAACGTTTTGTTATGGAAAACCTTTTTATAAGCCTAATATAAGGCATTTATCGGAAAACATAGTTCCGCGGACGTTTCATGGCCGTAAAGCATTTTTAAGAATGGCGGCAGTCAGCTGTTAAAACGAATTTGTAAACTAAAGTCGACTGAAAAAAGCGATAGAGAGTTACAAGCCAGGATTGGAACTCAAAGATATGCAACGAGAGTGTTTGGAGAAGTTGTTCTTGGGAAACGACTTTGTTGCTAATCTACCAACGGGGTATGGGAAAAGCCTGATATACCATTTGCTCCCAGATTTGCTGACCCCACCCCCACCCCACCCCCTATGGGAGTTCACATGTTTTATGGGAAAAAAAATGACACACAACCAAAAAAACTTGGACTGCTAATGTTAGAATAAGATTAAGACTGCAGGGCCTTGGTTATATAACCTAAATAACTGCAGCGTATAAAGCAAAGAAAGTTCATAATCAAAGACATCAAAATGTTGCCTTTGTGGGCAATAAACACAGCTTTATTTCCCACAGAAGGGCTTACTTCCCAGCTTCCCCGATAAGCTCCATTCAATGTTGACCATTCATGTTTGTTTATGTTTGACGCGCTGCTTGTTTTCGCCCGGTCAGAGGTTAAAACCGGGTCAAATCGCATGCGCTCCGTTAACTATTGCAGAGATGTTATGTTAGCATAGCGTCAAACATGTCTGCCATGGAGAGTGGTGAGCTTATAACAGCTAATCAGAGAGAGTGATGCATCCTGACTAAATGGCTAACAAACAAGGGAGCTTGTAGAGATTAATTCTGGCCACAGTTAGTGGGCAACTAATGAAATATTGGTGAAGAAATTAATGAGCAACAAACTTAGAGGTTTATAGATATGAATGAAGACTCAAACCATTTGAATCCTTCACCTTCATAACATTACCTCCTTCAAAGGAGTAACTACAGATCTGACTGTTCGATCAGATCAGATGAGATCTGGTGAAGCTGTAACTACAGATCTGACTGTTCGATCAGATCAGATGAGATGTGATGGGTAATTCAATGGATCATACACACATTCTACTCACAGTGCCACAGCCCACAGCCAGGCATTCTGCCTCGAGTATTCTCTCAGCGGTTCACTGCAGAGGACAAATGTTCATCATTATAAGACAACCATCCCAGTGCATCTGTAGCAGTTGTAACAGCTGACATTATGAACATTCTGCCTGTCACACTCACCAGTAAAGGAAGAGGCAAATGAACCCAATGGTTACCAACAACTGGCATACTAAGATTGAGTACACTTTCCTAATGAAACCTAATACACATAGTTCAACCAACAAATAGAGCTGCTTCCAAGAAAAATAATCTCCAACCATGATTGCAAATACTTCTTTTTATGCTTGATATTTCAAGTACTTGAATTCAACACGATAAATTTACAAACCAAGACGGATGGATTTCTCAGAAAATGCAAAGTCGGCATTGTAGTTGAGATTGTCGGTCTCACTGTAAGCAGGGGGGTTCTCCACATCATTCATTGTATCAGCTGAAACATCATCTGCTAATGTGTCATTGTTTCATCATAAATTCAAGATGTAGTTTTACATCAGCAAGCTTATGGTAATTAGCAAATAAAGAATAGCTCTTTCATTGAAACCATTTTGTATTTTTGTAGGTCATTGATATCTTGTCAAAAACTGCCAATGAAATGCAAAAAGTATTCCGAGCCAAAAAAGCTGCGTCAGGGCTAATGTTCATCCCCACTGACCATCCATACAACCGCCATATAAAGATCATCCTACTGGGTTCTGTAGTGATCTCCAATATATGGCAAAGTAAAGGTAATAATGGGGTTTAACGTCACTTTCAACAACGAGGTGATATCGCAACGGTGATGGATGAGGATGACTGCGATGCTTGGACGGCTCTCCTTAAGTGCCATGCCCAAAAAGTGAAAAAGTGTTAGTGGTATAAAGAGCAGGGCAAGTGTGCAGAGGTATGAAAAGCAGGTCAAGGACAAGTGTTAGTGGTACGAAGAGCAGGTCAAGGACAAGTGTTAGTGGTAAGAACACCAGGTCAAGGACGAGTGTTAGTGGTACAAATCATTTGTAGACTGCTCAAATATTTGTCAAATGTCACCATGGACTTCGATTGAATCATCAAGTATGGCCACCACTAGAGGCCTGCCGAGATATCAACGAACGCAGGCCTGGAATTTCGTCATTTTTAGGGCAAGGCCACTTTGGTCTTCGATGGGTGCAAATTTTGAAGGGCACTAAGGTGGAAAAGGGCATTACGGCCATGGGGGGAAAGGGCACGGCAAACTTGGCCGTAATATTTGCTCATTGTCAAGGAGCATCACGGCCACTTGATGGGCCACGACGGCCGTCGTGGCCGCCGTGAAATTCCAGGCCTGGAACGGCAAGAGCTTGGTTCTTGGTATGCAAGATATGGCTACATTAATAATTAAAACGCCTTAGAAGAAATCTCACACGTAAACTAACTCAACTTGTTAATAAACATTCATTTATGTGAAAAATTATTCTTCATATGTACATTTGTGTAATTATCGTGTATAATTGGAACTCATGTAAGTATCCTTCACACCGCATTCGGTTACGATCATCGCGATGTCAACAAGACGTCTTGCACGGCTAGATTGGGGCTAGCACTGTGTCGCGGCAATGGTAATCCCATGGTATGGTTGACCAGTTGACATCAATCCTACACGCAATCGTTTTCGCCAAAAAAAACATACGCTCAATCGACATCAAAAAGATTTAAAAGTTTGAATAGTGTTACCATTAGCAAAAAACAAAGAGCAAAACCTTCGTATGAAATGCGTAACTTCCAACCAAATATCAGATGACAGATCCACAAGGAATTAGTATCGATGCACTCATCACATGCAGGTAAACTGACAAAAATTTGCATATGGCATGCGAAATATATCCTTGTCAAGTGAGCCGGTATTAATTTAAGTGTGATTCCGTTTTCAAAGTTCGACAGACTTGTTCGTGATAATACGGGGAATGCTAGCCTCTTTCTTTTTATATATCTACAAGGTATTAAACAAATGGAAGTCTCCACTTCCAACACGCATCTTCTCACGCGAAGTCTTTGTCTTTCACATGGGATATCATACATTGCGATTAGTGTTTCTGAAGCTCATTGGTTTTATTTCGACAATAAGGCATTCCGCTTATGATGATAGAATTTCATATATATATATATATATATATATATATATATATATATATATATATATATATTATATATATATATATATATATATATATATATATATATATATATATATATATATATATATATATATATATATATATATATATATATATATATATATATATATATATATACATATTGAATTTCTCGGCTATGTGGTGCAATTTTAGTTTGCTTCCATTTTTGTTGCTTAAATGACACCTTTATAATCCTTTCATGTTATTGGGAACACCAAATCATCAATGAGTAATTAATATGGACTATACTCAGAACTTTGGGCGCATATCTTTATTGTAAGTTTAATTTAACTATCGTTGAATGACTCTTTGTTATTGAACCTAAAAATGAATTTCAGCGTCCATTTCTGAAAAAAAAATGTTTTTTTAAACAAACTATTAACTTTACAATAAATAAGCAGCTAAAAAATGCACCCTTTGTTTACAAAAAAAAATCAGACTAATACCGAATTGGACCAGCAACTACGCATGCGTAACTCTATCATTTTCCGATATTATCACTGAAACTCCCATTTGCCATATTTGAGTTAAACTTCACATCGATCCCATCAAAAGTAAGAAATCAAACTCAACGCTGTAAACTGTCTGTCCAATAAAGTAGACAGGGATAACTGTCTATTTTAGTGGTTCGGTTTGTGATTTTTTTCATCCAAGACATAAGTGATCAACTGTCTGACTTTATAATGTACATTACCAGCCTTGATCGCTTTCGCTTAACAGTTCTTTGCTTGCAAACAACTTAAACTTAAATATGTGTTGTACGTCTTATACTATGCGGTGAATGCGTTACATCGTCTCTCTCGACGGGGACGAAAAAAAATCGTTGACTGGATCCCGGAACCATTCGAACGGAATCCAATGAAACGCAAAATCTCGCGAGATTCAATGTGAATGGCATTTTGCAGAACAGAGGAAATCTGAAGAAAACATATTGCGAAATGGTTAAAAGGGGGATATTATTCATTTACAGGTACCTCATTAACTTCATTTATGATTGTATTGATCTTTTGTATGAGTTTAAAAGGAACCAAGGTAATCGTAATCTTTGATCTGTATATTTTGTGTCTGAAATGTTGCTTCTTGCGAATCACTGACTGAACCTTGTGTTGCCTGTTGGATCTGTTGATTTTGTCACAAATGGTGAAAGTGAAATAGAATGACTTCTAATCGCCATTACGAAAAGGTTTTGACGACTAAGTTTGACTTTTCTCAATTAAAGCCCCTGAGTAACACTCATGAGTGTCAAATTTTATTTCTGAGTGGTAGAAACTCAGCTGAGATGTTTGTTGGCCCAAAAGCTAGCTCCGGTGTAACGGTAACATGAATTTATACCGTTACGAAGAGTTCGTCAAACACAGTCGGCAATTTCTCGTTTGGGTTGAAGGACTACTCTGCGTACCTAGAAAATAACATATATCAAGAGCCTTTACAAAAAATAGACTCTACGCGCCAAAAAACTTACCACCACTCGACGCTATTCTTCAATAAATGGCATCGATAGTTCGTTTCCTAACAAATCGCGATACGATGTCTGCCATCTTGGAAACAAATAATTCTCGCGATTTCCCGCATTGCCTTAGCATCTCAAGTGGGGGGCACTTCCCCTAACTCGGATAGGGGTGTGTCGCGGGACCTCGAAAACCTGTACCCGTTGCACTCGTTGAGAATGAGAAAAAGTATACTCCATCGTACAAGGTATTATGCGTATGTCTAACCCGTCGTAAAAGTCGAGATGTCGAAAAAACCACCCCCTTCGTGCGGCACATGTATACTATATATTTACACTTAAGTGCCCCCCCCCCCCGCGCAATGCATGTGGTTTTGAACTTGTAAACAAACATGTTGCTGTGTTTCGGACTTTTTACCGCTTCCCAAATTGATCGAACTATAAATAATTACCACGGATGAAATCACCAGCCGAAAAGGGATGAAATTGTCCGTAAAACATCATTGCATTCTATAACTACATCACTTGTGTATGTTTGGTGTTTGGTAGTTGTCTGAATCGATCTAAAAATAATTGAATGGCGTTGTTTCGAGAAACGGTAAGACGTCTACGCAGACGTCTTGTAGGGCTACCCAAAAGCTTGCCTTCGGGCCACCAACTCTGATATTTACATGTCCTAAATTTAATTACTCAAACCTCATAAATGTGCTTACCATGGGATTTGTTTAAATACGGATTGAAACTAAGAAAATACTCTGCATGCCATCCTGACATGTGGTTCATAGACACCACTTGCCCTGAGGATGTTGACATGCCTGTGTTTTATCAACCATCCAGCACAAAGTGCATTGGTTCATTTTATTGAAATTCTGACTATTTTATTTGGTGTATTTGTAAGTTATGCTTATGTGGGTTCATCACAAGACCACATGCTTAAATGGAATTAAATTCTTACAAAAATAGGACCCAAGCATTTACATATTGGGTTATAAATTTTTACTTCAAACCACTAAACTAGACCTAACAGCATTGCTTTTTAAGATGCCATTTGAGACAGGGTAGCTGTTGTGGCCTCAGACCTGATCAGGTGCTGACATGAAGCAAGCTTCGGGGCATAATATGATAAACCCCTTTGCCAAGCCAATAGAAAATACTCGTACGACTTGTATACTGTGTAATTCCCCTTGTGCTTAATCTGTTAAAGGAATTGATGTCTATTGAAAATGACTTTGGTAAAGACATCTGTCAATGTTAGTTAGCTTTAAAGCCATCTGCCCAGAGATTGCCATGGTAGGGTCTGAAAAGTATTGTAATTATTCTTGTCAAATGTGACCAGATTTTCTTCCAGATTTGTAATTGTTTCCCTGTTTGTTTACCCAGTGACCAGAAACAATGAAGCCCTCAGCTTGAGAGCAGTTTGCCAGCAGCAGCATCAGCAGCCAAGAGCAGGGAACTTGTCTGCTGATTGCTGCAGTCTTGTGTGCTTCATCTACCGTGCCAGGATATTACCTGTGACAAGACACTTATAGATAAACGTGGTCACTTGTTGCCAAAATGGCAAGTGCTAAAGGAGGATCTTCACATGGCCTGAGGCAGATAGGTCTCGATCAGATCTGGGATGATCTCAAATCTGGGATTGAACATGTGTACCGCAGACAGAACATGCAGAAGAATAGATACGTCCAGCTCTACACGTATCCTGTCACAGGTTGTGTCACTGATGGGGTCAAACAGGGAATTGGTGAGGTTCAGATCACTGACAGGGCAATGATTAAGGTCAGGTCGATGACGAGGGTCAGGTGATGGACAATAATTGCTGATCGTTTGGGATTTCTGGTTGATCATGCCAAGTATGGGCATTGCACTAACCTTGTCGATGACTTGTTTGTTTCAATAGTATATAGTTTGTTTTGCGAAGGTGATCTGGTAAAGCTGTAAGTACAAGAATCACATAGTTTTACTCTCAAATTTATAAGTAAGCATTATGTTTGCTCTTGGTTAATTTATTCTCAGGCTTGTGTTCAATTTTCACACGTCAAAAGACACCCAATCTCTGTAGCTCAATAATATTTATTCAAAATATATTTGGTAACCCTCTGTGCCATACCAGACAAATCACTTGATCCTTTACCATCAACCAGTCATGTGTACAATTACTGTACAAGCGTACATCAGTCGAGCAGCTCTGGAGCGCCCTCTAGGAATTCCATCTCCTCCTCTGTTTCACGGCGCAAGAACCAGCCAACAGGTGGCGCTCAGTTTGTTGGCCTGGAACTGTACAAACGTCTGAAAGATTTTCTCAAAACATATCTGGTCAACCTCCTCAAGGTGAGGTCACTGTTGAACACATCGTTTGACCTCATGATGTGATATTTTGTCGTGATCACGGCTCTGTAGCCAGATTGTATAGATTCTGCCTTGTTAGTAGTAAACCACAAAGGCTCCTGTCAGTTTTTCTTCCTTGACCAAATGAGCCCCGCTTCTGTCAACAAGTCCTCTACAAACAAATCATGATTTTAGCCAAACTTAATATGATGCTTGAAGTTTAGCCTTGACCTTATCTTGTACCAATGTGACTGTGTTGTCTTGTACCAATGTGACTGTATTGTCTTGTACCAATGTGACTGTGTTGTGGTGTTCCATTTTGGAATTCATCGCTGTATCAGTATGTGTAATCATATAGTATGATATGCTATGAACAGGATGGTCAGGAATTGATGGGCGAGTCTGTATTAGAGTTCTACACACGGCGCTGGGAGGATTACCAGTTCTCAAGTAAGGTTCTCAATGGAGTGTGTGCCTACCTGAACCGTCACTGGGTGCGTCGTGAATGTGACGAGGGGAGGAGGGGCATCTATGAAATCTACTCAGTGAGTCCTTGCTCTAAAGAGAGGAAGTCTTTTTGTTCATGGCTAATTGAGGGATTTTGAATGTGTAACTTTTTCAAACCAATTAATTATTATGTCATTTAAATGTTTTTTATGTGGTATTTAAGCATTTTTACAAATAAAATGTTATGTTCAGATATTTATACAAGTTTGATATTACCAGTATGTGTATGTTGATTGCAGCTTGCGTTGGTTACATGGAGGGAGCAATTGTTTAAAGCTCTACACACACAGGTCACAAATGCAGTCCTCAAGCTCATTGAGAGGGAACGCAATGGAGAAACAATCAATACACGCTTGGTGTCTGGGGTCATCAATTGTTATGGTGAGTTGTTGGACTAGCTGGCTATATCATTGTCTTTGAGAATTGTCATGGAGAGCTGTTGGACTAGATGGCTATATCATTGTCTTTGAGAATTGTTATGGAGAGCTGTTGGACTAGCTGGCTATATCATTGTCTAGGAGAAGTACATTCAGTGCTAGAAACTCAGCCAAGATGTCAGGTGGCCCAATAGCTTATGTTTGAGCCACTAAGTCTAAAATAGTACTTGCCAAATTATTCAAATTATTAGCATTTTTTATATCAGCCCGGAACAGTTCAACAAAATTCATAAATGCAAAATGCTTTCAAACATTTCAATTGTACACAGGCAGATTTCTTCAAATAATTCCATAACAAAATGTCATCAACCGTAGCATGCTTAACTTGCTCACATCCTCGCTCCTTCAGCAAGTCACAACATAATTCGATTGGTTGACTTGTTAACGTTGCAGTATATACAGACTGGATGAGAACATTAAGAGCACCTCTAGATGTAATATGTTGAAGCTTGTGGACTACGTTTTGTGCATCTTACATTGATACTTTTTCTTAGTAGTCTAAGGTAACTTTGAGGCAATCCAATTTGGATCTACTTTGCCAGTGTTTTTGGACATTGACTCTCTTTGCTATAGACTATGATCTTGTTTCTAATTAAGAATGACAACATTGGTGTTGCAGTTGAATTAGGTTTGAATGAAGAAGATCCCACATCTAAAGGCCCCACATTAAGTGTCTACAAGGAGCACTTTGAGAACTATTTCCTGGAGGATACAGAAAGTTTCTACACACGCGAGAGTTCCGAGTTCCTCCGGCAGAACCCAGTCACAGAGTACATGAAGAAGGTCAGCCAGCAAACGTCACACGCTTCACGTTGATATCACATTGAACTTGAGACGGAGTTTGAAGCCCTCCTTTAACCTGTTCCCAGTCATGCGCCTCCTTGCTTATAAACCAGATTCTTCACGATGCCATGTCATCAGGTTCTGTCATGTAGTCCCACTTTCTCCTCTTTATAACCTACTGGCTGAAGGTCACCGCAAATCCTTTTCCCAGTCTGACCACATTCTCCCTCTTTGTATCATGCAGTTTGATAGTTGCTCCCCCAAACACTATCTGACCTCATTTCACCCTCTCTACAGAATGAGGGTTGCTCTATCCCACTATCTGACCTCATTTCACCCTCTCTACAGAATGAGGGTTGCTTCATCCCACTATCTGACCTCATTTCACCCTCTCTGCAGAATGAGGGTTGCTCCATCCCACTATCTGACCTCATTTCACCCTCTCTTCAGAATGAGGGTTGCTCCATCCCACTATCTGACCTCATTTCACCCTCTCTAAAGAATGAGGGTTGCTCTATCCCACTATCTGACCTCATTTCACCCTCTCTACAGCATAAGGGTTGCTCCATCCCACTATCTGACCTCATTTCACCCTCTCTACACAATAAGGGTTGCTCCATCCCACTATCTGATCTCATTTCACCCTCTCTACAGAATGAGGGTTGCTCCATCCCACTATCTGACCTCATTTCACCCTCTCTACAGAATGAGGGTTGCTCCATCCAACTATCTGACCTCATTTCACCCTCTTCAGAATGAGGGTTGCTCCATCCCACTATCTGACCTCATTTCACCCTCTCTACAGAATGAGGGTTGCTCCATCCCACTATCTGACGGTTGCTCCATCCCACTATCTGACCTCATTTCACCCTCTCTACAGAATGAGGGTTGCTCCATCCCACTATCTGACTGTTGCTCCATCCCACTATCTGACCTCATTTCACCCTCTCTACAGAATGAGGTTAGCTCCATCCCACTATCTGACCTCATTTCACCCTCTCTGCAGAATGAGGGTTGCTCCATCCCACTATCTGACCTCATTTCACCCTCTCTACAGAATGAGGGTTGCTCCATCCCACTTTCTTACTTCATCTACCCTGTAAAGATTGAGGGTCCATCCATGCATAACACATTAACCCATAACCATCTGACCTCATTTCACCCTCTTTGCTGCAAGAGGGTCACTTCATTCCTGCCACTATTTGACCTCATTTCACCCTGATTACAGGCTGAGGGTCGGCTTTTGGAGGAGAGAAGAAGAGTGCAGGTTTACTTACACGAGTCCACACAGGATCATCTGGCAAGGGTCTGTGAGAAGGTTCTCATCGAAAAACACCTCGAAATATTCCACTCTGAATTCCAGAACCTCTTGGACGATGATAAGAATGATGGTGAGTAACGTTTGTTACATCGTTATGAGGTACTCTCTGTTTCATGCTCAACCCAATCTGCATTAGTGAACCTTTTTATACAGGAGGTAAGTATTGAATCAAGTAATCATAATGTAAAAGGCTTGGTTTATATCAGGATTTAGGTCTTTTCGTGACCTGTCGGAGTAATGTGTTCACCTGTAGGAGTAATGCCTTGACCTGTAGTAGTATTCATCTTGACCTGTGGGAGTATTCATCTTTAGGAGTTTATCTATGGTTAGCCCTTACATTGCCTTCCCTGTCTGTGACAGACTTGGGCCGCATGTACCAGCTGGTGTACCGTATCCAGGATGGCCTGGGCCAACTGAAAACGCTCCTCGAGTCTCACATCAGCAGCCAGGGTCTTGCTGCTGTGGATCGCTGCGGTGATGCTGCCCTTAACGTGAGTCTTTCTCCGAGGTCTCACCATGTTTCTTTTGACACAGTTCAAGGAACATTGATTACCAGTTACCGGCTGCTTGTTAACTATGCAGTTGATTAAAAGATACCCATAAGCTATTCACTTTGTCTAGTAGTTATTTTGGTGATCTTTGTAAATGCTGTGGTTATAATGGACCATTGTTTGTAATGGTTGATTGGATGAATGCGGATGATGTTACCATGACAACTGAGGAGGTGCTCATTGCGAGGATCAAAAGTAAAATGACCTCTCTTATGACTTTTATTCTCCCCCCATATCCTGCCTTGACCACCCAGTAAACGTGTGCAGTTATTGATTTTGTGTGTTGACTGATGGTGGGTGTATTCTGTGTGTTTTCAGGACCCTAAAGTCTACGTACAAACCATTCTGGACGTCCATAAGAAGTACAACGCCCTCGTGCTCACTGCTTTCAGCAACGATGCAGGATTCGTAGCAGCCCTGGACAAGGTAAAACAAAACTAAACTGGAGTCAGAGATTCACATTTGTGTATAGCTGACACTTGATCAACATGAAAGCAGGTAGCTTTCCTTGGAAGATGGGAGCAGGTAGCTTTTCCTGGAAGATGAAACCTGTTAGCTTTTTATAATATAATTTAAGATGAAGTGTTAGAAGTGGAGTCGGCTGATGAAACGCCATGCTGAACAAATTCAAGTCAGCCGTGCACCGGATGTTATCAAGTCCCACCTTCTTTTTCCTTATAATTCATGAGCAGAGAAACTTGTCATACATAATATAAAGTAAACAGTGATTTTTAAGAAATTCTATGCTCCATGGACTTCACTTTGAGGCTCATTTTGTTTGCAGGCTTGTGGTAAATTCATCAACAGCAACTCTGTGACGAAAGCAGCATCGGCCTCCAGTAAATCGCCTGAGTTACTGGCTCGCTACTGTGACCTGCTTCTGAAGAAAAGCTCGAAGAACCCAGAGGAGGCGGAGCTAGAAGACACGCTCAACCAAGTGGTGAGTGTAGGGGACAGTGCCAGCGGGATATCACCTCGTTGTTGAAAGTGACGTGAAACCCCGATATTACCATTACCTATCAACTAACAGACGTTAACGAAGAAGTGAAGAAAAGTCTACATTGACTAAAGACCCAATCACAGTGGTGCATCTTGGTGTATTCATTGTAGCTTGCTGTCTGTGGCTCTGTAACAGATGATTGTCTTCAAGTACATCGAGGATAAGGATGTGTTCCAGAAGTTCTACAGCAAGATGCTGGCCAAGCGACTGGTGCAGCATATGTCTGCATCAGACGATGCTGAAGCCAGCATGATTTCCAAACTCAAGGTCAGTTCAATGTCAGCTTATCAAGTTGAGGCTCCATATTAGTCTTTTATTTCATTCCTGGTATCGTGTATTCTACCCTCAGCCCACGTATTGTTACGGGGTGGAAGTGTAACCTTGCCATAGTATATTATCATGATGTTGTTGTTGTGGCCGAAGCGCCTGTGATACTATTATGGTTGTAAGAGTTGTTGAGGCCGAAGCGCCTGTGATACTATTATGGTTGTAAGAGTTGTGGCTGAAGTGCCTGTGATACCATTATGGTTGTAAGAGTTGTTGTGGCCGAAGCGTCTGTGATACTATTATGGTTGTAAGAGTTGAGGCCGAAGTGCCTGTGATACTATAATGGTTGTAAGAGTTGTTGTGGCCGATACTAAGTTGTAAGAGTTGTGGTGATACTATTATGGTTGTAAGAGTTGTTGTGGCCGAAGAGCTGTTGTTGTGGCCGAAGCGCCTGTGATACTATTATGGTTGTAAGAGCTGTTGTGGCCGAAGCGCCTGTGATACTATTATGGTTGTAAGAGCTGTTGTTAGAGTTGTGAGTTGTGAGAGTACATGCTATGTGTGTGTTTTGAACAGCAAGCGTGCGGCTTTGAATACACGTCCAAATTACAGCGCATGTTCCAAGATATTGGTGTCAGTAAAGACCTCAATGAACAGTTCAAGCGCCACTTGCAGGCTTCTGGGGAACCACTTGACAGTAAGCTTTGATTCATTTCTCTATGTCTACTGTTTCGCAGATGCTCCAAGATATTATGTTAACATTAAGACCTCGGTTCTCACAGTTCAAGCACCACTTGCAGGCTTCTGGGTCAACCACTTGTGTGCCATAAGTCTCCCCGCATGAGTGTGCCATTATTCATTTCTCTATGTCCATTTGTCCTTTCATGAGTGTTTCCACCTCTCCAGATGCTCCTTTGTACCTTATGTGTGCCATTACAGATTAGTGTTCTCACCACCTCAGAGTGTGCCATTATGTCACCTCATGAGTGTGCCATTATGTCAACCTCATTAGTGTGCCATTATGTCCACCTCATGAGTGTGCCATTATGTCAACCTCATGAGTGTGCCATTATGTCCACCTCATTAGTGTGCCATTATGTCCACCTCATTAGTGTGCCATTATGTCCACCTCATTAGTGTGCCATTATGTCCACCTCTCCACCTCATGAGTGTGCCTATATGTCCACCTCTCCACCTCATGAGTGTGCCATTATGTCCACCTCATGAGTGAGTGTCTGTTGCTGCAGTTGACTTCAGTATCCAGGTGCTAAGCTCCGGATCCTGGCCTTTCCAACAATCCTGTTCCTTTGTCCTTCCAGCTGAGGTCAGTCCATGTGTCATTTGGAACTCTGTGATAGTGAAATAACCTTCACTTGCTCTCTGTGATGGTGTGTATTGAACATTTGTATAAAAGTGTGTGGCTGACCATGACCTCCATTGACCTTGTTTATGGCAAGACTGTGACTGACCTTAACCTTGCATGTGACAGATGGAGAGGAGTTTTCATCGCTTCACCACATTCTACAGTAGTCAACACAGTGGTCGGAAACTGAACTGGCTCTACCAAATGTCTAAGGGTGAACTTGTAACCAACTGCTTCAAGAACAGATACACACTGCAGGTCAGACCTGGCAGATGGCCATCAGCGTGACTACAACAGGGACTCTTATAACGGAGTTTGACATTTGTTATGCTTGTGTATGTATGTTGGTGCAGGCGTCTACGTTCCAGATGGCCGTCTTGCTCCAGTACAACTTGGGTGATAACTACACAGTACAACAGCTCCAGGAGAGCACACAGATCAAAATGGTAGTCTACCTAGCCCCAATCATGGTGCTAGCAAGTTATCATACAGATCAAAATGGTAGTCTTCCTAGCCCCAATCATGGTGCTAGCAAGTTATCATACAGATCAAAATGGTAGTCTACCTAGCCCCAATCATGGTGCTAGCAAGTTATCATACAGATCAAAATGGTAGTCTACCTAGCCCCAATCATGGTGCTAGCAAGTTATCATACAGATCAAAATGGTAGTCTACCTAGCCCCAATCATGGTGCTAGCAAGTTATCATACAGATCAAAATGGTAGTCTTCCTAGCCCCACTCAGGGTGCTAGCAAGCCATCATGCAGATCAAAATGGGAGTGGGGGGGTTACCCGTGGGGCTTGATGAAGTTCTGATTAACTTTGTAGTAGTTAGTATGTGGTGTGCGTACATGGATGTGTCCCGGTGTTACTTAGGATATCCTGCACCAAGTGCTACAAATCCTGCTGAAATCCAAACTGCTTATCTCCGAGGAAGAAGACGCGGAGCTCACAGCCAACTCATCGCTCTCCCTCTTCACCCAGTACAAAAAGTTAGTTCAACCATATGTGTTGGCTATGCAACAAGAAGGGTGCAAGTCGTCATGACAATAGTATGCCTGGTGTCAGTTTGTCTGTTGTCATGGAATCTGTATATATATCTTGCCATGGTGTCACAATATCCGTGGTGATGATGTCAGTACTTCTCGACAGGGGTTGGTTAGTACTTCTGTTGTCATGACATCCGTTACCACGGCACCAGTGATGCCCCATATCAATCACTGTGCTTTGTGGGTATGTAGTAAGAAGTTGCGTGTGAACATCAACGTTCCGATGAAGACAGAAGTGAAACAGGAGCAGGAGGCAACTCACAAGCACATCGAGGAGGATCGTAAGCTCCTCATCCAGGTGAGGTCCTACACACATGCCCTACATATCCCGCTAGTCAACTTGTCATGAGCAAAATCATTGTTTAAGGCAAGCAACTGTGATGTATGACTGATAAGAATATATGTTTGCTGGTCTGTTTCAGACGGCTGTGGTGTATGACTGTAAATGTTTCTGGTCTGTTTCAGACGGCTGTGATGTATGACTTTGAGTTAACGTTTGTTCGTCTGTTTCAGGCGGCCGTGGTACGCATCATGAAGATGAGGAAGACACTGAAACATCAGCAGTTGTTAGGAGAAGTTCTCAACCAGCTGTCAGCCCGCTTCAAGCCCCGTGTGCCTGTCATTAAGGTGCTCTTACATACACACCCCTCTTCCTACCTCTGCCTAGAATACACGCATAACTGGAATCGCTTTTCTCTCATGACTTTGGTGAGGCTCCACCTTCCCTTTAGTGAGGCTCCACCTTGCCTTTTCTTATTTCGCTGTTTGATTGTTTCAGAAATGCATCGACATTTTGATAGAGAAAGAGTATTTGGAGCGCGTTGATGGACAGAAAGATATGTACAGCTACCTGGCCTAACTCCATCCCTCCTCACCCCGCTGCTTCAACTCGGTACATCATCACAATGTTATCATTTACTCATCTCAATCTAAACCAGTCCTGCCTAGTTGCATGCTGCGTAATCAATAAAGAAATGGAGAATATGTGTTATATGATTTGCTGAGGGTTAATTAGCCAGAATGTTCCTCTCGTTATTCTGTGACAGCCATGACTAACACAACCTGATGTTGATTGCAGGTTTCTTGGCTTCACCGACACTTCCTTCACTTCCTGCCGGGTGGAGTTGCCATCTAACTGCCAGTCTCCTGCTGCACCAAGTGCCACCTCCTCATCCCCATCTCCTCTCCACCAGCCTTCTCACAACGCTCCCCTCTGTTCCGTCTGCATTTACCCACAGCATATCCTCGATTAACGAGCTTGATCTTCAGAACTGTATGCATCGTTGTTGTGACAGTCCTAATACTACCCAGGGGAACTCTGTACACTCGATCTGTTAACGATCGCTGTGTGGTTAACCAGGCTGAGTACCCTCTGGCTGTGGAGTCGGCCTCTCTCTCCCTCTCTCTGATCCTCCAGTCTGGCCAGTCCACTGCAGCCATACGTGCTTTTGTGTATAAAGTAAATGATGTAGGTAATGTTTTTAAACCGATATATCCTGTAAGTGGAAACTGCCAGCAGTTGAGTGTTGCTGTTGGTTTTGATGTCTGCTTTCACCTAGCAATGCAGCCTGTTGGAGGGACTGCTTTAATGGGATTTTACATTGAAACCAGGCCAGATGTCAACGTCAAGTCAGGGTTGCCACCACAGCCGGGATACCACTGCATCTGTCGCGTGGATGGGTCGTATAATCTGGATATAGCATCATTCTCGGAGTCACACAATACATTTCACTGCCTTAATGTGGTGTGGCGTTTCACTGTTATTGTTTCGTATTTTCATCAATTTGAAATTTGAAAAAAAAACGAGTTCTAAATAATAGCACTCGCCAGAATTTGAGGGGGCATGTCAAAGTGGCCGGTGTGTTGTGGGTGTTGATCATTGGGACTTGATGGTGGAGCATGTCTTGTTTGAGATAATTAACGTGTTGCATCACAGCCACTGTCTTAATTTATATGAAATTTTTGTTCAAAATGGCGTGGAATAAAAACAACATTGTGGTCCGGGTTGTCCACCAGCGAAGGCCTTCATTTCTGACCGGCTGTTTCTCCATCTAAATCAGAGTTTGACTTATGCACAGAAACTTTACATCTGAAAGTGACCATGTTGTTTTATACTATAATTGGGATCTGACTAAGTTCGCAAGCTCAATCTTATATATGGCTGTCCAGCAATTATGCATCAAGGAAAAGGCCTGCCCAGATTGCCCGCCCACATGAACAAGAACATCCATGTTCTTAAAATGAACAAGAGCAATCGGTCGTTTGTAATCTATGGCCACATTCACGTTAATTACTCTGCGCGTTGGTTTAACGGAAGAACTCGGGAAATTCTTCATCATCAATATGATCCCTTTACACAGGCTGTTGTTTCCAGGTAAGCGAGGCATCTGGATCCCAAGTAGGGGTGGTTTGGACAGGCTGTTGTTTCCAGGTAAGCGAGGCGTCCAAATCCCAAGTAGGGGTGGTTTGGACAGGCTGTTGTTTCCAGGTAAGCGAGGCATCCAGATCCAAGTAGGGGTGTTTGGGGTGTTTGTTTTTGGATCCCAACAGGCTGTTGTTTCCAGGAAAGCGAGGCATCTGGATCCCAAGTAGGGGTGGTTTGGACAGGCTGTTGTTTCCAGGTAAGCGAGGCGTCTGGATCCCAAGTAGGGGTGGTTTGGACAGGCTGTTGTTTCCAGGTAAGCGAGGCGTCTGGATCCCAAGTAGGGGTGGTTTGGACAGGCTGTTGTTTCCAGGTAAGCGAGGCATCTGGTTCCCAAGTAGGGGTGGTTTGGACAGGCTGTTGTTTCCAGGAAAGCGAGGCATCTGGATCCCAAGTAGGGGTGGTTTGGACAGGCTGTTGTTTCCAGGTTTCCAGGTGGTTTGGACAGGCTGTTGTTTCCAGGAAAGCGAGGCATCTGGATCCCAAGTAGGGGTGGTTTGGACAGGCTGTTGTTTCCAGGTAAGTGAGGCGTCCAGATCCCAAGTAGGGGTGGTTTGGACAGGCTGTTGTTTCCAGGTAAGCGAGGCATCTGGATCCCAAGTAGGGGTGGTTTGGACAGGCTGTTGTTTCCAGGAAAGCGAGGCATCTGGATCCCAAGTAGGGGTGGTTTGGACAGGCTGTTGTTTCCAGGTAAGCGAGGCGTCTGGATCCCAAGTAGGGGTGGTTTGGACAGGCTGTTGTTTCCAGGAAAGCGAGGCATCTGGATCCCAAGTAGGGGTGGTTTGGACAGGCTGTTTTTGTTTAGTAGGGGTGGTTTGGACAGGTCCAGGAAAGCGAGGCGTCTGGATCCCAAGTAGGGGTGGTTTGGACAGGCTGTTGTTTCCAGGTAAGCGAGGCGTCTGGATCCCAAGTAGGGGTGGTTTGGACAGGCTGTTGTTTCCAGGTAAGCGAGGCGTCTGGATCCCAAGTAGGGGTGGTTTGAGTGATGATCACCACAGGTTCTCCAACATACAGCATTAGGACAGGAGCAATTGGAGATTCTATCATGACTTTCCTCCTGAATAGTTGGAAATGGCTTGGATGCTTGTAAAAAACACTTGTCAACCAGAGCATAAAAGGAGCATTTTTGCTTCGTGTATCCAATGTAATCATCAGCATTTGTTATTCATTTGTATTGAATTCCTTTGGGGAGGCTAAAAAATAACCAAGCTAAAGCTTACTATTTGTTAATTACTGTTTGATATTGGTAATATGATACACAACAATCTTCATCCTGGAAATAGTCTTTTTCCGGGGCCTAATCGAAATTGGAGTTTAAATCACAATAGACTATTTTCAAAAGCTTTGTAAAATGAAGTCCAATCACAGAAAGGAAAGCAGGTGACCCTCTCCAAAACACGCTATACCCATATGATGAAAGCATTTTGATATAAAACGCATTATACCCATATGATGAAAGCATTTTGATATAAAACACGTTATACCCATATGATGAAAGCATTTTGATAAAAAACACGCTATACCCATATGATGAAAGCATTTTGATATAAAACAAGCTATACCCATATGATGAAAGCATTTTGATATAAAACACGCTATACCCATATGATGAAAGCATTTTGATATAAAAACAAGCTATACCCATATGATGAAAGCATTTTGATATATAAAACGCTATACCCGCTAGCATATATACCCATTATGATGAAAGCATTTTGATATAAAAGCATTTTGATATATACCCATATGATGAAAGCATTTTGATATAAAACGCATTATAAACCCATATGATGAAAGCATTTTGATATAAAACACGCTATACCCATATGATGAAAGCATTTTGATATAAAACACGCTATACCCATATGATGAAAGCATTTTGATATAAAACACGCTATACCCATATGATGAAAGCATTTTGATATAAAACAAGCTATACCCATATGATGAAACCCATATGATGAAAGCATTTTGATATAAAACACGCATTTTGATATAAAACACGCTATACCCATATGATGAAAGCATTTTGATATAAAACAAGCTATACCCATATGATGAAAGCATTTTGATATAAATACACACGCTATACCCATATGATGAAAGCATTTTGAAATACTACCGAGTTTTAGAGACAGTGGAAACTATAGTCAGAATGGTGTTCCTAGTTTTTTTCGAATGCTTGGTCCGGAGCAGATTTCATAGTCGCCGCCATTTTTATGAAGTGACGTAACTGGCGCAAACGGCGTTGTTCGCTGGTGGTGCGTCTTCGATCCGAAACTCGTTTTGCGAGCGGCAAGAATTTGGCTTGGTACAGACTATTTTTATGCATTGTATTGCTCTGCTAATTCAAACCAAAAAAGAAGACGTTTTGTTCGGAAAAACGAACAAAAAGCGAATGAAAGTTGAAGTGACGACGAAAGCCCCTAAGACAGATTTCGAAACGGATGTATATTTAGGTTACGTCTTGAAGCCTAAGTGTGGTATTCTTGTGCACAATTCTGCCGATTATTCGAGAGAATATGTACGAGGTGATATACGCGCGACCTGTAATGCGTCTTCCCACCCAGACTTTATCGTTTGCCTCATATCAGTTGTCTCGGGACATATTTTGTGGCAAGAAACGAATGATTCGGGGAGATCTTTACTTTAAGTGTGTATCTTTGATTTATTAAGGTTGCGCAATTTTATCTTTATTATATATATATATATATATATATATATATATATATATATATATATATATATATATATATATATATATATATATATATATATATATATATATATATATATATATATATATTAGCTATCCACCAAGTAGATATATGACACCTCATGAACACAAGAACGATAGCAATGAATTCTAGCATCTCTAACCATCTCTCAAGTCAATACAATGGCTCTTCATTCATCTGGTCTGTATAGAGAGTTTTTGAAACCCACGAACCAATCAGCAATATACTATGAATCTTGCGATTAAAATAGTCATCCAGGATTTCATCAACACTGACAGATAATGAGGCAACAAGGTACTTGGTTGGCAAAACCAAGCACAAAAAAAAGAACATGATATTCATGTGCACAACATACCCATCACTAGACCTACAGTAGGCCTCTATGTCTGCAGTAGAGGCCTACCTCATGCCAAGCCAAATGTGGTGGACTGGTCAATCATGAAAATATTTCTTCGACCTACTTTTTATCTATTTGAAATAGCCATATATGGATGTCATTGTGTTCGATTCAATTGTTGATTACCTTGTTCGCTGAAGTTGTAGGAAAGCTGTAATACATAGCACTTGTAAATATCAGTGGAAAACAAATTCGAAGCGGAATATCGTCCACAAATGCGTCTGCTCAAGTCTATGTGAAAACGAAGCAATTTCGTCATAACGTACTTTGTTATCCGAGACACAAATGGCGATAAAAGGAGCAGCGTTAATGTTTGCGATATGTTTTTGATTAATTTGTACATAAAATGTAGATTGATGACGATCTGGATTTTTCAGTGAGCACCGTAAGATGTTTAAGAATAACAAGATATGGTTCATCTTTGTATTTGTTTAACTATGAAAGTCAGTGAGATCAATATTTGGTTGTCAACCACATTTTGAATAGGCCAAACGCCAGACCAAACAGGTAGTAGTTAGGTCTGTTAACCGGGCTAGCCCATCACAACCTAACATTGTAGCCGGACCCGTGTATAATTGACGGACAATAGTCTTTTGATGATGACTGATGTTTATTGCAGTAGCCTAGAGACTAAATCGTTGATAAACACCGTGAAAACTTATTGCGCCATACACAGGTCTGAATGATCATATTTCTTGCCTTACTTGTCAGACATCAGAAAACTCTGTAACATTTTGCCACCAAAACATGCCTCTTCACTTACAGGTCTAACATATTCATACTCAACATGCCAGGCATCCCTATGTCGAACTAAAATACATTCACTGACAGTTGCAACCGTACAAATACAATTAAATAAAGGATATATAACTAAACTGCTATTAACAGACATATAATCCATCTTTTATATAGTGGCACTTGCAGGGACTATGTTGTTGGGTGCAGAATCACCTGGTCTGCAGTAAACAACCATCCCATACGACCCCGACCATAGCCTTTGGGGTTGTCTTTTATTTGTCCCACAGGTGGCAGCAGTTTATGGGCAGGTTTGATCACCTTTACAAACATTGCCCTGTTGCACAGGACTAGAATAACTTCTATAATATTAGTAGTATAGGAAAAGGGGTCTGGCGCACCCCCACATCCATACCACGCGTCAAATTAAAGCTTATACAGGATTTCGATATTTTGCTCCCTGCTCACTTTTGTTTTTAAAGGTAAGCTTCACTCGAGAGAAAGTGGAAAAAGGCGGGTCGGGCCCAGCTCCCAACAGGGCCCGACTGCTTCTTATTAATTTATGAGTCAGGCCCGCCAGAACCTCAGTGAGTAACGTCTTACAGTTGACCAGGATGAATCAATGCCTGAAATCATCAAGTTATATGATATACGAGGCTCGTCTAGTCTTGAAGAGACAGCACTACAACAGTTCTGATGTGCTGCTGGTATGTTTCTCTCGATCCACCACAGAACTGACTTAAGCTAATTGCACACCTTGCTATGTGGCAGACCTTGGTCACGCGCTAAGCACTGCTTCTTGCAACCTATATCGCAGCTATGGACAACAGCCAGGCACTGTCAATTTGGACAAACAAGTTTAGTAAGCAAACATGTCATCGGAGGCAATGTAAGTGGATAGGGTGACTAATGAACCCACAAACAACCGAAAGGGTGCTGCAGATGAAAAGGCCAAACATGATAAGCTTCTCAGTGGGCTCCGTGTGGCCAAGACCAAGCTAAGAGATGAAGCCACAGTGGAAAGGCGTTCTCTGCCTCATCCAACTGAAGTAGCAGACAGGCCTTCTTCCCCTTGTCCCGCTGCTACATTGGCACCCTGGGTAGCTGGTGGCGTCGTGTTGTTTGGACTAGCGTGGTGGTTCCTGCGCCTGTTGTACATCAAAGCGCGGGAGATAACGCACGGATCCTCTTTATGTGAAATAAGTTGTGCCACCATCATGACAACCTCAAGTACTGATGGAAAAATGCTCGTCAACGTGCAGTACCATGGTACAGTTGTTTCTGGTAAATCGATAAAATATGCCATGCTTGGCTGGAGGGCTCTTAGAGAGCAAATCCCGAAGCTTGCCTTCACGTCACGTGACCTGATCACAGCTGTTGCCGACGTAGCCCTAGCCATGGCGACAGTCCTACCGGCTTGCTAAGTACTTTTTGGCCATGGAGCACATCAGGTTCTGGATACATAACAATGGATCGCATGACTCGTCGCATGCAAACTATCTACTATTGTTATAATACTATTTTGGCTCATACGTTCTTAAAAAGCCTCCCCCTTTAATTATCAGCACGAGAGCCCGGGTTACATCACACCACTCGTTGGGAGGGGTGTAACCCTGATTTCAGCAATCCTCACAGCAAGCGAGTTCACACTCCAAGTGGACTCGTCGTGTCACGTGGGGATTGTTTTAGCCTGGCCCATCATGTGGACCCTTTATAAGGTCCACAGTCACGGAGATTCATCTAGTCAGAGAAACGATTCGGACCGCGAGATTCCAGGGAGCTTCATTGTTGAAATTTAATAAACCAAATAAGCATCTCTACTCCAGGACTCGCGTTAATTTCCTCTGATTAGTCCCCACTCCAGCAACTACAGGCAGTGAGTAACAGTACTATAACGAAGAGCGTGCATAAGCAAGAAAAGCTAAGAAATACTAGCTTTACATATAGCCCCCAGGGGTATTGGAAGGGCATTACAGCTATCAAGAAGCTTGCAACAGCCTCGAGGGTTTCTGAGGAAGTTGCCCGGGGTTGGCTCATAAAGCAATCTATATGGCAAATGTACCTGCTAATCCCGAAACAAATTCCCAGGCCTAATGAGGTTCACTAAGCCGATCTCTTATTTCTTCCTCTTGACAGCGTGAAACCGCACTCCTGCTGAGCATCTCTTTGGGCGCCAGCATGCCGTAGAGTTATAACTTCCATCTGGGGAACGATCAACCGAGTTGGTTTCTGCCAAGAAAGAAAAAGCCAGTGCCCGTGCCAAGAAATGAAAAGCCAGTGCCAGCGCAACGGCTTCTTTTAAAAAGGCAACATGGAACATAACGAATTTCCTCAGGAGTAGGTTATGGATGTTCCACCCATTTGGCAAGGACACTCTGACTTTCTTGACATAGCCAAATACGTACAAAGCTAGGCTCTGAGATTAACCAGCTTGAGGGAATCAAGTTCCAACTTGCTATTAGGGTTAAGCTATTGAAGGAAACCGGGTAAGGCGTTACTGAGTATGTTCAACCTGTCTTTGGGCTCAAGCAACAGGCACTACTCACCCCCACGAGATTGATGAGGCCATAATAAGGGCAACCGTGGTCGTTCACGAAAGTTTGGATAAGTGGACTACCATCTCTCGCTACCTGCCTCTCAGGGGGCACATACATTGAGCTGCCTCTAGAACTAAAAAGTAAAAAGGCAATAATACGCGAGGAGCAGGGATGACAACTGCCTAAGGTTGTCAATTTACACTGCCTTACACCCAGCGGCAAAAGACCCCCAAAGAATGTCAAAGTAAGACAAGAACGACGGCATCAACCCCTATATCCCAGATTGGCAAGATCGAGAAGCAAATCGACCAAGCCTTGAATGTATTCGGATGGGATAAGGGTGTGATAGTACACTTTATCACCAAAAAACCAGCCGACATTCCCCACATCAACCTCATATTGACCTAGAAGGCTGGTAAGTTCCACTATGCATGGATCAAAGACCTAAACCACATGCTACATGACTAGAATAAACCTAAATGCCGCAAGTACGTCTGCGAGGGTTGTCTACAGGGATACTCCAGAGAAGACCTGCTTTAGGCTCACAAGCCAGAATGTAAAAGCAGCAGTTAGGGTTAGGGTTGAGATGCCAGAGGAGGGGAAAAACAAGCTCTCCTTCCAAAACTGGCCCAGGCATCTTCTGGCCCACTGTACTATCTCTGAGGCACTCACAGTCCAACTTGCAGGCCCTGCACCAGACTGGATGCTGCCGAGCAATTCCTGCAGGGCCAGATATGGTGACGTCCTGCGCCTGGTGTATACTGATACGGATAGTATGTACGCATAGGGATCAATATTCAAAATCCTGTAAGTGCCTTAATTTGACGTGGAGCGTGGATGTAGGGTGCGCCAGAACCCCCACTTCCTATACTACTTCTATAGAATATACACAATATTAGTTAATTAAATCATACCAGTGATCAACGAATTCGTCCAAATATATGCCTCAATCAACTTGTGAAACAATCATCTGGAACATGATAGAGTATCACTCATCAATGTTTATTAAATTATGATACAGAATCACATGCAATATGCATGGGTAAGCCCATGCCTCATATACCTTGGTAGGATAATAGTGTTCCATCAACAAATGATTCTATAGTTGTACAAAACAGGGGGTATAATACAAGGTCCTGACAGATATGTTTCAAACCCTACATTTAACAGTCACAACAAATCCAGCTAATGGAAACCACCTCATATATACACATATGACTATCTTTAAATCTGCCACAAAACAAATGCTACAGGTGAGGCTACGAGCTGATAAGCATAACATAAGTTCTATACTGTTACACTCATATTCATATAGCAATGATGTGGCGACATAACATGTTCAGGGCCTTGAGTCTGACCCTTTATCCGGCTCAGGTGAGGTCATGTCAACTGACCTGTTTCCTGTCCGCGTTTTCAATGGTTTTGTCTCTTTCACTCGGAAAACCAGACGGCTTTGCTGAAGATCTTAATTCGCTGCTCCCTATAATTATTTTTGTGGTTACAACCGAAAGCAATACAGAGCGCCATATTCCTAAGCATCAATCATTGAAAATGTTACCACAAATTCTTTCGCTCGCAACAAGCGCGGTGTAAACAACATATCATCTGGAGTAAGGCTTGAGGTTCTGTCGTTGCCAAAATGTGCGCACCGTAGTTCATGAATTAATTATGGCCTAATAATTTTCATAAATCACTCACACCGACCTATATGCGATAGTGGTATAATATGGCACACCAATATTAATGATGCGATAGTGGTATAATATGGCACACCAATATTAATGATGCGATAGTGGTATAATATGGCACACCAATATTAATGATGCAATAGTGGTATAATATGGCACACCAATATTAATGATGCGATAGTGGTATAATATGGCACACCAATATTAATGATGAGAGGATCACTTTCAAATGTGGGATATAGATCAGCAATTCAGATTCGTTTTGAAAGCTGCATAAACACTGGATTCGTGAGTGTGTGCGGGGAAGGGGCGGGGTGCATGTGATGTCAGTCATCTGTGATCTGGAGGAGGTATATGACATCAAGCAGTCAAAGAGGCTCCATTTGTAATGATAAAGTGCATATTTTGGGCTTAAATTTTATCTTTTCATCACAGCATATCTCTTCGTATTTTGCCGCACGTTTGGAGGTTCCGTCTGACAAATTCATATTGATGAAAGGTTGAACCTTCTGCTTATCTTACCCTACTTCCCTTTCCGCACTCTTTTTTTGTATTTCAGATCATTTTTAGCGATATGAATATTTTTTGCAAGCAAACCTATTGAATTCAATTATAGACGAAAGCAAGCTCATTTTGAAGAAATCTCCTCTGAATGGTCAAGGCGACCATGCCCCAAAATGACATTAGTTATGTAAGTTTATCAGTTGTCCAATCTGTGTCCACACTGCTGATCCTTCTGTGTCCACACTACTGATCCTTCTGTGTCCACATTTCTGATCCTTCTGTGTCCACACTGCTGATCCTACTGTGTCCACACTGCTGATCCTTCTGTGTCCACACTGCTGATCCTTCTGTCTACACTGCTGATTCTTCTGTGTCCACACTGCTGATCCTTCTGTGTCCACACTGATGATCCTTCTGTGTCCACACTGCTGATCCTTCTGTGTCCACACTGCTGATCCTACGTGTCCACACTGCTGATACTACGTGTCCACACTGCTGATCCTTCTGTGTCCACACTGCTGATCCTCCTGTGTCCACACTGCTGATCCTTCTGTGTCCACACTACTGATCCTACGTGTCCACACTGCTGATACTACGTGCCCACACTGCTGATCCTTCTGTGTCCACACTGCTGATCCTTCTGTGTTCACACTGCTGATCCGTATGTGTCCATACTACTGATCCTACGTGTCCACACTACTGATCCTACGTGTCCACACTGCTGATACTACGTGTCCACACTGCTGATCCTTCTGTGTCCACACTGCTGATCCTTCTGTGTTCACACTGCTGATCCGTATGTGTCCATACTACTGATCCTACGTGTCCACACTACTGATCCTACGTGTCCACACTACTGTACTTGCCGTGGCGAGCAGAGTATTCGCTTAACGCTATCATGTCTGTGTTGAGATATAGGCTCAGTCATGTCGGACAATTTAGCAGGGAGCTTCGTTTCAATATTTGTAATGTTATTTGGGAGGTTTCCAGACGGACTGTTTAGATATGAATTTAGCATGTACACGAATGGTGTATCTGCTTTACAAGTCAATGGACACGATAGCGTTACGACAAACGTATCTCCTTTGTCGAATGATAGAAACTTGCCGAGAAGTAAAACGAAAAGCTTCGGTTCTCGTATGCGTCATGTGTGCATGTCTCTCTGTGTGCATCAAAAGTGGGTGTCTCTGTGCGCATCAAGTGTGCATTATGTGTGCGTGTCTCTCTGTGTGGATTATGTGTGCGTGTCTCTGTGTGCATCATGTGTGCGTGTCTATGTGTGTGCATCATGTGTGCGTGTCTCTGTGTGTGCATCATGTGTGCGTGTCTCTGTGTGCATCATGTGTGCGTGTCTCTCTGTGAGCATCATGTGTGCGTGTCTCTGTGCGCAGCATTTGTTGGTGTCTCTGTGTGCCTCATGTGTGCGTGTCTCTGTGTGCCTCATGTGTGCGTCTCTGTGTGCATCATGTGTGCGTGTCTCTGTGTGCATTATGTGTGCGTACGCTCTACTCGCATCACCTCTCAATCTTGGTGCTACTTGTACAACATTTATTGATTTAGACATATGTTTACAAATATTTTGACTGAATTGGTGTCACAAATCCAACGTTCAGGAAACACAGTGAGTTCAGATCAACGAAGACGTCAATTTATCAATTGATGAACTTGGCGTACTATGATGACCTTTCGTTGATCATTATCATTATCATCATCATCATTATCATCATCATCAAATCATCAAGGTCATCTTCTTAATTATCTACATCATAAAAATCGTCATTATGACCATTATTTTCATAATAATCCTTCCATCATGGTAATCTTCATCATCATCTACATCATTACAATCGTCATAATCATCATCATTTTCATCATTAGCAACATATGATTGAATGTTAAATTTTACCGTGGCCTTATACACTTGAGCTGCGGCTTTTGCTGAATCGTTATAATGACCACTACCACGGGAAGGGAAAGAATGTCATTGTTCAAGCCGCAGCGACCATGGAGACAGACAGTATCAAAGCGCCAGTGATTTGTTTAAATGAGAAAACGATAAAGAATTTACAACAACATGTAAGTGGTTAATTGTTCAGAATAGAACAACATGGCTACGATACGAACATAATCGACGGAGATATGATGCGTTAACTCTGATTTCACCTCCGCTGTAACGTTTATTCGTTCCGAACCGGAAGTGACGTCATCGACAACTGACCCAATTTTTATCAACATCGGACCGATATTTACGAAAGCGATCGAGTTATAATTCAAATTTTCTGTGTAAAATTATTTTATCAGCTCATCGCGTTTTAAAAACGACAAATATTTTGTTAAACATATCAATTATAAAAGTTTGAAAACAGTCCAGAAAATGTTGTTTTTGAGGATCGGACGATAATTGGCTTACCAAGGTAAAAACAATGTGTGGTATGTGCACATTATATATGTGCAACGATAAATAAAATTTAAATTGAAAAAAAACAAAAATTGCGACCTGTATCGCGAAACTAAAGGAAGTTATCACACAATTTTACATCGCCACAAACGCGACTGATCAAGATAAGCTTCGCCAAGTTAACAACACAAACCAGACGTGACAGGGAACTACAAGAGCGGGAGTGAGGCGCCTGAATTAGGTCAAACAACGCCATCTGGTGGCCACTGTTATCAGTGGACGTCACAGCCAATACATCTATAAACCACATACGACCCTGTGACGCGTCTACTTCAGCTTATTTCTTCATATAATTACACAACCACAAATGCCTGATAAAGAAACTGCGCACTGCATCGAGTTACCCGGATGTCAAGTGGGGTCATGGTCAACAAAAAGACAAATAAAATACCATTTTCATGGCTGTTTTGCTTAGAGATAGTCGTGAGAACGGTCTTCTTTTAGGCGCTGACTGAAGGGAGAGAGGAGAGCTTGGTGGACTGCATACTCGTAGTGGCCAACTTCGTCTTGTCCTGCCATCTCCGGGGGCAACAGCAGCAGGACCAGGCCAGGAACTGGTACAGAGCTTTTCGGAACTGCCTGCACAGACCAATCGCTCGTCATTAAGGAAGGGTGGTGAGGGAGCGAGGAAGAGAGAGAGAGAGATAGAGAGAGAGAGAGTGAGAGAGAGAGAGAGGAAAACGAAAGAGAGAGAGAGAGAAAGAGAGAGAGAAAGAGAGAGAGAAGAGAGAGAGAGAGAGAGAGAGAGAGAGAGAGAGAGAGAGAGGAAAACGAAAGAGAGAGAGACAATGAGAGAGAAAGAGAGAGGGAGAGAAAGAGAGAGAGTGAGAAGAAATAGAGGGGGGTTGAATCGGTTCATATCACTGTCGGTCAGAGAGAGAGAGAGAGAGAGAGAGAGAGAGAGAGAGAGAGAGAGAGAGAGAGAGAGAGAGAGAGAGAGAGAGAGAGAGAGAGAGAGAGAGAGAGAGGGGTTGAATTGGCTCATATCACTGGGTCGGTCAGAGAGAGAGAAAGAGAGAGAGAGAGAGAGAGAGAGAGAGAGAGAGAGAGAGAGAGAGAGAGAGAGAGAGAGAGAGAGAGAGAGAGAGAGAGAAGCGCCGGGTCTTTACAAACAATAGTGTCACTGGTTTGACTCGTATCGTAACCAGCAGTATTCGGGGAAAAGACAGGTTGTCTAAGAAATGAACCTTAGAAATATCCAGTTCGTTGGTTTGATGTGGAGAATTGCTAGTTTAAAAGCCGTGTACATTGAGTTAGCTGACCTGGATGCGATGAAGTACAGAATGGGGTTAATGGCCGAGTTAGAGTAGGAGAGAACAAGAAGGTAACGGATGAGGCCGGTCGCTTCGGTGTTATCCAAAGGGAACGCATCATAGAGCTCGCCTTCGACGTAGGACATCCGATAGGCGGCCCGGAACACGAGACTGGGTCCCCAGCAGACGACGAACATCACAACGACAGCGATCAGCATCTTTATTACCTGTTACCATGGAAACAGTGCATCATCATGCATGAAATAATCTGGTCGGTGGGAAATCATTAAGTAACAGGGGAGATCATTTCTTAGAGGTCGTTGTGGGAACAATTGGCTGTCAACAGAAGAAGCCGGTTACACCGGGTCCATGTTGAGATACTTTCCTGTATTCGTTCCGATTGACTTTCTCCTTTTCCGTCTTTTTTCTGATCTTTGTTATTAGTTCTGAAATTAAAAATTATCTACGAGTAAAAGGATTTTTCCAATAACAATGATGCATATAATATTTCTAGAATACAAGACCATACATTTCAACTATGTGCACTTTGACATTGCTTATACATTATTCTTTGCCTGGGTATTATTTTAAATGGAGACAAATAAACAAAATCAACTTGCAACTACCGGCCACTTAAAAAACTCATCGTCCGCTCTAGACAGGTGAACGTTAAAGACTCGTCCGCTCTAGACAGGTGAACGTTAAAGACAGCGGGTTCCATGTATTTTCCATGCACAGGATTTTTCGAGTTAAAGATATTTCTAAATTTAAGGTCAAAAATTATCATACAAAAAAGAGAAAACGGGGTGTCACAAGGAAGGTTCGTTAGAAACATGTGATCGAATTTTTAAACCAGGGATCAATGCGTTTAAACCTAGCGCTTATTGCAATATTTAAGTTTCTCACTGGTTGAGAAATAAGGCCCAGTGGTTTATTACCTCGCAGAAAAAAAATTGAAACCTTCCCATTGAATTTGCGCTTGGATGAGTTCACAGTTGTCAATAAACTTGTTTATGTTTGAGCGACAGAGGGGTGCGGAGGGCTGCTTGCGTGCATTGAGCCTAACACGTACAAGCACAGCAATGCGATGCCGACCGGCGACGTGGCAAATGGGTATACCTCTACAATACATTAACTTTGCGATTGTAGTTAGACTGCGTCCCAGACTTCAGGGGTTCCGCTACGCTTCTCGCCCTAGCCTGGCGCGAGTATTGAATATCATTAACATGTAAACAGGGCCCGCGGCCAAGGGGCTAGGGGGACCTTGACTACATTGTGTCTATATTTTTGAAGCCCTGTCTGTCACCAATGATGATAATATATCTCTGCCACTAAGCTTATCCACATTCCTTTGCTTTACCTCGCCATAACCTTCTTTATCTCTTATGATTCCATTCTTCTGAGGTCACCAGCTCGAGGCGTGAGCCTTTCTAGAGCCCTGTTATGTATATTGTGCCCTGATTGTGTTGACTTGAATTATGTATATATAGCAAAATCAATTATCTATCTTTCGGTCATCGAAGAGAGTGTGAGCTATCATTTTCGGGCTGAAGTTATACTTTTGCAGCTCATGCTTTGGCAATTAGCATATATTTATCTTGGCAGGCAACAGGAAATGGCGCGAAAGCAGAAACACTACAGCCGCTTGGCGGCACCAGCATGAGTGTGCCGTTCGTTACACGCCTAGACGCATGGGGCGCGCGTGTTACAATTGTCAATTATTTTCAAGCTCACAACAGCGTGAATGCGCAATATTGATTCTGGGATCAAAATAATTGCATTTTATGATGTTGCGTCTACTTACCAAAGCTTAAGGTTAATTAATAAAAGAAAACGAAATTAGCCAGCGTTTAGTAAGATATGTGTTTTCTTTCTAAACCTCAGTGGCTCCCGTCAGTGACTCTCGTCAGTGGCTCCCGTCAGTGGCACCATCAGTGGAACACGTCAGCAAAACATGTCAGTAGAACACGTCAGTGAAACACGTCAGTGGAACACGTCAGCAAAACATGTCAGTAGAACACGTCAGTGAAACACGTCAGTGGAACACGTAAGTGGAACACGTCAGTGAAACACGTCAGTGGAACACGTCAGTGGAGCGCGTCAGTGAAACAGGTCAGTGACCAAGTCAGCGTGACGCGTCAGTGGAACGCGTCGGTGGAACGCGTGTGCGGGACACGTCAGTGGAACAGGTCAGCGTCAACTTAAATTCATCCAAGCAGACATCATTTTTGCGATACCCTGATGATATATGATGCGTGAAATACCTCCATGGCTGATCAGCTACTTATATTGAGCACTATGATGTTGCTATCATAACGGCTTGATGATCAAGTGATTTCGCCAATATGTGAAGACGTACTACGCGAGTCATTCCAAAATGTCAGCCTCCAAGCAGGCACAAGTTATCGGTCTACATTAATACGATCAGCTTAGTTATTGAACAAAAACCAATCTTCCTACCAAGACATAGCAGAAGTTATTGTCAGTTGTTTGAAGTAAGGCTTTGGTACCCGTTAAGTTACTGGTATTTTCTAGACTCATCCAACATAACATGTTTTCTTTTGATCCTGGATATGTTTTTATCAATTGGATTCCATCACCTGTCGACCCTCATGAGGGATGTTGGCTCTGTGCGGCCCTCTCCATCGCGAACTTACACCTCACTAACGAGCTTCCTCTGCGGCCCTCTCCATCGCGAACTTATACCTCACTAACGAGCTTCCTCTGCGGCCCTCTCTTTAGCGGACTTATCCCTCACTAACGAGCTTCCTCTGCGGCCCTCTCTTTAGCGGACTTATCCCTCACTAACGAGCTTCCTCTGCAGCCCTCTCTTTAGCGGACTTATCCCTCACTAACGAGCTTCCTCTGCGGCCCTCTCTTTCGCAAACTTATCCCTCACTAACGAGCTTCCTCTGCGGCCCTCTCCATAGCGGACTTATCCCTCACTAACGAGCTTCCTCTGCGGCCCTCTCTTTAGCGGACTTATCCCTCACTAACGAGCTTCCTCTGCGGCCCTCTCCATCGCAAACTTATCCCTCACTAACGAGTTTCCTCTGCGGCCCTCTCTTTAGCGGACTTATCCCTCACTAACGAGCTTCCTCTGCGGCCCTCTCTTTAGCGGACTTATCCTTCACTAACGAGCTTCCTCTGCGGCCCTCTCTTTAGCGGACTTATCCCTCACTAACGAGCTTCCTCTCTGCGGCCCTAACGAGCTCTCTGCGGCCCTTAGCGGACTTATCCCTCACTAACGAGCTTCCTCTGCGGCCCTCTCCATCGAAACTTATCCCTCACTAACGAGTTTCCTCTGCGGCCCTCTCTTTAGCGGACTTATCCCTCACTAACGAGCTTCCTCTGCGGCCCTCTCTTTAGCGGACTTATCCCTCACTAACGAGCTTCCTCTGCGGCCCTCTCCATCGCGAACTTATCTCTCACTAACGAGCTTCCTCTGCGGCCCTCTCCATCGCGAAATTATCCCTTACTAACGAGCTTCCTCTGCGGCCCTCTCTTTAGCGGACTTACTCCTTACTAACGAGCTTCCTCTGTGACCCTCTCTTTAGCGGACTTACTCCTTACTAACGACCTTCCTCTGTGGCCCTCTCTTTAGCGGACTTACCCCTTACTAACGAGCTTCCTCTGTGGCCCTCTCTTTAGCGGACTTACCCTTTACTAACGATCTTCTTCTGCATGACCATACTGCGATACAGCGCCATTCCTATGAGGGTGTAGAGGACTCCCATGACGAGTGAGGGCAGAAAGAAGAAGACTATAGCTGCGTAGAGCGATATGTAGCCCGACGTCATTGACCATTCGATGGAACACGACTCTTTGATATCTGTTTTCTGTCACGTTTCCAAAAAGATCGGCTACAATGCATTACTGAATGTCTGAAGATTCCATTCAATTATCGACAAGGTTGTCCAATGAATGGGTCAACTAACCGTCATAAAAGCTGTGGGAACGCAAACGACGGCGGACGCGATCCACAAGCCCACGGCGATCATCTGCGCGCGTCCATAAGTCACAAGGCCCTGAGCTTTCATTGGCTGACAGATGACGAGGTATCTAAGAACGTATGGAAACAAGCAATACTAACCATCGAAATTTACATTCCAGCAGTTGATGGTCCCAATAGGTTCGTCTTGTATCTATTTCATAGCTTTCTTGTCAAAAAAACTCACCTCTCTGCGCTCATCGCGGTTAATGTGAAGATGGATGCGGACATGTTCAAATAATACACATACTTGAACACGTAACACGTGACGACTTTTAAGTCCCACCTTCTATGATATGCTAAGTATATCTGCATAGAAAAGATGCATAATGCATTTCACTACAATCTGTGAAACTTCCATTCTGATTTGTTTTAATACATATGCTCATGACATAATATTCGTCAGAGCATATATCACTATTTTCTCCAAAATGGCCCCTTGCTTTCTGTTCCCCTCGTCTGCAACCGAGACACTGCAGGTTACAGCACTAAGAGAGACAATGATTTGGCCACCAGAATCCTTTAAGCCATCCCTATACTCACTAATGTTTCCTTCCATGGATTTGTAATCAACGCAACGAAGCGCCATTATAGCTCACTCACACATCATACGCGACCGGAAGTCGAGCGAAGAGTTTGGCCTTGCTCAGGGGCAAACAATTTCTCAAGCGCTGGTTGGTCGCTCTAGTTAAGAACGAACACAGGATACCTGCGCTCCGTTCATCGACTTCCGTTCCCGGTGTTTTCGCATAAAAAAATTACATTAAATTCACTATCCACCTCAACCAATTAGCGCTCGCAAAATATTTAACCTCGACACAAGTTATCTTGTAGGATGCCTAATCTTTGTCCCCCTTGCAGAAAGGATCGCTCGAGATAACTACAAGTCCGCCTCATGACGGGAACGCTGTGAGATACAGGTAGCCATTGCTACAACCACTGTGATACAGGCGCTCGGTTACCGAATTCACGCTTCCGATCCGCTAGGCCTGTTTAGATGTAGCGGCTCGGCGCTCGGAAGCTTGATATCTGGAACCGAGCTCCCGTGCGTTATATCAGAGAACTTATAGTTACGCCAAGAGGGTTCACTTTGACTAGTGACGATTATTCAAATGAGTGAAATACATGCGCTATCATAAAATCAACAAAAGCGAGACCGTTGAACCAATGTCTCAGGGATATGCCCCTTAAGTCTTCTGATTGGTCGAGGCGACCACGCCCCCGAATAGTTAAGAAAATTCCAGGTTATTCTGAAAGACACTTTGACAAAGCAGCGCGCTTTTCACAGGTGGCATATTCATCTATTTTGTCGGGCGGAGTCGCGAGTGAGCCCTCTTGGCGTAGCTTAACTCATTGGTTGTGTGACAGAAATACTGACCTCCACTGGGCAGTTGAAAACAGAGACCAAGAGATCGGCGACTGCAAGACTTGTTATCATTATGTTGACAACTGACCGCTTCGGCATGAATTTGTGAACCAACACCAAAACCAGAGAGTTTCCTGAAAACAAACGCTACGTTTGGCTTGGATAACCACGCATTAATCCGGAGATGATATCTAAATTTATGAGAAATGAATTTGAATAAAATGATCAATCGCCAAAATAGCCAATATTCACGTGGACCTGAAATGGAAGTAGAAAGTGAACTTGCCGAGTTATCCACCACATTAAAAAGTGAACTTACCGAGAACCCCATGTCGAATACGTAATGAATGGAAGACACAAACGACGTTGTAGGGCCGAAAAAGGAGAAATATACTTAATTCTTCTTAAGACAGGACAACTTCTTTATTTATCAAAGTGACCGAAAAGGATGATATATCATTATGGTTGGTGATCTTGCTCTGTCGTGAGCGTGTGTTCACTTCCTTATATATCCCGTTTCTTTTGGAGGCTGCCCCCCATCGGCGAATGCTATTGGCTGAGAGGCTTCTAGCAGGTACACCAATGAGGTTGCCCCATAATGAGGTACTTAAGTTGGGGCTAAGGAATAACTGACGGGTAACTGGCGGGCCAGGAGCTTTAAGGTAGAGAGGGTAAAATTGAGTAAAACTGCTTACGACATCTCCCACCCCTTTAAGGTGAATGAATATCCATTTAATGCCAACGTGTAAGAATTTAACTCTCATGCCTAATTTGAGAATGGTTTATGAAAGAATTTCAGTAGAATTTCGCCTTATAAGGTGAACTTACCGTGTACTCCACCACAGTAGAAAACGACTTACGAAGTACCCCAACCACAGTATAAAACCTACGGAGTACCCCCACCATAGTAGAAAACGGCTTACCGAGTTCCCCACCGCAGTAGAAAGGGGTTAACGGAGTACCCCACCACAGTAGAAAATGGCTAACCAAAAACCCCAACCACAGTAGAAAATGGCTAACCAAAAACCCCCAGCACAGTAGAAAATGGCTAACCAAAAACCCCAACCACAGTAGAAAATGGCTAACCAAAAACCCCAACCACAGTAGAAAATGGCTAACCAAAAACCCCCACCACAGTAGAAAACGGCTTGCAGAGTACCCCACCACAGTAGAAAACGGCTTACCGAATACCCCACCACATTAGAAAACGGCTTACCGAATACCCCAACCACAGTATAAAACGGCTTATACCCTAACAGTAGTAAAAAACGGCTTACCCCCACCACAGTATAAAACGGCTTACCGAGTACCCCACCACAGTAGAAAACGGCTTACCGAGTACCCCCACCACAGTAGAAAACGTCTTACCGAGTACCACACCACAGTAGAAAACGGCTTACCGAATACCCCAACCACAGTAGAAAACGGGCTCACCGAGTACCTCACCACAGTAGAAAACGGCTTACCGAATACTCCCGTCACAGTAGAAAACGGCTTACCGAATACTTCCGTCACAGTAGAAAACGGCTTACCGAATACTCCCGTCACAGTAGAAAACGGCTTACCGAATACTTCCGTCACAGTAGAAAACGGCTTACCGAATACTCCCGCCACAGTCATCACAGAAAACGGGATGATGTAGTGCCAGTTAGCCAGCTTGTACGCCGCATCTTCTATCTCTTTCAACTTCCTGAAGATGGCATCCCTAATTTCTATTTCCCAAGGCTCGGCTGCCCGAAAATAACAGTAAAAATAACAGACACAGAACATCATCCGGCCATTGGTGCCCTGGAACATGGGTGTGCACTCTTCACCGTATGTGTAGTTAACTCGTAGGCGCCAGTAGGCCTCGATGTCGGCTAGTGAAGGGGGCGGGGTGGCAGTCGATGCCAAGTTATCGTCCATGGTGGTAAGACTGTCATTGGACGGCTCGTGTGAGTGACCGGCCGCAACCAGTAACACTATAGCATCGACAGAAAAGCCCAATAATGATTGATGGTCAACAAAATCTCACTCCAATGTATTGATGCATATACAACAGATGACATTCGGCCCAAAGTGTTTGTGATATGAAAAAAGTAATTAAAAGGCTATATTTACAAATCTTAACAAAAATCTTGGACGGCTTTTCAATAACAGTCTAAACAATTAACAATACATTAAACAGCAGTTGACGCTGAGGGGCTGAATATTCCGCTGTTTTAATTGGCGATATGCCCATTTGACAGTTCGTCTGTAACTTTTCGAGTGGCATGCTGTACTGGTCGCAAGTTGCAAAACTTGAATAGTGTAGGAATCACCCATACGCAAAACCTACAGCCAATAGTAGTCAGATAGAAACAAAGTTAACTTTACCTGATAGCTTAGTTTTTTTGTTATGTGCAGTTTTCCCAAGCGTCCCAGGTCAAATATTTATGGTTGCCAAAATGTGTAAAGTTAATTAATTGGTCAATTATCGTCCGATTGTAAAACGAGTTTATACTCCCTGGTAGCTGGAATCAATTGCACACTTTGGTTATCCACATGCTCTATTGATAGCGACACCCCAATCGGACACCGTGTTTCTCGCTTGGGACCCCCAATCGGACACCGTGTTTCTCGTATTGGATGCCCCAATCAGACACCGTGTTTCTCGAATGGGACGCTCGAATGGGACGCCCAATCAGACACCGTGCTTCTCGCTTGGGACGCCCAATCAGACACTGTGTTTCTCAGATGGGACGCCCAATCAGACACTGTGTTTCTCGAATGGGACGCCCCAATTAGACACCGTGTTTCTCGCTTGGGACGCCCCAATCGGACACCGTGTTTCTCGCTTTGGACGCCCAATCGGACACTGTGTTTTTCGCTTTGGACGCCCAATCAGACACCGTGTTTCTCGGATGGGACGCCCCAATCGGACAACGTGTTTCTCGGATGGAACACCCCAATGAACACTGCAGCCTGGTACAAGACCTAATTACCAATGAATACCACAGCCTGGTACCAGACCTAATTACCAATGAATACCACAGGCCGGCACCAGACCTAATTACCAATGAATACCGCAGCCTGGTACCGGACCTAATTACCAATGAGTACCGCAGCCTGGTACCAAACCTGATCAACAATGAATACCGCAGCCTGGTACCAGTCCTAATTACCAGCGAATACCGCAGCCAAGTACCAGACCTTATCACCAGCGAATACCGCAGCCTAGTACCAGACCTAATTACCAGCGAATACCGCAGCCCGGTAGTGGACCTGATTATCAATGAATATCATAGCCTGGCATCAGGCGATGATGACAGAATGAATGTGGCGAGATAATCGGAAGCTGATTTATTGCCGTTTCGCAAAGCAAATGGAAATGATTAAACTTTCAATAAGTGAATAAGATTTGCATGCAAAGCTTGAGCTTTTTAAGGATCGTTGATCGTACCTGCTTCACTGGCAGGGCTCATTGATATTCCAGCTGAAACCCATGCTTTGATCCGAGGCGCTGTAACCCGAGTAACCGATGCTTATTGTATCTTTGAATGTTTATTTGTTATCAATATATCATTTTCGGTCTATCGAGATATTATACTTTGTTTTACAATGTACAGACAAATATTAAAATATGGTTGTGGAACGAGACATTTGAACCGGAGCGTATGGAGATTGGAACATGATTCCAATGAAAGTTAAAGAGACTGTTCAGCCGCATATAAGGCAATAAGGGATCATTTCGTTATAACATTATTACGATTAACGCAGACGTAAGTAATGACATCTTTTAGATTGTGCCGCACAGTTTACATGATGGAAATTATGTTGAAAAGTTTTTAACATTATTATTTGACTGGATATGTTCATGATCTGCTGTGGAAATCTGTTTTATTCAGATATGTCGTTCCATCGATAACGGTGCCTCCCTAAAACCATGAACCACACGAATGTTAGCTGTTGATCATAACGCGCTCTGAATTGACCTCGCCATCGATGTGTATTCATCCGCTTTAGTTACATAATGTAGATTTCATAAAATCTTCACTCATTCAGCCGAAGTAAGGATCTTTTTTCTTAGACCACAGCGCGCGTAGCGACTGAAAGTCTGAAAACTTAAAACTTTTGGTTTCCAAGGTGCGGTTTCTAAGCAGCTTGCTAGGCAACCTCGTTCCAAATATGGGGCTGAACACTCTCTTTAACGGGCGTAAGTATTTTGTACGAACAGGCTGCATCGCGCATGTTTGCGCATGTTCCCGCTATAACGTACTTCTAGAAACGCCACCAGGTGTCGTGAAGGTTTACTAACTGGCACGTGTGTGACGGCCATTTTCTGCTTTGTGTAGACTATTACTACTGTGCATCATTGCTATCAATCCGCAGATGCCGCCCAGAAAATCAGTGAAAATGAGACAAGTATAAAGCTGAAGCTTCAATATGAATTTATTAAATCGAAGATAAAGGACCAACTTTCACTGAGGATAAAGATAAAATGCCGACAAACAGGTCGTTATTAGTCTCAAAAATATTAATTTATCATTTTGTGTTGCCGAACTTTTGCTTTATGAGCTGGAATGGAGATTTTTTATCCGACGATAACCTACGGCGTCTATTTCAAGTTTGTCAACATTTTAGACGGTTGCTTTAGTTGCATCTGAATACGATTCGTATATTTCTTGATGAACATTTGGCAGGAAGCAGTGCGATCGTCTCCTGGATTTATTGGGCGATAACTGGATTATATTGCTTAACGAAGAAGCCGGTATCAACATCGGTAAATACTCAAAATGGTGCACCTCGCTCAGCGCAGCGCGAAGCGATAACGCGATATCGCCGTGGGCTGCCATTGAATGGTTGTATTTGTAAACACTCCGTTTTTGTCAGGCCATTTAAAAATGTTTTGGAACTTCTTCGGTACTTAATGTTTGTCTTCCGAGAAGAATGCCATGAAGTTAATTGATACACGTGAACATTTTTGGAGAATAAAGCGGTTGAAAGGTAATTTTTGGCTCTGGAAAATACAGTCTTTCGAATCTTACCGTTTCGCACGCAGAATCAAGATATGAATGCGGCTGTGTTCGATAGAGCTAGCGTAAACAATCTCCATTGCTCCATGCACGCGGACCAAAGCTGCATTTTGTGGGACGTGCATTCATGACTCGAATGTTGTAAAAATGTACTTTTATATGTACGGTCAAACTTCTGATTTCATTTGGTAATAAATAGATTAAAAGTAAATATTTCCATTTTTAAGCGACGATACATTGAGAGAATCGTGCTCAGTGGGATATAGCCCCAGTGACGTCAATACTGACCCCTCTGCCCTAGTGACGGCAATACTGACCCCTCCCATGCCCCAGTGACGGCCATACTGACCCTCCCATGCCCCAGTGACGGCCATACTGACCCCTTCCATGCCCCAGTGACGGCAATACTGACCCCTCCCATGCCCCAGTGACGGCAATACTGACCCCTCCCATGCCCCAGTTACGGCCATATTGACCCCTCCAATGCCCCACCCTCCATCAACACTGCCCCACCCTCCAACAACACTGCCTTCACACATCCCTTGTTAAATACACTCACCAGAGACGAATGTTGTCGCCACAGCCTTCCAGCTCCACAGTAGCATCATAATAACAGCTTCAAGGCGGCTTCTGCTTTCATCTGATCACGTAGTGGCTCTCTTTCTACATCAACAGATTTAAGAATTAATTTTAATATATTCCTCACAAAAATTAATCACAGTAGTAGATTGTAACAAATCGCGATTGGCAACAAAACAGTGACAGAATTCACCAAGGTATGAGGTGAGGTTTAAAACGTACTGAGTTGTTAGCACGGCCCCACCAGCTTCTCCCTAGCTCAATGAAGTCGCCTTGTTTCACGGTGAATAATTTACCAAATAATGACTGAATATTTCTTTGACAATTATGAAAAACGAGAATATTCTTGGAATATATTGGATATATTTGGCGATATTCCGTTTGTCCGAACAAAATCGCTATTTTTAAAGTCGTTATTTTATTACAAATATAACAAGATTTAAATTCGTTTTTTCACCTTCCTGTGTCCGCAGTTGTCAGTGAAGACAAGAAGTCTGCTTATCCCGGGATTTATAAAGGGCCAATCAGAACACGCCCTAGTCACGTGGGTAGATAGTGGTGCCTCGGAGCGGAAGGGGGCTTGGAAGTCGCTCTGAAATGAATGTGGCTATCAAATGACTATTTGTCTCCGGCGAATTGTTAACATGAGAGGATAACGAGAAGGGATAAAGGAATAGCGGCTGATCCGACCGCGCGGATACGCCAGCGGAAACCCGCACTTGCTTTCTCCATCAACCAAAACAAGCCAACAATACCATATGGGGTCAAATGTAGCGAGCGCCTTCGAGCTGAGACTCCTCTCGCCTACGTGAGATGAGACATCAACGAGTCACGCCTTGCGTTGAATGGAACACTCGCTGAAACGTCCTTGTCACTAACTACCCGGCGCCATTTCGATTGCAAATGTATTTACAAGAGGGTTGTTGAATAGTTGGACATTAGTAACTTAGCGCTCGGGCGCACCGAAGAGGAGCCCCTGACAACATGGAGAGGGCAGATGAGGGGAATTCTTGACATTTCTCCGACAAATTGATCATGAAATATCGAAAGAAATGTGAGGGTTTGTAGTAATCCTCGTCAGGTGATTGAGGTCACCGCGTCAGCTGGGTGGCGTAGGGATCCGCCATCTCCAGTAGATACAGACCCACTTACAGCCTCCCTCAAACTGATTGCCTCAAAATGACATTTTGTTTTGCGTTTAGCAACGCACAAAAGCTTTCACAGGGCTTGTCGCAGTTGGCAGACAATACGACCATCGAAGCGTCTGACGCCATATGGCTGCCATGACAACAGCTGGATTCTACGTAAATATATTGAATGATGCACCATTCTCGTGGCGAGGAATGGCATCAGATGAGTTGATGAAGAGGCTTCAAACGCAGTTTTTCATTAAGTAAGCCGAGATGTGTCATGTTTTTATGCCTCCATCAAAACCCTGCTAGAGCCTCAACAAAGGAAAAACCCTGACAAGTTAATGGTCTGAAAGCGTCATACCGCACAACACGCTTCTTCAATCAGCCATTGTTTCCATTTCAACACAGCGTCCACTTTCGTGCATGTTTCATTTGGATGTCATTTCTGCCCATAAACCAGACCGTAATATGACAAGCACGATGAAAGCTAAGTCGACACCTTGCGTATGGCGAAGACATGTTACCCGCTGTTAAACAATGAAAATCCAGAAGAAATAACAAAGTGCTGCTACCTTTTGTTGCACAGAAAACATCTTATTCAAAGCATTATTTAAATCCCATTGGCACAGGAGGAATAAGAATCCATCAAAATAACCTTATTATGAAATAAAGTCTGCATCTCTCTGACGGAGATAACGACTAATAAATTACAAACAGGCTCTTTTTTTCTTAAATTGAAAAGGAAACTCATGGCGATATTGAATCAACGTTAAAGCTCTTTTGAATCAACGTGTTAAAGCTCTTTTGAATCGAGTGGAGCTTGCGCTCCCTCTTGGTTCTCGAAAATAGCCTCGCTAATGTAGATACACTAGATGATAAGACCTTACCTTCACAATGTCCACCTGATGTGCAATTTAATGTGATGGTTATTATCTACGGTGAATGAGTTTCTGCAACCGCAGTAACTTATAAATATGCATAACCGCAGTAACTTATAAATATGCATAATCGCATAAACTGTGGGAGGCTATTAACTTTTCTAATATGGCGGCGAGATTGCGCAACATAAGCCGGCTGGGAACGGACTTATTAAGAAGCTGAATAAAGGAGAGGAAAAGGCAACTAGGTTAGAAAGTTATAAGGTATAAATCTGGTATAAATTGACTCACCTGTGAAATGTATTATCAGGCAGATGATGACAATAACGGTATGATAAAAACTTTACGACAACGTCATGCAAGAGACCGGTTGTTGGCAACTACCCGAATTCGGAGAGGAATTTCGCCGAAATGTTGGAAATTAATCGAATATCACGTGTTCGCCCGGAGATCGGTTGAAAATAATCATAGCAATTACATTCAGTAAATACTCTCACCTTTGGTGGCTGTACATTCTTCTCAGTACGTAATTTTTTAACGGGATAAGTGGTTAAGTTAAGCATGATTGTCAATATACTGATAAAAGTGGGTCTCCTGGTTAGTGTGGATGGACGTGTTGGTGCCGTCTGGTTGCCATAGTAACGGCTGTGTGTCATTCTAAGCAGTCACCGTCAAGCCTGAGAGGAAACGGTCTTGGTGGATACGGTAAGTGATTCGGCGACATACGGCAATTTTCAAACGACCAGTGATATAACAGACAAAAATGTCTCATACAGAATCACTAGCTGTTTAGCTTAACATGTATGCTGTAGTTTCACCAGCCGTATTACCAATGATGCCTGTTGTACAATCACTAGCCGTTTAATTAATGATATATGTTGTGAAATCACTAGCCGTTTTACCAATGATGTATTTTGTCCGACCATCAACCTTATTACAAATGATGTCTGTTGAATTATCACCATCATTTAGCCTATGCTGCCTGTTGTAGAATAACTAGCCATTTGATTAATAGTGGCTGTTGAAGAATCACTTTTGCCAATGCTGTCTGTTAAATAATCACTTGCCGTTTAACTAAATATGTATGTTTTTTACCCAGTAGCTGTATAAACAATGATGTATGTTGTACAACCACTAGCCGTGTAACCAATCATGCATGTTGTACAACCACTAGCCGTTTAACCAATGGTGCATGCTGTACAACCACTAGCCGTGTAATTAATGATGCATGTTGTACAACCACTAGCTGTTTAACCAATGATGCGTGCTGTACAACCACAAGCCGTGTAACTAATGATGTATGTTGTACAACCACTAGTCGTGTAATCAATCATGCATGTTGTACAACCACTAGCCGTTTAAACAATGATGCATGTTGTACAACCACTAGCCGTGTAACTAATGATTCATGTTGTACAACCACTAGCCGTTTAACCAATGATGCATGTTGTACAACCACTAGCCGTTTAACCAATGATGCATGTTGTACAATCACTAGCCGTTTAACCAATGATGCGTGATGTACAACCACAAGCCGTGTAACTAATGATGCATGTTGTACAACCACTAGCCGTGTAACCAATCATGCATATTGTAAAACCACTAGCCGTTTAATCAATGATGCATGTTGTACAACCACTAGCCGTGTAATCAATGATGCATGTTGTACAACCACTAGCCGTGTAACTGTAGATGCATGTAGTACAACCACTAGCCGTGTAACTGTAGATGCATGTTGTACAACCACTAGCCGTGTAACCAATGATGCATGTTGTACAACCACTAGCCATTTAATCAATGATGCATGTTGTACAACCACTAGCCGTGTTACTGTAGATGCATGTTGTACAGTACTAGCCGTTTAACCAATGATGCATGTTGTACAATCAATAGCCGTTTAACCAATGATGCATGTTGTACAATCACTAGCCGTTTAACCAATGATGCGTGCTGTACAACCACAAGCCGTGTAACTAATGATGCATGTTGTACAACCACTAGCCGTGTAACCAATCATGCATGTTGTAAAACCACTAGCCGTTTAATCAATGATGCATGTTGTACAACCACTAGTCGTGTAATCAATCATGCATGTTGTACAACCACTAGCCGTTTAACCAATGATGCATGTTGTACAACCACTAGCCGTGTAACCAATGATGCATGTTGTACAACCACTAGCCGTTTAACCAATGATGCATGTTGTACAACCACTAGCCGTTTAACCAATAATGCATGTTGTACAATCACTAGCCGTTTAACCAATGATGCATGTTGTTCAACCACTAGCCGTGTAACTGTAGATGCATGTAGTACAACCACTAGCCGTGTAACCAATGATGCATGTTGTACAACCACTAGCCGTGTAACCAATGATGCATGTTGTACAACCACTAGCCATTTAATCAATGATGCATGTTGTACAACCACTAGCCGTGTAACTGTAGATGCATGTTGTACAACCACTAGCCGTGTAACCAATGATGCATGTTGTACAACCACTAGCCGTTTAACCAATGATGCATGTTGTACAACCACTAGCCGTTTAACCAATAATGCATGTTGTACAATCACTAGCCGTTTAACCAATGATGCATGTTGTACAACCACTAGCCGTGTAACTGTAGATGTATGTAGTACAACCACTAGCCGTGTAACCAATGATGCATGTTGTACAACCACTAGCCGTGTAACCAATGATGCATGTTGTACAACCACTAGCCATTTAATCAATGATGCATGTTGTACAACCACTAGCCGTGTAACTGTAGTTGCATGTTGTACAACCACTAGCCGAAAAATGGAAACGGTTTTTGTGGGGCATTTCACCACCAGCCGCTTGACTGGAGCAAACTTCCAGACCCGAGTGTTGTGTAGCAGGTATGGCCGTCACAAATACTGCATCACTCATCCACCTGGATCCCTTTGCCTACCGAAAAATGTTCAAGGCGGAGAGGCCTTGTCCCATCAAAATTTTATTGACAATACCAAAGTTGAGTTGCTAACCAATCATCCGTGTTGCGATTGGCAAAAAATTTTGTACAAAATGTTGCCTCATTAAATTGGTCTACTTATATCTTCGAAATTCGAGCCAAATAAGAAGATGTTTGGTTTCGGAAAAACGAACAAAAGGCGAATGAAATAGGTAGTGACGACGAAAGCCCCTGGGACAAGACAGATTTCGAAACAGATGGGCGACGACTTGAAAGTTTAGTGAGGTGTTCTTGCAGATCGTGAAATAATGCCAATTATGGTGATATACGCGCGACCTTGAATGCCTGTCCCTTGATCGTTTATAACAATTTGCCTCACATCAGCTGTGTCGTGTTCTTGGCCTAGGCACAGATCTGTGGCAAGAAAAAACATTCCGGCAAATCTTTATGAACCTTTGACGAGCGAGCGTGTGTCTTTGATGTACTATTGTTGCGCTAATTTTTCTTATTTTATATATAAGCTGTCCACCAATTAGATATCTAAGGGAAAGATAAGTATCAATTCTACCATATCTAACCATGTTTCAGGCAAATATTATGACTCTTGATTCAACTCAAAATCATCTGGTCTGTATAGAGTTTTTGAAACCCACAAACCAATCCACAATATACTATGAATCACAATTTTTAACACAAAAAAATAATGACAAAGCAATAATGCCATTATAAATACAAGTTCAACAAAAAAATATTCAGTAGTCATTCGAATAGCATGGCATGAGTTTACTGCTTGGGCATCATCATTCATAAGAAAATATGAGCGTGATATTCATGTGCCTTGTAAGTGCACAACATGCCCATTTGAAACAAAACCTTGTCTAGGACTAGAATATCTTTTAAATAATGTACACAAAATGAGATTAATTTGATTATTCCGGTGATTAAAAAACTAGCCGGAATTTATGCCACAATCAGCTTTTGTCAGCAATCATCAACTGGAAAATAATAGCGTATCACTCCTCGATGTAAATTAAAATTACGATACGATAGCAGTTTTACCAATACTGTGTTGTACGATTCATTTCCCTTTTGCCAAAGCCGTCAGCTGCAGCATCGCTAGCTTTTTTTCCAATTTCCTCTGTTGTTTAATCACTTGCCTTTAACTATGACGTTTTTTGTACAATCACTGACCCGTTTACCTGTTGTAGAATCATTATCTCTTCCATCAATTGTCTGCTGTAGAATCATGAGCTCTTTGGTCGTTTAACTATATATATATAATGTAGTTTCATTATCCGTTTAACCAATGATATATGTTGTACGATCACACATTTTATCAATGTTGTCCTTTGTAATATCATTGGTGTCTGTTGTAGCATCACTATCCAGAATCACTGGCCGTTAAACTAATGGGTTATGCAGTAAATGTTTTAGCCCTTTTACCAATGCTGTCTGATTTTAATATCACCAGGCGTTTTACCAAAGCTGTCAGTCATAGAACCACTTTAACAAATTGGCAGTACTGATATCCATTTTACCCATGCTGTCTGTTGCATAATCGGAAGCCTTTTAATTTCTACGGTCTGTTTCTGGATCACGGCCGTTTTACTAGCCCGGTCTGTTGTAGAATCTCTAGATCTCTCTGGCAGTTTATGAATTTTTCTAGCAAATCAGATAACCATGACAGCGAGTAGAAGATGATTTTTTTCAGCAATCTTCTGACCACTTACAACAACACACTAATTACTGATCGTAAATCAAAAACCACATTAATTATGGATAACATTAACTGGATTTATGTCATACACTTTCTTTACCGAAAGCAGTAATCTTTGGTTGCACAGAATTCTCTAGCGTGGTAGAATTGTCTTGTGTTGCTTTGGTGTTACTCTTGACAAACAGATGAGTCACATTGGCAGGTGCTGAAGACGGTGTCTTGTGCCATCCCAGCAGTGGCAGGAGTCCACAGACCTCTCCTTCAACCACACCAGCTGACAATAAGTCACTCGATCGACGACACTCGCTCACAAAATGTTCCAACCTCTCCATCTCCACATTCTTACAGATGTTGTATGAGGGGTCCATGGGGTAGGGGATGTACAAGCAGAAGGGTGGGTCTGCAGGGTCTAGTGCTGCAGGCAGGCTGAAGGTGGCGGCATTGTGCAGACATATACCCTGTGTTGTGAAGTCAAAACGACTGTAGTACTCAAAGAAACCCGTCAGAAGATCGGCTGGGTACAACAGAAACAAAGCTACTTTAGACAAAGAAACCTGTCAGAAGATTGGCTGGGTACAACAGAAACTTACTTTATACAAAGAAAGCTGTCAGTGTTAAATGCGTCATACATTTAGACATATTTATATTTAAAAGTAACTAATGAGGTCACATCAACACCATGACAGGTGTAACATCAACACCATGACAGGTGTAACATACAACACAATGACAGGTGTAACATCAACACCATGACAGGTATAACATCAACACCATGACAGGTGTAACATACAACACCATGACAGGTGTAACATACAGCACCATGACAGGTGTAACATACAACACCATGACAGATGTAATGAACAACACCATGACAGGTGTAACATCAACACCATGACAGGTGTAATGAACAACACCATGACAGGTGTAACATATACACCATGCCAGGAGTAACATACAACACCATGACAGGTGTAACATCAACACCATGACAGGTGTAACATACAACACCATGACAGATGTAACATATACACCATGACAGGTGTAACATCAACACCATGACAGGTGTAACATATACACCATGACAGGTGTAACATATACACCATGACAGGTGTAACATATACACCATGACAGGTGTAACATACAACACCATGACAGGTGTAACATCAACACCATGACTGGTGTAACATACAACACAATGACAGGTGTAACATACAGCACAATGACAGGTGTAACATATACACTATGGCAGGTGTAACATACAACACCATGACAGGTGTAACCTCAACACCATGACAGGTGTAACACAACACCATGACAGGTGTAACATACAACACCATGACAGGTGTGACATACAGCACCATGACAGGTGTAACATACAGCACCATGACAGGTGTAGCATACAACACCATGACTGGTGTAACATACAACACCATGACAGGTGTAACATCAACACCATGACAGGTGTAACATACAGCACCATGAAAGGTGTAACATACAACACTATGACAGGTGTAACATACAGCACCATGACAGGTGTAACATACAACACCATGACAGGTGTAACATACAGCACCATGACAGGTATAACAGTCAACACCATTACACATGTAACATACAACACCATGACATATGTAACATACAACACCATTACACATGTAACACAACACCATGACATATGATGGTGAAGCCAGCTCACCCAGACTTTGTGTGTTTGCTGATCTAGCGATGTTGATCCAGTGCTGTGGCATAGAGAAGGTAGCATCTGTTGACATGTGGTAGTCATTCACGGGACCTATGAGTGACAGATGAACAAGGTGAGATGGACAAAGCAAATCAAATGCATCACACATGGTGGACGTCACATCTTTCTATCGACCTGGACACCAACTTCTTCATTCTTTAATGACGAACTAAAACACTAGCGCAATTCACAAAGCCATCTTGAAACAAGGATGCAAAGAAACTAGAATATGTGTACGGGTGCCAATGTCTGTGTATGGGTGTGTGTGTGTATGGGTGTGTCTTAGTGTATGCATGGGTGCAAGTGTGTGTGAATGGGTGCGTGTGTGTGTATGGATGTGTGGGTGTGCATGTATAGGTTTGTGTGTATCAGTGTATGTATGGGTGTGCATGTTTGTGTGTATGGGTGTGTGTAACATGTCTACACCGCACCTGATGCTGTCTGTACATCATGAAGACTGGGCAGTACTGGCGGGGTCACTCCTCCCTGAAGATAATGTATAACTAGTGCAGTCAGCATAAAGTTACTTAAGTTGCCCCGTATGGTCAATCCTGTCACCTCAACATGTTGGGCCCACAGTCGTAATACGGTGACCAGCTGTGTGAAACGCGGCTCCACGCGACCTAGGTCAAACAGCAGCTCCGACATGAGGTCAGATCCACTGCCAATACAAACAAAACAAATGTACTTTCATCAAATCAGTATTGTTGGCCAAATAAGGTATCACATAGAAGAATATCTGAATCAAATCTAAATGTTGTGGGTTGAAGATGAAATCTTGATGATTCCTGTAAACACCACTGACTTGTTGGAGACGCTGATGTCGGCCTCGATGTCGCTCCCTGTATGTGTGCACTTGACAATAGGGACGCGGGCTGATAAAATCTGACGTACGTTATGGAACTGAGGCTGCACATGGTGGACAAGTTCCCCGACCAATCGCAAGATGCCTTCAGCTTCCGCTTTTTTCTGTTTTGACAGGAACAATATCCTCTTCTTCTTGCCTGAAGACTGAATTAAGACACATTGTCTTAGTATTTATCACAAAAAAACAACAAATACTATTGTAAACAAAACCTCCCTTACAGATGCTGACATGGCATTCTGGTTCATGAGGTAAGAATGAAACAACCATGGATATCATGGCCACCATGAAATCAATGCACGTTATGATAACAGTTCTCATTGTGACAACAAAGATCTTTATTGCCATGCTAAGAGGGCTAACTCTGACAAGCTATGCAGTGAATATGCAAATAAGTGAACATATGCCCGTCATCAGATGCCATGAAATCAACAAAAGCACATGAGAATGTTGATCCAACGCCTCAGTGCTCGACCCCAGTTAAAGATATGGAATCTTATGACCGGTTGAGGCGACCAAGCCCCCCGAATTAAACCGGACAATTCCATGTGGTTTTAAGAGACACTGTGATCAGGCACCAAACTGCTAACAGGTGGCATGATCACATAATTTCTCAGGCAGAGGTGTGAGTGAGCCCTCTTAGCATAGCTATAAGCTCTCTTGTAATGATAACACATGCTACAACGACCCAGTACCGATGGAGGTGAGAGCCCAGTTGGATCCAGGACCAGATCCACATCACAGTCATAGAGCCCCAGTCCCGTGACCGACGATCCAAAAGGAGTGAGGGTAGAAAAGGGAACGACACGCTGGATCATTTCCTCAAGGATCGATGACAGAGTGAACCGAAACCGACGGCTGCTCTCCGACAGGCTGTAACTGTTGGCCACCATTTCTATCTGCTCACACAACTGGTCAACAAAACACACAAGCTGTCAACTAACACCAGAGCGTTGTTACGATCTGTACGACAGAGCAGCACTCATATATATTGTCAATTCGTGCTTCATCAAAATATAGGCAATGAAACTTCAGTCCTCATTTTAATTCCTCAAAGTTGAAAATTGTCCACACAATACATATACCATAATATGCAATATCACAAGGAGAAATATTGTTCATTTTACAGATTTGGCATTGGTGAGTTGGCAGGAAATGTCAGGTGCGGCTGATGGGGGTGGGTGTTTGATCATGGTCAGGTGTGAAGTCCCTGATGCTTGGAGTCTCCCTGAAGGGCTTGTGTAGAACAAACATCTTGTTCGAGAGGCAATACGTCCCTTGTCCTGGAAATACTCGGTGTCTCGAAGAAGGTTATCAAGCCCTTCTCGCTTTCCATATTCGACGAGAACAAAATGCTGTAACATGGAGGATTAAAATCTCTAACATCGCACTTGCATACAACTTGATACTGGAGGGGGCACCATCTTCAAGGAAGCAATCACACAGTTGTAAAATAAGCAATCAATTATTGGACAAATGTCAGAATTCATCAAGTTTATCCGTCAGTAAAGACATTGGTTTTCTTGAATATTGCATGAATTATGAACAGAAATAAATGTGAATACTATCAACATGTAGTGTTTCATGAATCAAAAAGTACACAAGAAGCCTCAAAGCTCTGGAACTTTTGACATGGATAAAAATTGCAACCTAAATGTATCAGAAACACATTTTGAGGGTGAGGCAGGGTCACTCTTAGCATAGTTATAAGCCCTCTTACAGTGACATAAGAGGGTCATATGTTTTATTCGGGACAAATAAATGCATCATCAAAACTTCAGGGAAGGATGAACAGGCAGAGAGATAGACTAATGTCAGAGTGAAGGTAAATAATAAGCTCTAATGGACAGAAGGGCCAAAAAAACAAAACAAATAAAAATCTCAGTATTATATGAAATATCTGATTGGAAGAAGTATGCTGCACTTGGACACAATGATGAGCAGCGCATCGGATACAAGCAGAATCATTGAAAAGGGGTTGCATTGATAATATGGCTGCCGGGGGTTGGGTATCAACAACTATTTAAGAATGCATCCTTCCTCCATAAGGCCATGGGGTAACTATGTGTAACAGTGTTAACATCAAACCTTGTCATCCCGCGGAAATGCACTGAGTGACTTGACAGGGCCATACGACTCCAGTAGCTCCTCCAGACCCTGGGCTTTACATGAAGTGATGATGACAGCGCATCTCCTGGCTTCTTGCAACTTCTTAGCCAGCCAGCTTCTGTAGCTCAAGTCATCTCCAGACGAATGAGATCGCCGCGCTGAGAGAGAGGATCACAGCATTAAAACTAACCATTATTTGTTCCAGTTGATATTGAATGAGCCCTGAAAAATAGGGTTCTCATCATGAGGATTTGTATTCGACATCCTGGGAATTGCTGTCACCAGATGTTTATAGCAATTTGCAAGAGGAAAATAATGCAACATAGCTACCAGCAGGGTATATACAACTGCCACAAGACATATTGAAACATGGCCAAGTTGATGCATATCTGTAAAGAGCTGTCATAAGCTAATGAACTAAAATTACATTGTACATTGATTATATGGGGTGTGGCAATGTAACTTATTCAATGAACCTCAATATTGTCGGAGTTCAGGGATGTGATTGCCCTGGCAGCTGAAGGGCTGAAATAATTTTGGCGAGGGGTTTGGGGGCCGCTCAAGGCCCCCAATGGGGGTCAAAGGGGGCGGAGAAATGTTCCCTGGAGCCATCGGATCTGCGGAAATCCGCGGACAAATCACATCCCTGGAGTTGGCCCACATAATCGTTCATGCAGATGAAATGCTTCACTCTCCTTTGTGAGCTTGGTGTCACGTCCGCCACCTACCTTCTCTTAGACTCTGTCACATCGAGATGGGACAGTTTTTTGCCCGTAGATATTAATACGCATTTTGCCAAATAATTCATTTTGATTGTGATTGTGATACAAACTTGTCAAAACAAAATTTTCATGATCCTTGACACTCTCCAACTTGTAGTTTCTATAATTCTATTTCTATTCATATAGGACTTTTACGTTGACCTTCTTTGACAGAAAACGGTCTTCATGCAGAACAGAACATCATGTCCTTCTAGCCCAAAAGACCAAAGTCAAATTCTATTTATCACCTTGTCAGAGGGAGTGCATGCAGCACTACCCGTACTTAGTTCGAAAGATCTATGTCCTTCTCCTGTTCTCGCTGTCATGCGAAAGCCATTCGCGTTATTCTCCTCCATTAATTAACCAGGCAGGATTCCAGCGTCATACAGAGCTCTCTGAGCTTTTTCGTTCTCTTCAAATTTGCGTTTTAGAACCATGAACCTAACTCCACATCGACATCTTCAGAAATTGTGTTCTGTTGAAAAATCGCATATGGGTGACTTACAAATGTAGCTAGCGCGAGAAGAGTTGACTTACCTAATTTCACAGTCGCATTAATTTTGTTTTGTTGTGGTTATTACGATTCTAGATAATCATTGCAAATGTTGTTGTATGCATGAATTCAGCTTTTCTGCATAACCAGGCTTTTATCTCAATTCCTATGAATACCATTCACAGATGATGCATGGTAAATCAAATTAATGAATTCAAATAAAAATGCCTTTATGCGATGGAATAAAATTTGTCAACAGACAGGAAATGGAGAGACTCGTTGATTCGTTGATGCCAAGTAACCGTTCGACTTATTCAGGTCAGTAGGTGCATGTTGTATCTAAATATGAGAGGCTGCCATTAGATAGCTAAGGAGGGAGTGGGGTGGGCTATTGTTCATGTTCTTGTCTCCACACCAGATATCGTGATGGGTCCAAAATTTAACACTGACAACAGCCAGCTGGTCCCTGATTTATGGATTATAAAGTCTTCACAAACAATCGAGGCACGTTAGTTGTATAACTTTTTTATGTGAGCCTATCTATGCCATCGGTATTTTCAACAGTGCACATACTATGGGTCAATAAATTACGTAAGACATGATGGTATACAGAGGAGAAGCTTTCTTATTTCATGTGTTTGTCGGGTTTATGGTTCAAGCAGCGCTTAATCACGCGAGCCCCGCTGCTGTTGTATTGAACTGGGCGAGTCATGTTAGCGTGGAAAAAATTCGAGCCCTGAACAATATCCCAGCCCCAAATGACTACTGTTCTGCCAAAAGATTCTTGGGGCTATTTTGCGCAAGTGTCAGTGACACTGCTCATGTTAGCTCGTTAAACTGTTCAAAACAACAACAAAGCCTTCAAAGTAATAGCCAATATTAAATTTGCATGGAAAGAATATTCAAGATTTATTTTTGATAAGATGACGGTTTCTTAGTCACATATTCCACTTTTCAACGTACAAAGTTGGCTCGGGACAGTTACAAACAAAGACGGTCAACTCGGCTGCCAAGGCTTTACATCGAAAACGAAATTGCCCGCTTCACAAAGCACGCGAACCAGGCTCGGCGCCCTCATGACAATATGATATGGAGTGTGGCAGAGGTGTGTAGGAACGACCAGCCAAGCTATGGAGAAAAGTTTATCATTTGCCTAGCCGTGCACGACGTTTATTAACGTCGTGCAAAGATCGCAACCGAATGCGCGTGAACGATACATGAGTTCCAATTATACACGATAATAACACAAATGTACATATGGAGAATAATTTTTCACATAAATGAATGTTTATTAACAAGTTGAGTTAGTTTACGTGTGAGATTTCTTCTAAGGCGATTTAATCCGGCCACACAAATTCTGAAAAGTTCATTTTTATTTTGAACGACAAGATCGGTTTCTGCGCGCATGCGCAGACAAGGTTCCTCGCAAGCGAACTTTTTCTTTCTGAATTATATTATTTGAGTATATGTGTCATTTTGTCAATGATTATCTTTTGGAAATATCTACTTTGAAGGGCGATATGTATTCAACGATATCACATTGACATTTAAAAAAAGATAACACTTATTGATTCCCGTAGTCTGGAGGGGGCACTTGGCCTTGTCCTACGTAGGGTTGTGCCCCGGGATCTCAAAAACCTGTACCCGTCATACAAGGTAGAAATGGCAAGAGCATACCCCATCCTACAATTACGAGGTCAACAAAACCCGTCGGGAGGCCGGAAAAAACCTACCCCGACACATGTATACTACCTCTATATACTTAAGTGCCCCCTCCTCCGGGACCTGCAGCCACATGGCGAGTGAAAATGAAACTGCGTAATGTGACGTCATATCTCCAAAACTGGGGCTGCCGTGAATGAAAGTTGTGATTCTAAATGTTCATTTGACAATTGCTAAATAATCACGAGCCAGTGGATAACCAAAATAGTGCGGAGAAGCGGATATTCATCTCATTTGTCGACATATATATTTACGTAAGTACACAACTTGGTGGTAAGCCGCGGAGACGCGAAATAAAAAAAATTGCCACACGACCCACATATCCTCACTCACGACGGTATATATTTATAGGAAGTTGCTATTGGCACGGAAGCCGGGCCAACAACAACACAGTCTCGCGATGCATGCACGGAAACCGTGCACGGAATGCTTCGATGGTGTGTTATTCGCCCGGAAACCGTGCAAACAACTGAACTATCATCTATATGCACGGGACATGATATCTATTGGTTGTGTTGAATAAATCCAGTTCTACTAGACAATTTAAGTCAGCATTTGACTAGGTTCAGCATTTGATTAGTTTTAAATAACATTGCATTTCATGCCATGAGTTTATTTATACTTTTGATTTGAAGAACGAAATGGTTTGTTCAGGACGTCCTTATCATTGTGGAGAACCACATGCTTCTCACACATTTCCAAGGGGATATTACCTTATACGTACATGCATGCATGCCAAATGTACAAGATAAGCCAGTTTAATAGGTTGTTAAGACTAAGTACTCGTTGTTGAGCCTTAATTAGTACCTAGGTGATTCATATCTGGTTCTTTGTCTAACCATAATCTTGTATTTCTTCCTGTTTTCCCTATGCTATAAATATCCAAAATCGTCAGGGAGATAATCCTAATACTCTGTTGGGTATTTATGATGTATAATCTTTTTCACACCTGTACTTCTCATGTGATGATAGTGATGTCATGTTATAATAGTAACCGTGCGAATAACAAATAAGCTTATCTTTGCGTGCACGGTAACCGGACAAAAGACTACTAAGTCAACCATTGCACGGCAAAAGATTTTTCAATTCGACATCAATGTTCTTGGACCGAAAGACTTTCAGGTGTTCGACAGTCTGCATTGATTTGTTTGATATTGGTGAAAGACTCCTTGTCTAATCAGGTTGAAGATTGACAAATACTATGTTGAATAATTATACAACTGATAAGGCTTTTGTATCCTGGCAAAAGTTTACTCAAAATGTCTGTATTTATGACGTCTTGGTTGGTTAGACAAGAATCATGTTCATCGCCTGGCGTTGACGTGCGCTATTTCAACTGTCTTAATGTCGTGTTTAACGAATACAACATTGTTTTCTTGACCAAACACTTCAACTCCCTCTACTAGTGATTCATAAGAATAGAATCTCGCTCCAATGTCCATGGCGTCCTTCCACCTCGGCAACGGAAAAGAAAGAATATCCCGCCACAGGATGTTTCATGTGCGCATGCTTATCTCCCGTGCACCGAACCATCAAGCGGATGGTTATTGGCCCGGTTTCCGTGCCAATAGACACTACGATATTTATATTACCGTCGTTCGCGGCTATCATTTGCCCGACAGACCAACCATGTTTTAGAGAGGGAGCTATTTATCATCCATCATTATGTAACTTTCAATAATATGCACTAGTTGGTTGGAGAGCAATTCAATAGATGATATTCTTCGTAGGCATAAGTCACAATTATAGCACAGAAGGTCAATTTACGCTTTCATGCTTGAAATTTTACTGTTCACATTCTCTTCTATTATCGCCCTTCCAAACAACTTCTGATAAATTGCGAGTTCAATAATTGTTAGAGCAACAAGAAAATCGTATCAACCTTTTACTGAATACGTTCTCAACTCTGTCAAACAATCATATAAACATTGCGGTCTTTGAACTAATCGCGACAGCAAATACATAATGATCGTCTTGTTAATTGAAGGATACGCTCTGCACCTGCGCCGCAACCCGTCTGCTTGACAGAGGTCAAAGTTGAAGTCATTTACCTTCCCCGCATCAAATAGGCCCAAGTAAATCACAACACTTGAAGCTGTACATAGCCGAAGCAGCCAGCACGGATCTACTCCGGATAAACCATCGCCACAACACCATGTGACTCCTGACGATTCTACGCGTTGTCTTACTCTTTTGATCCTGTTAAGCATATATGTATAGCTATTGATGTGAATATGACATGGGTTTCCTTTCATGTGTCTTTGTCCGGAATATATACTTGTATTATCAGTATTAATATATACCATCCAGTGAGTAGCAACGATGATACATTCCGGGGCAATGTGATATCAATATGTTTATTATTTGTCATGTCTAGTTCAGTTTCTTTGAGTAGTGATTACGCCGGAATGCACCGTTGATTGGGGCAGACGGCAACATCTGGTGTCAGTTGTTAAGGAATATTACTAACAAGTAGGGATGAACAAGGTGAGAATGCTATATCGGTTCATTGGTTGTTAAAATACAACTTTCTATGTTTAGCTGAGGATTTACAAGTGAAGATTGGTTATAACTCCTTGGGTTAACTGAGGATTAAAAACTATACCTGCATGCAAAATAATAATATTTTCTTCGACCAAAAGTGATCAGTTTAGTAAGGATCACTTCATTGTCCTGCACATGCGCCGCAAATGTCACAAATAAACGCACGGCGATCGGCAGCCCCCACTAACATGACCGGCTGGAATTCGAGCGCTCCTTTTGCAAAAAAGTGGGAACCTGGTCAAGTAACTACGCACGCGTTATTCTAACATCTTCTGGCATTATCGCTCAAAAACCGCCCACTTTCGGTTTTGAATGTCTTGTAGTGCATTATCCGGAGCAATCAGTACTTGTGTATCCTCTGCTCCAGGAGAATGGCCTACTACTCAGCTACTTGCTTTGTTAGGGTTATAATTTAAGTCCCCTAAAATCAAATAACAATGTTCTGAGAAATAGCATGGGTTACATATTAAACTCCATTTTACGTATATCATTTCCAAAAGTAGTAGTTAATCGGTCCATGGCGTTTTTTTCACAACAGATTATTATTTCTTTATGAAATGACTGTGAAGGGGCTCATACGTTATGACTGATTGCCATTTTTAAGTTTTATATCGTATCACGCGTTCCACACCACGCTGTGGTACGCCGAAGTGCACATTGGCATGCAAACAAATTGCATAGAACCGGAACTATCACCCATCAAATTCGATTCATGAGTGGCGGAAATGGCCTCAAATTCTTTAAGATGTGACATTTGTAACATTGACGTAACCTCAGGTGAGTGTCGTTCTGATGAACAACTCCGGTTCGACTGTTATGATATGAATAGTCTGCATTTGTTTGTTGACATGTTATCGTAATAACCGGGCAGTGTCCGCCTGCCCCCGCCCGGCAATAGTCCCCAGCATATTTTTAGGACCAGTTTCTAGTGTCTCTCTGTATGCAGAACGTGTGATGACAGCACATTTTAATGGCAAGAAGCACAAGAAAATGGCTGAGTTCCTAAAGAAGAAATGTGAAGAGGCTTCTCGCTCTATCTACATACAGAAGCCACCTGCCCACTGTACACAGAGCCTGCTGGAGACCTCATTCCGTCAGTTTGGCAAAGTCCTTAGCGTGTTTGTGGATACAAAGTCAAAGGTGAATGAATCAAATGATTTACTCTCTGGCTATTTGTAGACATAATGTCCAATGAATGTGTCAATATAACAAGTTGGAAAATAACAAGAAAGTTGTTGCAGTAGAAACTGGTAATCCATTTAACGATTGGTCCAGTGTGAAGTTCTATATTTTATAACTCCTACATTATTCTGATTATAATTCCTACATTATTTTGATTATATGCAGCATTTTGCCATCATTGAATTCCAAATGAAGGATTCAGTGAAAAAAGTTCTGGATAATCGCCCAATTATGCTGAATGGCAGTGAACTGCGGGTCAAACAGAGGGAGGTTAAAATGCCAGCTGAGAAACACAACGAATTAGAGCTGAACAAACAGTTACTGAAAAAACAGAAAGAAATGAATGCCAGAAATGAAGCAGTACATGAGAAGTCATTGATTGAGGAGTGGATGCATTGTGTTGATGTGAGGCTATTCAACGTTATCAACAATTTGGTGGCTGACTTCCATTTATAAAGACAACTCACTGACATTGAAAAATGCAACCAAAATAAATATCTTTGAGAAATAAGCCTTTATAGAAATTGTGACATGAATTCCATTGTTATCTCCCACCATCTTCCTGCTGGTGTCATGTTAAGGATAAATTGGATTTCTTCATTTTAACTTCGCTGTTTTAGTTGGAGGATCAGGTTAACAGGATGGTATCTAGTTTAGAGCTGCCTCATTTGGAATCCACCAAGCGCAGAAGAATCTTACAGGACTTGGAGGATCTACTTACTGCGGTCATTCCTGGTATGTAGCCCCCTTTGATTTGATTGGTTAGCACCGAACTCTTCCTTTTTTCTAACCACACCCCATTCATGAACTTCAGTAATTACAATAATGACTTGTTACAATGTGACTTGTGATGTGAGCAGTGATTAATTAACCGCAGTAGAGTGTGGGTCCATGCTACAGGTTGCCGTGTCCATGCATTCGGCTCCTCGGCCACGGATCTTGCTACTAGGGGCAGTGATATTGACGTCTCTGTTGATTTCAATCTTGACAAACCCAGTCTCCATACTGTCGTCTCTACGGATACAGTTAGTTCATTCAGTGCATTATCTTCTTGCTGTAGTGGCTTGTTAGTCACATACTGGAATAATAATTGAGGAGTTTCTGCATTTGTCAGTCCCATGAATGTTTACAGACGGCCATGAACTTTTCTAACATCATCACCAAAGACCTAGGGAGTCTTGAGATAGTGGATGGGAGAGTCAGCTTGGACAGCCTAAAGACGCTGTCACAAGTGGAGTTTATCAAGGTATGCCAATGTGGGAACTGCTACTTAATGTGAGAGATGCGGGTGACAAGCCAATGTGGGGACTGCTACTTAATGTGAGAGATGCGGGTGACAAGCCAATGTGTGTACTGCTACTTCATGTGAGAGTAGAGAGGTGGTTTGCTGGGGCTAGCTGTTTACTTTGGCAGTAGATTTTGTATTAGTCACAACTGCTTGCACAACCATCAAATCTTGTCACACCTTGTGACAACCTGTTGATCCTTGTGACACAACTGACTGTGTTTCACAGAATACATGTTATAGTGTCACATGCAACCTGCCAATTATATATGGTGGAAACAATGGTTATTGTATCATTGAGAGAGATGTGACATTCATCAGTGATATTTTTGGAGGTCGTATCTGAAGTCATCCTTCCCCCATCCTGTCCAGCTGCTGTCACAGCTGCTGAAGACGGCTGGACGTGATGTGTTTCACGCCGTCCGACCCATCACGAACGCTCGTGTCCCTGTCATCAAGGCTCTACACACGCGGGAGATGGTTCCCATCGATGTCACTATCAATAGGTCAGCCATAAATACATGGAGTAGTTCAGTTCAAATATAAATTGCTCATAAATGGAATTAGAGTGGCTTTTGTATTGCGGTAAGAACCTCAGTTCTGTGTGTCGTATTACCAATGCTAGCCGATGCCATGGGTTCCCAACATCACCCAACTCATTTTGTCATACGCGCTGTTCTGTATCACAGACTGGGTCTGAGAAACACACACTTCATTCGCCTACTGTTGTCCTGTGACGACCGCATTAGACCGCTTGTGTTCAGCCTACGTCACTGGGCCAAGCAGCGGGGGGTTGGGGGTAGTCATCACAACTCCTACCTCACGAACTACTCCCTCACAATGCTGGTCTATCACTACCTGATTCAAACCAACCCTCCCGTCCTCCGCACCCTGCAGCAATTGGCACACAACACTGGCAAGTATTCCCAGAGTTTCTGAATTGGTAGATTTCCAACAATTCTCACTTATTTCCAAAGGTTTTCCGTCAGAGTTCTTCTGCCATTACAAGAGGTTTAAATAAGGAAACAGCAAATCATTTGTTAATTTTTTGGAACAGTATTCCTTCCTCTCAATCCTAGAGAAAGTCAGTAACTCCATTTAAATATTAATCATGTGATATATCAGTACATTTGTTTTGCCAGACAACAAGCTAGCCATTGATGGCTGGGATGTGTCTTTCGGCGAAGACAGCAGCAACTTACTCTCAGAGCCCCACAACACCCAGCCCCTGGCCGAGCTGATCCATGGCTTCTTCCGGTACTATGCCGACCTTGACCTCAGTTCGCTGGTTGTCAAGGTCAGGGACGGTACCAATGTGTCCAGTGCCAATTTCATCATTGATGACGTGCACAGTATCCACAACTCACATTTCCAGGCAAGTGATGTCAAAGGTTGAATAACCAAACATTCAACAGGATGGAAAAAAAACTGCTGTTATAAGGTTCCTTTGATTATAAGCTTATTTCATTGCAACATATTTTCTTCTTAATTTATCAAAGCCTTGGTCATTACTATGAAAACAACACATCTTGTAATCAACCTATGAAATCTACATTTCAGGTTTCTCATGTAAACATCCAGGACCCGTTTGTGCTGGACCAAAACATTGGTTTGAATGTGTCTGAGGAAGTGGCTCAACGCCTGCAGACGGAACTTAGATCAGCTGCAACCAAGTGTGAATCACAACGATTCAGATCACCTCACCGTGATGTGTTACACAGGCAAACATGGGGGCTGGCATATCTCTGTTCAGATGAAGCACTAGTGGAGAAAAGTCACAAGTTGGATTTGGAGGGTATATCCGTCAATGTAAATGACCTCATTCAGAGGGTCCTACGTGAGGTTCTGTACATGGAGGTGCAAGTCGTAGCAATGGATACGGAGGCAGATCAGAATGGGTCTAATGCAATGAACTCGAGTCAAAGTGTAAGTGAAGAACATAGTGAGAATGACAGCAACTGTGATTCGAGAAAGCGCAAACACCACGACCACAAACACCATGACAACAAACACCATGACGACAAGTCTGAACCAAGCAGCAAGAAACAGAAGAGAGATGACAAACCATGTGACCTTCACCTGCGATGTGTTTCTCATCACAGATTGTGGGAAGCGAGAGAAAGGGTAAACAGGACCCCAAACTGTGGACGCTTCGACCAAGAGAAGGTTATGAGTGAGCACTTGATGGCCTCGCGGGAAGATAGAGCGTTATCAGGGCCAGACTTGTTTGATCTCACACTCTCACAGGCAGGTGAGGCACTGACAATCACGGCTCACAGCTACATTAAGGAAAAGGATGTGTCCTCATTCTTTATGTATCTGTCAGAGTTGGTGACCAAAATCATTGACGAATGCAGGTCGGATTCAAAGTTATGTGCAGTGTGAAGATTGGCTTTGTGGGGGAGGGGGGGGAGGTTGTTAAGAATTTGTAAAAATATCAAGCATCATAATGTTACACATTGGTAATACCTGAAGTGCAACAATTGAACTTTAATTGTGAATGTATTTGTATTAAAGGCAGCCATAATCATTCATTCATACTGACCAGTTAAAACAATATGTGGATGAAAACTTCCATTGTTAACAGAGAAACAAAATGGAATATCCAAAAAGAGACACGGTCCATTGAAACAGATTTGTCTCATCAGTGTTGTAGTTGTAAAGAATTGCGTCATCATTGATTCAGAAATATCAAGTATCATAATGTATCACATTGGTAAAAGTTGAATTGCAACAAATGAACAATTCTTTTGAAATATAATAACCTTCACTATATATATATATTTCAATATATCCACCACACAGTGGCGTGGCAAACAGATGCCAAGCAGATTAACTACAACTTAAACATTTTACAAATATAAAAATACATCAACAATACTGCATTATTGAGCTTTGTTTACACATTGATATGTCAAAGATAACCAGTCTGACTGATTTCATAACAACAAGGCATACAGGTGTAATGGCATACAGGTAAATGCTGGCCGCTGGTATTATTTCTCGATGCCCTGCTGGGGGGTGCTGCTTGCTGATGTGGTGAACGTGAGATCCTGTCCAACCCGTAACTCTATTGAGTCTGCTGTGTCGTCCACGCGGCGAAGCAGAATACCAAACTGACTCTGTACCAGAACATCACATACACTTAGTGGATGGGCTACTCACAGCATCACATACACTTAGTGGATGGGCTACTCACAGCATGCCGTGGCAAGGACATTTAGTTTTTAATATGATTTATCTGTGGATGGATCTGACAAAACACACCCAGCTTTTGATTGTACTACTTTGGGTTAAGAGCCTACCTACCCTGTTTTCATTGAGCAACCAAGTCTGCTATTGCTAGGGGTACTAGAGTTACCCAGGACAAAATGATGTAGGGTTTTTTTATCTCAGGAGTTACAAAGGAGGGTAGGCAATAATCGGATATGATGTAATACATGCCTTGTGATTACGTAGAGAAGCCAGACTTGTGAGGGGCTCGCTACTCTTGGCTGCGGTAACTGGGTCGTAACACACCATCTTACATCTGTCACAGGCCCCCTGATTCTGAAATACAATCTCATTCAGTCATATATCAACTGTCATGTCAGAATTGTTGGTTCGTTTGGATTTGCCTTTTCAGCTTCCAGTGGTTTTTGTGCGTTGAGTATGAGTGAACGTTATGATTAAAAAAACTTCAACAGTCTACATTCAATCATAACGTTTAAGCCATACCGTATATCTGAATATTAGAACTTGAACAAGTTTTCAACCGTAATGAAAACTGGTGAAATATATGTGTTAAAGCTTAAGATAAATTGACAAATTGTAAGCCTACAGACACGTACATAGAACTCCTCTTTGCCGATTGCCAAGCTCTCGAAGCTATCCTCCAAGAATGGTGTATCCAAGGCAACCACAAGATTAGGTCGCAGTCTTAACGTTAAGTCATCCACAGCTGCCCAAATCCAAATGAACGCCGAAAGAGGAGAATTATTTCATAAAAATAATAATTCACAATAATTGAAACATATGCAATAACAATGAATGCTATCGTATATTGATAATAACACTGATAAGAATGGTTGAGAAGAGAAAATAGAGTAAGTTTCATAATTCTTAGGGACAAATGACCGTGGACGACTTACACATTGGAGAAGTGCATCCCTTGTGGATCATATGTCTCTGTAGAGCCTCTACACTTCCCGTTGTGATCAGGAGATACTGCGACTGGTTGGCAAGCGACAGCTTCACTTCCTGACTGCGTCTAGAAACACGATTGTCCAACGAAGACTGAGAAACGAGCCTCAATCCAGGCTTGTCCAGTGCCCTCTGTAGCCAACGCGAGGCGACAGCTCCAGAATCTCGCACCTTGATTCTGTCAAGTAGAAGACGTACAAGAACATCAATATTCACCTTCAAAAATCAACAAGAACTGATCACCATTTGTTCACAGGGTTAATGCAGTTACTTTAGTCAACTTAAAGTTTCCTGTTTCAGTCACAAGTTCCTGAGATAATCTCAGGTTGTTGAAGCTGTGCTTTACATCAGGGAAGAACACACTATATATTCTGATTTGCATATTCAGGTGTCATTCTATTCTTGTGTCACGGAACCATTCGTTTTGTCATTCTGGACGAACTATTCATTATTTATGACGACCCACCTGACTCCACACACTTTGCCTTGGCACATGTTGGCGGAGCTGGTGTCGTCTGTTTCCTCTGAATTCAGTGGAACTTCCAAAGGCTCCAGGTCTGTTAACAAACCGATGTCATTGTCCATTTTGAAAGCAAAACAACTTGCTCATGCTTGGCTAAATGGTATTTGTAAAAAGAAAGTTAAATGTGGAATTGAACAAGAACAGAGGAAGATGATGGGGAGGAATAAAATAAACCTTTGTAGTTGAGGATGAGTAAGCTGCGCTTGAGGTCGATGACTGGCTTGATGAGGGTCAGATGAGGGTCGCGAAGACAAGCGCCTGATGGTGACGTCACCATCCACTCCCTGTCATGGAGTAATCCACGCTCCCCCACCTTCCATTGCGTCACCTAGCAACAGGGCAGCCAACAACCGTGAATATCATAAGAGTGAGACGTGGAAACAATATGACGTGGAGCGTTTCCAGTGGCTTCACTCAGCTTCATCAGAAGAAAACACATCACTCGTGGTTCAGTGGATACTGTACAAAACTAGAAACACATCATTTATACGTCAATCATCATATTTCATTGCAGTTCAGGCTGTATCAAAAAGCGTCCGCTTTCGTCTCAGACAACATAGATGGGTCTGAACGTTGCTTTGAGATCACGTTCCAGATGAAGTGCCTCGTGCTCTGCGGCAAGGCGCTCAACGTGCGCTCATGGCAAAAAGTGTTCATTAGGTTAGTTTTCATGGCGATATTCTGAGTGATCGCGGTAGGGGCAAAGAACGGACCGAGGAAAGGTCGCATATAACATGCGCTCGCCAGCAATCAGGAATGATTGCGGGCAAACAGAGAGGTCGATTTATGCCCTCAGTGCTTGACGATGTTATTGAATGAGTTGTCTTTTTTTAGCAGAAGAGTTCGTTCGAGTTGATGACATCTCCAGGGATTGAGCGTTACATCGCGCCCCTTTTGCGCATCGTTATTACGCAGCGTTAGGGCTACTGCGACTCTAACGCCCATGACGTCACGCTTGAATATCCCTGTATCTGTGTGCCTTAGTAAAAGACAAAAACCTACGTGATATATGCCCAGTCACTGCGAATTAATGGCAGAAACGCAATAGGTCTAGTTGAATTTTACTCCATGAAGAGAGGTCTTCCAGATCAACGGGCGCACACAAGAAGGTCACGGAAGGTCATGGATCAACGGGCGCACACAAGAAGGTCACGGTAGCAGAGCAAGTCGACCAGAATTCTCCTCCTCTTTTATAGCAGCGGCCGTAAAGACAGGGATATAAAGCCAAGCCGCGTCAACTCATCCGTCACAATCATCATCACCCGTTAAGGTGTCTCTTGAAATACAGGTCTAACCCCCAACGAGAAACTCCATTCAAACAGACGAGACAATGGAATGCTTTACCGTTGGCACATGCTTAATCACGATTATAACGGGACCTTGTTTTCATAAATAACAGCAACTTGGAAAACAAATCGTTTGCTCCCAGGCAGAGAATGAGGTGTGATCTGTGCCCTATCCTCGCCAGCATTACCATTCCCTACCCGGAGGGCCGTCCGCACATGTTTTCCTACCATTTGTCACCCCTACCAGACACGGAAGAAATTGCTGTGTTCTCAAAAACAATACTTACGTGGAATTGCCTGTTCTAATAATCACCCTGAGTTTGGTGACGAGGCAGTGTGCTCGATGTGCCAAGGACAGCTCCTCGTTTTAGTTCCATCACGAAGGGCAAAACATGTTAAAATGCAATCCACTGACAAGATTCTAACAAGTTTTTTTAGAGCAGGCAAGCAACCTTGGAGATGCAATGTACGAACCACGTCATAAGGCTGGCCTTTTTCAAAAGACTGCCGCCGTGTATGTCAAATGCATCCTCTAAATTCAAAAAGTTGGATCATTGTGACATGCAGTCTCGTCAGATGGCGCCTCCCGTTCAGATCCAATTAGCACGTCTTCAATGGGCCGGCTGACTGGTCACGTTAAGATGCAACGACATATGCATATTGCCAACTAACCCCAAGGGAGCTGGCGTATTATTCAACGGAACGTCCCTGTAATTCAGCCGATGACGAATTCCATCTTTAGACAGCTACAAAAACAACCTCAAAAGATGATACCCTTTGAGGTCACACAGGGCAACGCGGATCGCAGAGAACGACACGGGGCAACACGGATCGCAGAGAACGACACGGGGCAACGCGGATCGCAGAGGAAGGCGATGTCATTCCACAGCGGGCGTTTCGACAAACCGCGTTTGTGAGAAAATGACGCACGCTCGCTATAAGCTGACGCACGAAAGCGGAAATTCGCGCAGGAGTAACTGCACAGATTCGGCTCATCTTCCAGCCGTGATGCACCGAGTGCAAAAAAACCCCGCCACTCCTGGAATATTACACAGGCAACTAAATCAGAATGGCCGACTAGACAAAGCCCTATATTTACTGCGCGAATGGAATGCGGAACAAAGTGATCGCGATATTTCGACACACACACATAAACTGCGTAAAACGGGCAGAATAATTGATTTTTCAAAAGTTCATTTCGTTACAATAATGACTTGAGCAGATAAAAAAAAGACTTCAGCTTAATTGCTATAACAGACAAGGTGTTTGGGGAATCAATCACAAGGCCTCTGTGGTTGAAGGGAACAGGTAGAGTCGGCGCTGCGGCGGCCTTCCTCCTATCCACGCTCTAACCGCCCGGCCATTTTGATCGGGTTTGTTTGACAGACGTTGCATTAGCTGTTTTAGCGGAATGGGTTGCCCTTTGGTAATTATGATTCATGAATGCAACGGGGCAGATGCTTTGTAGAAATAAATGTTTACTAAACAGATGACACGAAGATGATGAAAAAACATTATGATCGACGACCAGGTTCACCATTTTACAGCATCACCATCATCCCCCCACCCCCCCACCACACCCAAGTAGACCATCATCGTCGTCGTCATCATCATCATCACCAGTCTTCATAATAACCTCGACCATCTTGATGTACAAGACCAACCATGAAACAACTCCCAATGGATGCCTGTCCGTTCACCCTGCTATTTATCTCATTATACCCCCACTGACAGACTTATGACCGTCTTTCATGTACTTCGAAGGTTATAGGAATAAAGACTTTATCAATATCAGTTGAAAGTAGAGCTTTCAGCTTAGCATGGTCTGAGTCACAAAGCACTGTGTGGGGGATGTAGGGTTGGTGGGGGTGAGGGGGGAGGATTGAGGCTAAGTGGTGAGATTGTTGATGTCTGGGGGTGGTATAAAAAGAACCTAGATGTCTGGGGGTGGTATAAAAAGAACCTAGATGTCTGGGGGTGGTGTCAAATGAACCTAGATGTTTAGGGGGTTGTTGCAAAAGAACCTAGATGTACAGGGGTGGTATCAATTGAGTTCTATCAAATGATGCTTTTCTTTTGATACCATAAGTGAATTGTCTTACCTCAAAGCTGCCGCAGGATTTAACCGGGTAGATGAATATCCTCGTCAATTTGGGGTTTAAGGGAGAAGGCAGCTTTATCAGTCCTTCGTCTGTGGCTAATGATGTGTGAACTGCATAGGGAGAGACGCCGCTATTGACCAGCGACTTGTCATCCGATCCAAGCTGACCCCTGCTTCCTGTCTCTGGGGATGGACCACCATCGTTCCATCTCAAGCCATTCACATTACCTTCGTCTGCATGGCAGCCATTTTCCCCAGCATCTAAGGTAGCAGTTGATCTGAGAGTAATGTAGTTATTATTGGTGAGCTGACAGCGACGTCCCAGACAGGATTTACTGAGCTGGTTACCATGGAGTTGGTATATATGTGGCTGGCGACCTTCTACAAAGCAGGCTTCTATGAAGTTGATGAAGCAAATGGCATCTTGCAGGGTTGACATGTAACCAAGAGAAACGCGGACAGAACCTGTAGGGTGGCCATTAATGAGGTCAAGGTCATCGCCACAGACATGGCCTGCCTAGCAACCACACAACACCACAGTTATACCACAATGCATCACAAGAGCACCACACATTAATTTTAATGCAGTACACGAATAAAGTGTGATGTAAAGTTCAAAATAAATATACACCGTATCAAAGGAAAACAACATTGAATCTACAGGATGGGACAATAGAATGATAACAAACCTTGAGATTGTCCCTCAGTTGTTGGTTGGTGAGACCAAGTGCTTTTTGACACGCCCCCAAGTTACAGAAGCAGCCTGTTCTCAGATGAATGTCGTGCGCCTGGGCCAGCTTGTCTACCTGCGGAACACACGAGAACACATCTCAACAAGTTCACCATACAAACAAATCTCATTGTTAGAGGTTTTGTTTTCACTTCTTTATTTTAGTTTTACAACAATACAGCTCTCTTCTAGAATATAAGACAGGATTGTTTCTTAAGGAACGAAACCAATGAATGAACGATTCACTAAAAATCACCAACTCGTCTCATCACGTCTATTTTGTTATTGCAATCAGAGGCTTTTGGTGGGTGGTAAAGCACATACAACCCACCTCAGCAAAGCCAATATAACGGCCGTCAGATCTGAGCAAGTTGAAATTGATGATCCCGCCTTGGGCATCAGTGCAGGAGTAATCCCCAGAGAAATATAACTTAGCAACAGGTTCATGGTTACCATGGTAGCAGGTTTTCAGTTTTTTATAAAGAAACTGAGCAAGTTGAAATGTGTGCTTGGAGATTTCTGCAATATGCCCTGAAACAAAAACAAAACAACCAAATTGATCGATTTCACATCATGTGCATACATTGCTATAGATACAACTAAATGCCCCATCAGACACAGAGCCCCGGTACAGATATAGCATCCCGGTTGACACAGGGTAAAAGATACAGGACCCAGGGTAGAGACACAGGACCCAGGATAGAGACACAGGGCCCAGGGTAGAGACACAGGGCCCTGGGTAGAGACACAGGGCCCTGGGTAAAGACACAGGGTCCCAGGTAGAGACACAGGGCCCTGGGTAAAGACACAGGGTCCTAGGTACAGACACAGGGCCCTGGGTAGAGACACAGGGCCCTCGGAACAGACACAGGACACACCTGACAAAATATTGAGCAAAGACAGATCCACTTTTCATTTAAATATGTAATTCATGATTATAGAATATCACCTAAATTAAGGGAAGTTTTACACAAACATTCTGATAAGAAAATAACACCTGCCTCCAATTGCCTCCATCGCATCGAAGCCATGCCTCAGAGCAAGGATGTCCAAGAAGGGAAGCGTGCCGTCTTCAAATCTACACGACAGCATGAACGTATGGAATGAAACCTACAACAGGCGGGGTCAATTGTCTGGAACACAAGGCAATCCCCTAGGGGACGGAACCAACACTAGTTGTACAATACAAATGTAATTGAAATTCTGTAATTCTACCTGTCATTTTTACATAGCAATCAACAACTACGAGTCAATGATTAGTTCTGACAATAAATGCTCTTTATTTCAACACGAGGCCAAAAGTCCTGGAAGCTCTGCTGCTTTTGAGATGATTTATGACAAGATTAAATCATGTTTTCTTGGGTTTACATAGTGTATGAAATTTCCAATAAATAACTCTGAGGATAATAGTTCATGCAGAGCTGCGTCTCAGACCCGTTTTTATACGAGTCCACGTTTTACCTGGTGCAGCTGGCGGGCTTCATACGATACCGCACTAATGTACATACGAAAAGAGGGACGGCCGAAATGTACGTACGGACGGCCGAAATGTACATACAGAGGGCCGAAATGTACATATACAGACGCGTCCGAAATATACGTACAGACGGCCGAAATGTACATACGCCGAAATGTACGTACAGACGACCGAAATGTACATACGCCGAAATGTACGTACAGACGGCCGAAATGTACATACAAACACGTCCGAAATGTACGTACAGACGGTCGGAATTTACGTACAGACGACCGTAATGCACAAACAGACGGCCGTAATGTACATACAGACGGCCGTAATGTACAAACAGACGGCCGTAATGTACAAACAGACGGCCGTAATGTACATACAGACGGCCGTAATGTACATACAGACGGCCGTAATGTACAAACAGACGGCCGTAATGTACATACAGACGGCCGTAATGTACAAACAGACGGCCGTAATGTACGTACAGACGGCCGAAATATACATACAGACGGCCGTAATGTACGTACAGACGGCCGAAATGTACATACAGACAGCCGAAATGTACGTACAGACGGCCGTAATGTACGTACAGACGGCCGAAATGTACGTATAGACAGCCGAAATGTACGTACAGACGGCCGAAATATACATACAGACTGCTGAAATGTACGTACAGACGGCCGAAATGTACATACAGACACGTCCGAAATGTACGTACAGACGGCCGAAATGTACATACAGACACGTCCGAAATGTACGTACAGACGACCGTAATGTACATACAGACGGACGCCAGAGAGAAGGTATATGATAAGCTTTGCTGAACAGCAGATCTAAAAACGTGCCATAAATAATTATTGCTAATGTTTCCACGGACCCATCAACACCAGACAGCTCTGTTTATGTTGAACTTCAGGCAGCTAGTTTACTTTATAAGAAAACTTGCCTACAAAATTCATTCTCCGTTGGGCTAACATAGTACAAGAAATTTTTAAAAAGTTCTTCACTTATAACTCAGGTATTCAAGCAGGTTATGCAGGGCTGATTGTAAGCTGCCAAGGAGGTAGCTTGCTTAACAATGACTCACCAAAAGTTCACAAATGGATGGATGGTCATAGGGCAGATAGAAGCCTGAGAAATGGAATTAGCTAAGCTCTGGCCAAGAGCAGAGCTAAATAAAAGGCTTCATTTATTAAACTGTTCCCTCATTATAGATGTTATTGTTTATTTTGTGGGAACAATTTCATTTCTTAAAGAAATATAACAAGATTTATAGTGACTGCTAGGTAACCTTGTTTGTTAATCTAGGGCCAAAAGTTCAAGTCAAAGTGTAACACTCCACAGATGCTCAGTGAGGAAATAAAACAATCACAATACAGGGTAATCATGTTGATGTAGTGAGGCAAGAGGGCTGGTGTGCAGCGGTGAGGATGTTGACATTGCCATAGCAACACAGTGCTAATCATTTACCACTCTTACAGGTGATAGTTTCATACATAAACACAGGATGTATAAACATTTCACCCGTTACAGTTATGTATCGTGTTAGATGTGTTAAAACACACACCGAAACCTCAAGCGGAGGAACAAAAAACGCCCAGGTAAGAAAAACGATTGAAAACTTTGAGGTAGTCTAGACAGAAAAATGAAACTACATAAAATATGAGTATACATTCACACATTGGGATAACTTGGTGGAAAGAAACTGCAATTTTAAATGCTTTTTAAGTGTGCTTGAGCTGACACTTAAGGGATAGGTTATCTCTAAAGACAGGTGTGTATTTGCTATACTAATAATGTACAACATCTGTGATGAAAAGACATTCTGACAGTTCCACTTCAAGATTGCATAAGTTTTACAACAAGGAAAAGCAGCTGCATGAAGATTTGCCTCTAGGTTTGATGGCTGGCACTAAATTCCCCTAAAACTGATGCTTTCCCTCTCGCACCATTGCTGAGGTCAGAGTTGCTGAGCCTGTGGATATAGAGGCAGGGTTTATGAGCAGGACAGGTGCTGATTGGATTCTGATTGGCTTCACCTGGTCATAAAGTAAGCTCCATCGATGCTGCTAGGACCCTACACATCCTCTCTACCCCAGAGTCTGTGCAGGTGGCTTGCTCTGTACCCATTACAATTGGACATGTTAAATTGCCCTGTGTTCTGTGGCCCCAGAATGGCTATAAAAGTCACATGGGTGATCAATTGTGACGTTTACGCCAGCAGATGGCTCATGGTGCTAGAGACTCCTCTAGAGCAGTTTGTCTCTGATAACAGATTTGTTGTCTGCCTAAGTGGTTATGTTTCTTCTCTAAATCCCAGCTGCTGCTGCTTAACATATGCTATTAAGGCCACAAAAGCAGGAAGCCAGATGCTTGTTAAGGAGCTGGGTGTGTGTCGATGAGGATGGAAAGAGAGGCTTTAGCCACTGACAGGATGGAAAGAGAGGCTAAAGACACTGACAGGATGGAAAGAGAGATGATAGCCACTGACAGGATGGAAAGAGAGGCTAAAGACACTGATAGGATGGAAAGAGAGATGATAGCCACTGACAGGATGGAAAGAGAGGCTTTAGCCACTGACAGGATGGAAAGAGAGGCTAAAGACACTGACAGGATGGAAAGAGAGATGATAGCCACTGACAGGATGGAAAGAGAGGCTAAAGACACTGACAGGATGGAAAGAGAGATGATAGCCACTGACAGGATGGAAAGAGAGGCTTTAGCCACTGACAGGATGGAAAGAGAGGCTAAAGACACTGACAGGATGGAAAGAGAGATGATAGCCACTGACAGGATGGAAACATAGGCTATAGCCACTGACAGGATAGAAGGAGAGGCTATAGCCATTGACAGGATGGAAAGAGATGCATTGTCACTTAATAGCACCTGATGCCACTTTGTCACTTAATGTCACCTGATGCCACTGTCACTTAATGTCACCTGGTGCCACCTTGTCACCCAATGCCACTTTGTCACTTAATGTCACCAGACAGAAGACCGAACTCACCTGCTACTCAACGACTTCCTTTCCACATGGTACATTTCAGAGGCCAGAAACATTTCCACAGTGCCCCCGCCAAAGTAGGTCTTCTTCAACAGATGCCCAGTGCTATTCCTCACAATCAGAGCACCTGTGAAAAACACCTGCATTAATTACCAAGAACACACATGACACTGAATTGTGAACATGATAAAAGCACAAATACATTTAATTTTGAGGTCAACATATTGTACCGGTTGAATTATCTTACCAAGCCCAGTTGGGAACCCAAACATTTTGTAGAAAGACACAGGCACAAAATCAGGCTGAACAGATGAAAGATTGAGTCTGGATGTCGTCACAAATGAGGCAGCATCTAACAGGACAAACCAGTCGTGCCCTTCCTTAACAGACTTCATCTCGTTGATCCACCTTAAAGGGTATCTACAACCGCTAAAGTTGCTCTGTGCAGGATAAGCAAATAGAGCCCTGCTTTCCTTACGACAAGAGTTTTGGCAACCACATTCAATTTTAGAATCTGATAGACCGTCCCGGACCACACTGGGATCAACACAGTGGACTGCAATATTCCTAGCGTTCAGCGACTCCCGCATTCCGATCACAGATGTGTGGTTGTCAGTGAGGTAAACAAAGCAGCCATGTTTGTTTAGGACGTCGTCATCATTAGTGAATTGGAAGCAGTCGGCGATGAGTTTAAGTGAAGCTGTAGATCCACTGGTGAATATGACGGAGTACTCATCATGTGTGGTGTTGAAATGTCTGAGAATCCTGTAACAGCATCAGTTTAACTTCTACAAGAAAACATACATACCATCATCTCAAAATAACAATAGATTTCTATCAAACAATGATGTTTAAATTTGTTAAAAGGCTTGCAGTCAGAATTTCTTGGGGTAAAATGCAACTGTGCCGGAACAAATTGGCAGCAAAATACACTTTCACTAAAACAAATGTTGTCATTTATGTTAATCAACTTCATTTACTATCATATCAATATAAAAAAACTCTCGGATGATGACCTGTATCTGATTTGCTCGATGAGGTCTGATGTAAGCTGACTAGAAATGTTTCCACTGTGTGGGTTTCCATAAATGTTGCTGGATAAATCATTGAAGTAGTTGCGCAGTTGACTCTCTGCGTATAGAGTTGCCCCTGCATGATCGAGATATACCGTATCTTCACAGAAACACACTCTTTAGTTAATCTAAAAATAACACCTGAAAATAACTTATTTCATTCAATGTCTTCCATAATTTCCATGTTGTTTTTTTTTTCAAGAACAGATAAAGAAAATATTAGAAACTTAATTAGAATTAGTGTTCAACAGCATTACAGGTAAATGAAATAATGGTCTCAGTTGTTTTAGAGGCCACTTATTTTGGTCATTGAATTATTTAACAACATACTGGACATAACTGCCAGTGACGTTAAGTCAGGCCTGTATATAGAGCTACAACGTGACGTCAAATCACTGATAATGGCCCAAACTGGCTCCTGAACACCTTTTCGCTGTAGCATTCTAGTCATGTCTGGGAGGTAATATCTCAGGAACCATGATGAGAATGAAAATCAATTGTAATCGAATGACGAGGGCTACAACATATAGGTGATTCATAAGTTAGAATCATTTGCAAAGACAAAATACAAAGTGTCAAAAATTGTTATTTTGTGTAGCCATGTTACAGTGACCCCTGTTGTTGGAGCCTGCCTTGCTATTTTCATTCCTTTTTGCCGGAGCAACGGGGGATGGGATTATGATGACATCACTTTGTTGGCCTATTTAAAGCCATGCCACAAGTGGAGGACAGACATACTTTCACATATTGGAACATCCAATGCCACTCCTACTTAAACCATCACGGGTCAGCCTTACCAGCCTTACCCTTACCACTTACACACAAATCTCATTGTCTCATTAATATTTGGAGCTACTCTTCCTAATCTTTGGCATGTTAGCTGACGACCACGATATGTACTGTTTAGATAGCGCTTTCTTGTGAGTTAAGTGAATAGGGTGACCTGATAGAAAGTTTTATGATGCGTTTGTGTACAATGAAGAGAATATGTAGGGACATGGTCGGAATTCGACCTATAAGAGAATAGTAGTACTAGTAGTCCGCACTTGTTTAAATACATAAACAGTGGGCATCATAATGTGATATATTTGCCCATTTGTTGGTTATTGTGACAACATTTTGAGAAAGACAATGGGCCACAGAGTTCATATTGCTCTAACGTAAAAGTGAAACCCCGTTGAATGATCCAACATGGTTAACCAGTTTCACTTCTTCAGAGGGTCAGTACTGGATTTGATGCAAATATTTAAATTCAAACCAAATGCTTCCTCCGGAAAGACATATCGACTAAATTACCTTTCAAGCGACCAAATTCTTCAGTTCTTTTCCCCGAGAGGACAGTGTTGCGTTGAAAGAATTCATCAGAAAACATATCTACTGATGTATGACAAGAAAGACTGTCTCCGCTTGTTGATACCGACTCCATTTTGTCCAGGATGCTGGTGTCACGTGATCAACACTAGACCTGCTTCAACTTTGACCTCTATCTAATTTACATAATTATCCTTGCGCGCCTGGCGAAATTTATCATTTCAAAACTTGTACTGCCAGTTATAACAAAAATAGTCTGAAATCAATACATATTAAAAGATAGATCGATTTGAGTAAAATTGATTATCATAATTTGAGGTTTTGGGAAAACTAACCGATGATTGATAGAACTACTTTTAGTGTGTTCTTTGCGAGCGGACACTAAGTTAACCGCCGATCTTGCTCTCTGCATGCCGATTTCTCCCGTTCACTCGCTATAAACCTACCAACCCCGTGCTGTGCGAATTATTTGTTCCCTGCGTTTGTTATACACCCCTTGAGATTGCACCCTGCTATATCCTAGTACCAGAACCTTCCTATCAAACACCAAGGTATGTCTGTCTTTTCTTATTTTGTAACCTGCTGTTTCAAGTAGCTTTGTAGAACCATAGGTACCTTCTGCATAGGGTGGTCGTAAATCTGCCTGCTTGCTTCCTCCCGATTCCCAGTCTCTCTCCATCCTAGCAAGCCTCTCCCCAACCTTGTGCACTTCTCCCTAAAACACCCTACCCCCAACTTGGTAAGATCTTAAGCATGTACTTGGTGTTTTAATGCGTGTACGGGTGCGACATTGAATATTCAGCTGGCTGTGACGGTGGTGATATTAGCGAGAGTCGTGCAGCATCGTTAGGATAAGGCGCTAATTGATGGTGATGCAGCAGCCGCGGTCCTTCTTTTCTCGGGAGATGGGCCCTGCGACGAGATTGCGCAACAATTGGCTTGGCGCCTGGGCTTTATGGAAACCATTAGACGTAGTAATGCCCAGTTAATGCGACTAACTAGAAATAGCAATTCGTGCAAATATGCACCTAGTTTGATGCCACATAGCGTGAATGATGTTGATATAATTTACTTAGTTTCGTTAAGATGATATTGAGGCGCTCAGATTTCATTTCATTTTCTGCTTTAAAAAAAAACTCTTGCCCTTATGTTAGAAGTAATGTAGTCTCGAGTAGAGACCAATATGGCGGACCGAGCGGCTCATGTCTGTCGGCGTGAACTTTGAGACTCTTATCAGTTCATAATTTCACCACCCCGCTTATCATAGCAGAGTGTCCTAGCGCCTTCGACGCTGATAGCGCACCGAGTAAGAATAGAAGCTGCGCTTGGTGGTATATTATGTCGTAACTTACCTGTTTCTGTCAGGCTTCAGGTCCCGCCGTTTAATGCTATGGGGACTGGAATTAACTTCCTAAATACACACAGTGTGTAAAATAGAATATTTAGTCGTGAAATGATTAAACCCACTCCTTAATAAGACATTTCATATGTATATATATTTATCGAAGTTTCTTATTGGCCGTGTGTATGTTTGTGTGTGTGTGAGTGTATGTGTGTGTGCTAGTGCGTCTGGGTGTGCGTACGCGCCTGTGTACGCGCGGACCTCGCCGCGTCCCTCTGATATTTTGCTGTATCATTGTTAACCCCGCGGCTTCCGGTGAATGCTGTAGATATTATACATGGTATTTCGTTCACCCCTGATCAAACCCAAACACAACCATTTCATTCTGCTTAGATGTGTATTATGTTGAAGTATGTTTCAACTACGGTCACTTCCCCCTTAATAAACCTTCGCTGCCATACCCATACCCAGCAAACTTAGGCCTTATGTGTTTTGATTCGCTCCCTCGTGCGCAACACTTGCCTCAGCACTGATAAGACGAGGGGTCGTATCAAAATTCTAACGCCTGTGTCGCAGATATCGTTGGCCTATCCATGTGTTGTAGCGTCCATGCACAGATCCCCGTTTCCGGTTTGCAATCACCCCCCTACTTTACTTCCCCCCTTATATATGATTTTCACGTGACCCAGTGTCACAAAAACGCGTTATTTCCCTTTCAACTGATCCCCGTCTACCAAACACACTACCTTGCCTCCTAGCATATACAACCTTGCCATTCTACCTCTTTAACCAAACTGCACTTCCTCTGAGCGGCGGAAACACAGAAGACTGATCTCTACGCGGACCACCGACTGCCAATCACGAGGCTTCTAGTACGGAATGAAAATCGGGAAGATTCGTTTACTGAAAATAAACACCCAAAAAGTGTGATATTTGTGAATGGAACCGTTTAGCTGCCGGCCACAGACACGTGACATGGATTATTATCCAGGCGGAGATTGGTTTTTGTGTCTATGATTCAGTGAAATGAAGATGTTTAGCTGTGTAAGCATCACGCAGTGGACAAGATGCCTGAAAACAATAAAAGGAAGTGCGTTATTTTCCTGTTGATGCGCTCCGTGCATATTGGATTACACCTTGTACAGGTAGCCTCGAAATGGCAAAGGTCGCCGGAGGAATTCATCACTCCCTCGCCTCGCCTACAGCTCCTGTTGGTGGTCTTCCCCGGCATGGAACTGTCAATCTCCGCCATCGAGGGCTCACGTCTCTTGGTGCAGCTGCAGCTGCCGCTGCTGCCGCCGCACTCAGCATCCCAAGAACTCGCTCAAGATGCACAGTGTTGATGATGTACGCTGTATGTTGGGATTGTGAAGCAGGCGGCCTCTCCTGTGCCTCGCCTCTGCTCGCGGTTCGTCTGGTGCCTGCCATCTCCATACCCAGGTAGCTGTAGGTCGCTTGTGTGTGTAGTGTTGTATGACTATGCCAGGAGGATGTGGGCACAGGATTGTTGAGGATTTAACGCATGTCGGCTTGCTCATATCTCATATACCGTAGATGCGCAGTTGTGGATGAAATGCTTTGTCGATAACTTAGGGATGTCGTGGGTGGAGTGGGAGGGGGCTGTGTGTGTAGGGTAGGGGGGGGGGGGGGGGGGTGGGGGTGGTAGGGCGTGGTTATGTCTGGTTGTGAGAGCATGAGAAGGTAGTTTATCTGATAAGAGGTCAGAGTATTACTTGGAAACCGACAATGACGATAACGTGATCGGCCTGAAGCAGACGGTACAACACGCGGGGTTTCCCGCGCAAGGTTCCCCCCTCGATTTGACCTATAACGCCAAACCTCATTAACCATGTTATTCCACACAGTACAATGCAATCAAATAATGAATGTTCCTCGTGAATTTGAATTAAGCGAGAGTTATCATCGTTCGGTCTGGCCTATTTGCTTAATATGTCAGTACAAAGGTCACCCATGACGCGGACAGTTGCGCGGCTAGAAACAAGCGATAATTCGAAATGCAGGGTTCTCTTGAAATTCAACCAATCTCGGCGTTTTAAAGAGACTGTTCAGCCCCAAATTTGTAACGAAGTTACCTAGCAAGCTGCTTGGCAACCGCAGCTTGGAAACCAAAAGTTTTAAGTTTACAGACTTTCAGTCGCTACGCGGCGCTGCGGTCTCATAAAATAGATCCTTACTTTGGCTGTTGCCATTTATGTTGTCGGAAATTACCCTTCCTGTCTGTCGGTCTAATTTGTGCGCAATGATGCCCGCAACTTTAATGAGTGAAGATTTGATGAAATCTACATTTTGTAACCAAAACGGAAGTATACACATCGATAGCGAGGTAAATATAAAGCGCGTAATGATGAACAGCTAACATTCGTGTGGTTCATGGTTTAAGGGAGACACAGTTTTCGATGGAAAGACACAACTAAATAAAACAGATTTCCACAGTTCTTCATGAATATTTCCAGTCAAATAATAATGTTGAAAATTTAGCAACGTGATTTTCGATCAAGTAAACTTAGCGGCGCAAATTAAAAGATGGCATTATTTACGTCTGGGTTAAACGTAGTTATGTATCAACAAAATGATCCCTGGGAGCCAAATATGGGGCTGAAACGCGGAGGGGATTGTTGTTATGGTGCGTGTGGACATCCGGAAGCGGAATGCTGAACCGCTCAAGTAGATACCGGTTTACTACCGTGTAAGCAATGTCAACCGTCTCCCACATAATCCAAATTAAGTTGTCCCTCTCCAAAACAATAATTAAATATACAGTGGTTAGGTTTTAATTTAGTGCTATGGTGCACGTTCATTCTAAGAAATTTCCGATAGTTTCGTCATTATTAAGTTTAATCTGTAAATGTTACCAGTAACATGCCTCAAAAACCCTCACGCTATCATTTTGGGCAAAGGGTCCTAATAGGTCCCTGTCACAAGAAAACCCACCATACGGGGTCCTAATTGTTCCCTGTCACAAGAAAACCCACCATACGGGGTCCTAATTGTTCCCTGTCACAAGAAAACCCACCATACGGGGTCCTAATTGTTCCCTGTCACAAGAAAACCCACCATACGGGTTCCTATTTGTTTCCTGTCACCAGAAACATCCCCACAAGGAATCCTAATAGGTCCCTGTGACCAGAAACACCCTCCATAAGGGGTCCCAATTTGTGTATGTCATCAGAAACACCTCCAATAAGGGGTCCTAATTGGTCCCTGTCACCAGAAGCACCCCCCAAAAGTTGTCAATTAATTACGAACTTATTTTGTAGACGAATGCCCCTACTAACTTAAGTTTGCATCAACGAGAAATATTCATGTTAAATTTGTTCCGGAAGTTGAGAATCTGCTGCTTACAGTAGCAGAAGTGACATTGACAGCCGCCCAATGTTTACCAAACACTGCTGTGCTCGGCACCTGTCGCCAGCAGCTGATGGCGTGCCAAAGTAAGTCTCTACATCAATCGCTGTTTGTACTGCATTCTCATCTGGTGTGGTGTCATGCTCACTGCTTCACAGCACAGGTGACGAACAATGCATTCCTCATGAATATTCATCTGACAAATCTTTGTCTCATTTATAACAGAATGTCAGCTTGACTTAAGCTCATTCATGTTGCAGATGCACTTGGTTATATGAAGGAACGTGTGTAAATACGACAAATATTCCCGTACAGTTGATTGTCCGGCGGAGTGATCTCGCTAGTGGGGGCTCTATTCACACTGGTACTCAACTCATTCTCACGCCCCATTAATTAGACACGTTACGAATAGATAACTAAATGTATTAATATATACACCCATGTTAAATCAATATTAAAACTGATGTTACTTCCCCCTCGCCCCACATCCCCGTCCGCATCCCCCTCGCCCCACACCCCCGCCCGCCTCCCCCTCGCCCCACATCCCCGTCCGCATCCCCCTCGCCCCACATCCCCGCCCGCCTCCCCCTCGCCCCACATCCCCGTCCGCATCCCCCTCGCCCCACATCCCCGCCCGCCTCCCCCTCGCCCCACATCCCCGTCCGCATCCCCCTCGCTGATGTTCTATCATTGGGAATCGACACAACAGCCAAACACACCGTCCCGGCACAATCTTTGTTTGCCAACTATTCAAAAGGGTAATTTCGACATCAAAGCGTATATTGGTTGAACCAAGATTTCTTGAAGAAACTACCATCCGACATTCACGATACAAAGACAGTTGCTTAGATTGTGAGACAAATACGCTCTATATTAGGCGTCCGTTTGTGGTTTTTGTATTGAATATCAGCCAGGCCCGGCCGACATTATTTCCACCTGACTAAGGTTCCTGCCGTGAGCAGTATCTAATGTGCCATGTCTATATAACTGCTTCTCCAACGCAATGATTATTTGTGCACATCACATGAAAACGCCATCCCTTCCGACCAGCGAGTGACCTTCTTGTTTCCCCCCCCCCCTCCCCCCCCCCCCTCTCCCCCGGCCAGTACTACATACTCACCCATATCATATTAACAACGCTAGGCTGCTTCCTGGCGGCAGGTTGCCAGGCAACGTAATCTTGCTTGGTCTGCTTGTGCACCGATCATGCAAGGTAAGGCACCCCACGCGCCTGTCTCACGAACCTGGCTCCTATACCTGCGTAGTTACATTTGCTTTTGTCATTCGCACAAGAATAACTTTTTTCAGGTGATAGGTTTTATATACAAGAGAGAAGTCTGATAAACAGTTTCATGTAATATCACCAAAAAACAACACCTCTCCATCTTCCATGGGGCCCTCGGGCTTGATGCACCTCGATTACATCGCTCGACTTCTTCAACAGTTCAATTAAGTTCGAACGAGGACCCGAGCTCGGAGCAACGATAAACATCAGATAACAGCTGATAAATACTGATAAATGACATCTGCTCTGTTTCTTAGTGAAACCCTATAAATTTATGAATTAATTCTTCAATTAGTAACTTCCTCCTGCACGTATTCCTCCTGTAGAGTGACTAGCTTGACACACTTAGAGCTTCTAACAAGAGCGCATACGCGCGGACGCATAAGTGAGCTCGATTCAAGTGATATGATGTGCGCTATCACATTGTAAACAGAACGTACACTCATGTGTCAGATTTCGCCCTTCAATTTAACGAGTTGGGGCTGTCGTCTGGTTGGGTTCGCTGCTGTTAGCAAGCTGTTGTCTGGCTGCGTATCCAGTGAACGTGTCGCTCCACTCACAATCACGCCCTGCCATTTCCAATGTGGTAACACGACGTACTTACATAATACTACTTATGAATATTTGATTATCCTGCCTTGGTTTGTATTGACACATCGAGCAGTGACAGAACACATGTTATCGCTAATCCACATCCTTGACTTACCCATTAACTTTAATAATAACTTTTGGAATAGCAAGTAGAAACAAAATCTGAACATATTAAATATATCATCATTTATTTGTGGTGCTCATGAATTGCGACTGGCGGCAGAGGGCGCCCATTGGCAAGATACATGTTGTCAGTTGTAGTCAGGTGTAGTTGCTATGTAGTTTTGCCAGCTGCTGTCAAATGTAGAAAGTATCACAGACTGTGCTGGTATATATTGTACATGCTTCTCGATCCCTATATTATCTTGAGGCTGATTTACAACATGACTGAATAGAATGAATATATCGAATACAATAACAAGAATTCCAGATAGCTGCTGCCTGTGTGAGTAGGATGATTATTGTCAAAACACGTGAGTTATAAGAAACAGTTAAGCAAAATAGAGCCCCATATACACTGCAACAGTGTGCTCAAAGGGAAGAACCCCATATACACTGCAACAGTGTGCTCAAAGGGAAGAACCCCATATACACTGCAACAGTGTGCTCAAAGGGAAGAACCCCATATACACTGCAACAGTGTGCTCAAAGGGAAGAACCCCATATACACTGCAACAGTGTGCTCAAAGGGAAGAACCCCAGATACACTGCAACAGTGTGCTCAAAGGGAAGAACCCCAGATACACTGCAACAGTGTGCTCAAAGGGAAGAACCCCAGATACTCTGCAACAGTGTGCTCAAAGGGAAGAACCCCAGATACACTGCAACGGTGTGCTCAAAGGGAGGAAAACCTTCGCTGCTCAAATACAGAATGAATTGTTGTGATGAGTAAGCAGGTAACTGCTTCCTTCCCCCCCCCCCCTCCCACCACCCCCGCGCGCTGGCTACATCATCTATGTGCCTATAAATAGCTCTGAAATATCGCCTGCATGAAGCGCCATCTGTGACAAGCTGATCGACCCCCAGCAGAGCTGCCTTTTCGAAATCACAATCCTTGTATAATGATGCAAATTCGTTATGATAATTCGGATTTGCTTTGCGTAAATTGCAATAAATTGATTTTATTAAGTGTCCTATGAATGTTTCACGGTAGGACTCCGTAAGTCCAATTGAGATCAGATGGCGTCGCACTGTGTGACGAGAACACGAGGCCGGGGCTGTAAGCTATCTGGCGTCCTCGTCAGCGGACTCGATAAGGCCTGTAATGTTGCTAACACTCACGAGGACCCGCGTGTGGGGTTATTTCCTGGGGAATAGCTTGCCAAGCTGTGACATTCGCGCGAGACTTGGACATACAGTTTCACATATGTTCGAGGTATATAGGTCCAGAGCCGTCGTGGCAGCCGACAGTAAAATGCAAGCCTGAGAGAACAGGTCGGACCCACTCCCCTGGCACTTAAGGTTGAAAATGTGAATATCAGTTCCACGCCTTGGTTATTTGTAAATTAATTCGGATTAGACTCCACCAACTGTTTGCGTCTAGCCTCACACGGTGTCGCTAGCGATTGCTTCCTTACTTGACTAACTTCTTCAGGGACACTCTATCAGTCAATGTCTGCTTCGCTTTGCCAATGTATAGCAACGAGATGCTATGTGATTCACTCAGTGTGACATGTTAGTGACATGTAGTTAGACTCTAATTCGCGGAAATTTACAGAAAGCCCCAAAAAGCGCATTAGAAACATGCTAATGAGGTAATTTATGAAAGAGGCTGTCTCCTGTGGCAGTTGTGACGTTCCTATTCAATCGTGGTTGAATGCGACGTGCTTGCAATGACAACCTGCTCCGTGTCACCTTGCTGTCTGTATTAGAGACACCCTACGCGCCTGAGTGCCACGTGGGGGGGGGGGGGGGGTGCCAGGAATTGCTGCCCCGTTAGGGTGGACGTCGTTTTTAGGGCTTAACCTAACTCACAGAGATGTGTGTATGTCTGCTTGTCTGCGATATATTTCATATAGGTCCCTTATAGAAACTCAGAGACACCAGGCTTTAACAAAATATTCTTTCTTTATTGGATGGGTAGTTTTCTGTTATTTTAACAAATAAATCCTTACATATGGAAGTGAACAAACAGAGAGGCCATCTTATTGTTTCGAAACACGACATTTAGAAGAAACAATGCAATTGAGACATGAGCATATCGACGGAGACGCGGGGTGATTCAAGCTAACTTGAAATGATTCGAGAAGTAATTGGTATTATCTGATGTTTGTTTTATATTTTTGATCTGAGTTTTTTGTGATGTATTTGTTATTGTTCGTTTCACTTTGCTGTGGAGATTGTGGTTTTTCATTTCACTTCAGAAGTAATAACTATTGCATGTGTTGGTTGTGACAGCTCCAGTGTAAGCGTGCTGTGTTTCATGTTGCATTTATACATTGGTGGCATGATTGCTGGTCGGGGAAATAAACCGCTGTTAAGAACTGCTGTTGCTTTCTTAATTGCCAGCCTCGGCTTCAGGCTGACATTTGTACAACTCTTCCTTATTCTAGTCAGACACATAACGTCACTTTCGTTGTATTCACTTGGGGTCTGTCAGATGTGATGGAAATGGCAAGGTTTACCAAGAGAGGTTGGTCCATTCAGAGACCGCTGTTATTTAACCAGTGGTGTGTAAGCTTGGACACACTGTGAACCCATGTGTGATGTATTCTTCCTTGCATATTGAGTGTTTGGTACGTACATGGCAGGGAGCGGAGTCGCTTGCTGGATGGTGAGAGGCTAGAGGGCAGCGTGTGACGGGAGAGCGCTATCCTCGTCGACAGCAGGAAAGCCCCGCTTGAAGCCCGAGATGCTGATGTCTTATGTCGGTGAGATCGATAGACACCGAATTCAGGATAGGAGAGATGGAATAGGGGCGGGGGGGGGGGGGGGTGGTTACGGTCGTATAGGGCCTGACCCACTCCGTCCTCTGCATCATCGTCACATCCACCATAGCCCCTTGCCATCTTAACCAACTAGCACCAATCCGAGTAAGCACTGTGCCGCTTGCCATCCTCGTCAGCAGTTTGTTTGTTCTCAATGACATGCGTGTACGCCTCGAGTGCACGCCACGGGGAGCCGTTCCTGAGGGATGACGATGCTCCCATCCATAACCTTGAATACCTTTTATGGTACAAAGTGTCCACCAAAGCCGTAAAGGCCTTAGGGACGTCACAGGTACAACCTAACGGCTTGTTACACGAGTGTGATAGACCCTGGGGAAATCACAATCTTACTACGACTCATTCATCACCGCGCAACATAACACGAGGTGCGTATCACTTCAGAAGCTGGCTATATGCCATTGTTCACCAACAATATATCGTCATGTGTTATTTTCTTAATTCAAAATACGCTTCCGTAAAACAATGCAACGACAATGATTTAACTCGATGCTTCCGTCTGAAATACAGAACAGACTTCTGATATGAACAGTTGGATCGTGCATATTAAATTCAGTATTTCGTAGCTATAAACATACAAAGTGATCTGTTAGAACAGTAATGGGGTAGCATTAACATAATTCGATATATTGATATCAATAGTCATTTATTCGATGAAGGAGCAAAGATCTAACATATTTGCTAAATGCTTAGTTGCCGGTTGGGTTAGCCTTATTCGCCAGATGGCGCAAATTGCCGGCCAGTCCCCAGCTGACAAGGCCCACGGCCGTTGTTCGGTATGAACCAGATTGATTTCTGTACGTACTTAAATAACTCGCAGATGTAATTTTGTTAGCTTTTATCCCACAATTACTTAACACGTTGAGTTGATCGCGCAACAGTTTTAAAGTTTTAATCCTGACCTATGTTTATCTATGAGGTCAATAAATCTGATCAATGATATTGATGTTCATTGGCTTGGAAGTGACATAAGTGTGTCTGGCCGATTGTGGGCTGACCAAGTAATGACCGATCACATCCTCAGAGATCACACGGCTTCACCGTATCTATAACTCATTGATAGTAATTACAGAGAATACATTCAGCTTTAATCTTTTCTCTCTACTTATCGCTGGCCATAGCGATTGTATAAGATTGTAAGCTTGACACACGCAAGGACATACATTTCCCATAAGGCGCAGCGCCAGCGCCAACCGGGGGTCATTTTCTTTGATATTAATATGCGTGATAATTCAACGAGGCAGACGAGATTGAGGGCGGCGTGCGGGGTGAGGGTCGGAGGATGGGGGTGGGGTTATGTATGTGGCGTAGTCTTCATAAGGTCATTTGGTGCGTTCGCTCATACAACCTGCAGCCGGCGAGGCTGATGTACAGAGCATCTCCAGGCGAGAGATGCTGCTGCTGCTGCTGCTGCTGGCGGTGTTGGCGACGGCCACGCGATATTGACCTGGAATCAGCTTTGTGGCGGTAGAGTGTGGACGCTTACGCAAAGGCTGGCCCATAATGCGCACAACTGATATTTTATATATATATATATATATATATATATATATATATATATATATATATATATATATATATATATATATATATATATATATATATATATATATATATATATATATATATATATATATATATATCTACAGTTTTAGAGAGAGATAGGAGGGAGAGAGAGGGAGAGATATATACATACAGACAGACAGACAGACAGACAGAGAGTCTGTATTGTCCTTTGGTCGTGTTAATATTATCCCCGACTCAGCAACGTCTTCTTGCTCACGGGAGACGTAAACGTTCCCAACACCTGTTCAATAGGCCTCAGGTGTACGCTACTAATTATTTGAGTAACCTCGTTTTGTCTTAGCCACCTGCGACACTGCTGTATAGATATACGCCCCATCACTTATTGTGCGTCTCTTGCTCGACTGGTAGCGGTGAACATTACGACCAGATGGTACCAACCCATTGCGTGACTTCGACGTGGTGATTTGCAGTGACGATAAACACCTTCTTGCCGGCGTGGGACTCCGGTGTATACGGCGGCCAGGTAGAGTTGACTATCTGCTAAATATGGAAACTTAATTTTACGTACTCATTCACATCAACGAGTCACATACCTGCCTCAATTAGCCTGCTAGTTAAGCGGGGTGTATTTGAATATAATCGGGAATTGAATTGAATTATCTCTCATCTCTTCACGAGAAATACGGTATTCACTTGGAATAGAATGCGCTTCATTATACAGACAATTTGTCACTAACCTGACAAGCTGTTTTCATTGGCTGCTCGTCTATGTAAGGGTTCTAGTTACGTTGCTATGGTGGGCCTAAGGGTTCTAGTTACGTTGCTATGGTGGGCCTAAGGATTCTAGTTACGTTACTATGGTGGGCCTAAGGGTTCTAGTTACGTTGCTATGGTGGGCCTAAGGATTCTAGTTACGTTACTATGGTGGGCCTTAGTTGACTTGACTTGTTTCAGTCTCTATCTATCTACAAATACTGACACATTGCTGCAAGTTACTAAACGCGGCCCTTTGTCATGGAGGGGTCTAATTCGTCTCAATCTGTAGAAACTGGTCCAAGGAAGTCCACCATTCTGTTAGGACGGGATCCATCGTCTAGATCTATACCATCGTTGGTAAATTCTCACGACCCCGCTATGTTGGATCTGCCTGACTCGGCTCTAACGGCGTTGGTTGAGTGGGTGTCAGGAAGAGCCGGTGTTTCATAGCTCCAGCAGAAGTCTGGACGACATCACATAGCGTACATACAATCCGTGTATAATCATAACAGCTACGACTTACCTCTCTCCCAACAGACCCTGGATTCGAGTCTAGATTTCAATAATATTCTAGGGTAAGTTTACGATGGTAAACCTGCCGTGTTTGTAGGAAGTACAAAAATGCCGGGTTCGTGCTGCTGTATCTGCACACAGGTTATGAGCCCGCTGTCGGCTAGATGCTCGCTACCAACCAGCCGCTTCATCCGGGCATTCCGTGCAGTTTGCTAGAAAAGTTCGGGAGTGGTTTTTTTCTAAGGTGAGTTCCTTGGCCCAAATCCTCTAACAATTATGGGAGCTGTTTTGTACTTGGTACTGGCACTTTTACAAGACAAAAAGAACATTCATTCTTGTTGCTGGATCTCTTTATCATTTCCATGGGCGTTTGAACAGTGCAGCCATATGTACACACCTGTTTGAGGGATGCCGGCGCGAGGTTGCTGCTGCTGCTGCGTATCTTGTATACGTATGCATGGCAACGACATCAGTGTTATCCGTGTAGCTACGTGTCTTGTTGCGGCCGTAGTGAGTTATTTATAGGCCCACCTCAACAGGTAGAAGCATTGGTGGTAAGGACGGCTCGCATCCTGGTGAATTGACGGATTTCCTAGAAGTTATGGCTGGCACTACGTATCTACTAAGGCGCTCGCCTTTTATGGAGGCGGTGTAAGATACATGGCTGGTATCGTATTACTGGAGGATCGCGACGTACTGTTGAGCGCTATCGTCAGCTTGCGACGCCGTGTATTGCGCATGCGTCAGATATAGAGCTTCTTCCAGGCGCTCGTCCTGACGAACGTCTACTGTCCCGATCATCGTCTGTGTTTGATGAAAAAATTGTAAATTACTACTTCTGTAAACTACTTAGTGGATGCGGTTCCTTATCAGGTGCCCTGTTGAATGTCTATTACGCGGAATTATCTTCCGTTAGAACCGGCCAAGATGGCCCTGTTGTGTATTTACTCCGGAATCTACATGCGATGGGTAGGGCGCGGGGTGTTCTAGTGTTGGGGCGGGGTGTTCTAGTGTGGGGCGGGATGTTCTAGTGTGGGGCGGATGTTCTTGTGTGGGCGGGATGTTCTAATGTGGGCGAGATGTTCTAATGTATCGACGAAGATTCAGCTTCGTTTATAGAAGTATGGCTACCATTTCTCTTAAGTTCCGCACTAAACTGAAGTGTTGTCGGGAATTCTCTGCATGTTTAGAGTCTATTTCTCCATTGTTTCTGCACTTCAAAGCTTTATCACGCAGTAATTAGTCCGTTCAGTGAGAAGCAAATGCACTTAGGAATTGCGCGTGAGCAAAATTCCCCGTATAATGTGATAGGAAGAGAGGTCATTGAGTGGAGGAGTCACCCGCTGTTATTGGCGCAGCCATGGATCTGGTGTAACGAGAGACCAGGACTTGTTTAGTTGAAATTCTCGAATGAAAACGATAGGTCCGAACAAGATTTGTTGATTAATGGATGGACTTTTGTGAGGTGTTATAGCTAATAAACACTCCATTAAGTCGCAATAGGGCCGTGTGCAAAAATGTAACCTTGGGGGAGTGAAGGCGGGAGGTGGAGGGGGATGGAGGCGTGACGAGTGGGGGGGGGGGTGTGACGTTGAGGGGTGGAGGCATGACGGGGAGAGAGGGGTGGAGGGGGATGGAGGCGTGACGAGTGGGGGCGTGACGGGGAGAGAGGGGTGGAGGGGGGATGGAGGCGTGACGAATGGGGGGCGTGACGGGGAGAGAGGGATGGAGGCGCAAGGGGAGAGAGGGGTGGAGGGGGATGGAGGCGTGACGAGTGGGGGGCGTGACGGGGAGAGAGTGATAGAGACGCGAGGGGAGAGAGGGGTGGAGGCATTACGAGTGGCATTACGAGTGGGGGGGGGGGGGGGCTGACGGGGTGGAGGCGTGACGAGTGGGGGAGCTTGGCGGGGGGTGTAGCTCTTGCTTTTACTACTTGATGTAGCCATCACTATCAAATGAAGGGCTTCATAGGAACTTGGCTGAATTCTACGTCACATTTGATCATGATTGTTTATTGTGATGTCAATGAAAGCTCTACCACACCCAGTCACCCCTCCCCCGCTGCTGTGAGCATCCATCAATCCGCGCCCGATGCAGACCCTGATCAAGTTAGAGTGATGATTAATCCGCCTGGCGGAGTGATATATCGAGGCAGCGGGATTAGACTTGAGACGTGAGCTTGAATACCGCGTGTGGCCTTATGATCAAGGAGCAAGAGAAGAACTTAGGAATCAATGCTCCTGTTGTCCAATATCAGAATATCGCTAATTCGTTGGGAATGGGAACTCTCATGTGTTGTTTTTCATGACAGTTGTAGTGATGCATTGTGGTATCATCTCGTCACTGTGACGTGGTCTCGCGAGGTAACGTATGTTATCTCGCGGCTCCGGCACGGAGTTCTCTCCCTAGCGGTAACTTATTAAATGACCGGTGCCGTGCGATGCCGGGGGTAGAAGTGAGTTGGCAAGAAAGGTGATTGACATCATGCACCGTGTACTCAGTCATAGTGAGGTCTCATTGATCCTGAAAGCGAGTGAAATAAGGCGTCCAATCAATGATAGCGGATAAATGAACTTGTTCGGACCATGAACGAAACCAGTCAAAATGGCCAACCTTGAGCATTCAATGAATAAGGCAGACTATTGAGTGAACGGGGCAGGCATCAAGACCAACAAGCCTAGATAAATTATATGAGAGAACGAGCTATTTTATCGTCCTGTACTATACACCCCTCCAGTCGTGACGTACACAAAGGCGATTCAAAAAGTTGGGAGTAACGAAATGATATGGCCCTTGGACGGGATATACTTTCCCCATCAGTCAGCCGGCCAATGACCCACCCATCTTGTCTGTGGTAGGTCGTTGGGCATTCTGACGTCACTAAATACAGCTCCCTCAACGATGCTTACAGCCATTGTTGGTCGATGCTTCGCCTCTGTGCTTTAATGGACGTTGCATTATAGATGCGCCAAACTCCCGCGAGATCCCATTTACAAAATAGACGCCGCTTCGTTACAATAAAGATGTTACAACGACGATTTCTGATTCTGCGAAATAGTGCCTCAGTTACGCTTCGTTTTCATCTTAATTTGGGGAAAATAAGCAATAGGAAACACTACCACAGCTGGAGAAACACTACCACAGCTGGAGAAACACTATCACCGCTGGAGAAACACTATCACCGCTGGAGAAGCACTATCACCGCTGGAGAAGCACTATCACCGCTAGTGTTGTTTCGTGGGTTGATATGCCAAGTGGGGCTGTTGAAGAGTCATATGGTAAGTACATCATTCGTCACTAGCACTGGTGTCGCGGTTATGTAGTGCGTGCGTCAGTAAATGTGTCCCGTGGGAGCCCGCGGGGTGCCGTCCGCGGGGTGCCGGGTGACTGAGTTCTGATTTACTGTCATGTTGGACTTGATAGACGGCGCAATATGGAGACTGGTTCGTGGTGAGTTAGGGTGCCGTAAGCACGCAAGGACGGACGCAGTCCTGATTAAGCCTCACTCGATGCCGCCGGAGAAGCCTGTCCAATCTAATTAAGCCAATGCTTGCTTGGGTGGTGCATGGGTCGATGATAATTCTAGGTCATTGATTCTCGAAGGCATTACAAAGGTAATGAAACTGCGGCTGTTGTCAAGTGCGCTCGGAATCCGCTAACCGAGTTCCGAGCGCCTGCTGTGTGGAACGCATTTGACTGCTCCAGTTAAAGGATGACAACAATTGTGATCCTCTGATCGCCGCTGTCATCTGGCTACAGCACATCAGTCAGCCAGTGTTGATGTCAGGCCGCATGTCACACGAACAATGAACAATAATACGACCGATTATTTCTTAATACGAAGTGCACAATTACATCACCGCCATCTTTCCCGGGCCGCCAACGTCAATGAGAACGGCGTTACAACCCGGACTGGTTGACAGGGAAGCTTACACGCTGTGGACGTCGCCGCCAATTGTCACATATGTCTAGGAACCCTCGTGCAATCGTTACAATTGTACTTTTGTTACATACATTCTTGCTTCCACTTTTGCCTCTCAATCAACCATCGTCAAAGCGGACAGATTGGCGGATGGTGGGGGGGGGGTATGTTCTGTCACAGCGGACAGATTGGCCATTGAGAGGAAAGTAGCGTTGATGACATTAAAACAGAAGTTGCCAACAATCCTAAATCAAGAGGGTGCAGCTTGGCAATATGCTTTAATCAAGAGGGTGCAGCTTGGCAATAATTCAAGATGTGCCATTTCATCGACCTGTCATTCTAACACGTTGTGAGTAACGTTTACCATGCGACCCTTGATGCTTCATGCGCTGTGACGTGAGCGGTTACTGTGACGTGACGGTAACTGTGACGTGAGCGGTTACTGTGACGTGAGCGGTTACTGTGACGTGAGCCTACTTACACGTGCACATCAAACAACTCAACAAAACTAGACCGACGACATTCTGACTCCATTCATGTTGGAGTGGACTTGAATGTTGCCATATCTCACTGACCACCGTGTGCGACCCTCACTTTCCTATCTACCACGTCTTCTTCTTCTTCAATACTTCCATTTCGAGTGCCTGCGAACGGTAACTCAAGCGATGTGTTTATTATTACGACGCCAACCCGTTACAGAGCCGCCGTTCTTCTTAAGTGTGTGCGAGGCTCGGCGCGCTACCTTTGACCCTCGTAAAAAGAAGAAATCTAGTGGCGTCATCAGTATTGAACTCAAGTGAACGTCGAACGTGGAGTGCAGTTTGGATAGTTATTTTTTTCAGTTTATATGAGCCAAGTGGCGATGATGCGACCCATGAACAGATGTTATCAGAAAACGTTGTGTTTATCAAGCAAAACTGACTTCCTCTTCGGCCATTACGTGGTTTATGGTCAAACTGTGTTGAAAAGAGTAGCTCATTACTCTCGATTGCTCGCTGTAATGGCCTCATTATGCGAACCATCAGTCCGACGATTGGTAACTAGTAATCTTGAAGACACCAAGAGTAATGTCTTTAAAGAGCCGGATTTATCTGGACTACTTGTATCATGCTAGGTATAATGAAACAATTCTTCGTGATGTCTGTCTGGTAATACCTTGGGATACTCATATGATGATGCTGTGATCATAATGGCTGGAGTATCGCAGTCATAACGGTAAACCAGATCGAATTTAGTCGGACAAGATTTGCGACCTCGAGTCTCGATATATATATATATATATATATATATATTATATATATATATATATATATATATATACATATATATATAATGTATATATATGTATGTATTTATATGTGTATCTATATGTAAATATGTATATATATATATATATACATAAATATATGTATATATATGTATATATTAATATATATATGTATATATACATGCACACATATAAATATTTATATATGTGTGTATATATATGCATTATATATGAATATATATATATACATATATATAGATATATATACATACATATATGTAAGTATATATATATATACATATATAAACATATATATATATATTCATATATATATATATATATATGTATATATACATGCACACATATATATATTTATATATGTGCATATATATACATTATATATGAAGATATATATACATATATAGATATAGAGAGATATATATAGAGATATATATATATATATATATACGTATATAGATATATATTTAGAGATATATATCATATAGAAAAAGATATATATATATATGAGATAAATCTATATTTATATGTATAGATAGAAATATATATATAGAGATCTTTATACATATACATACATACATATATGGATACATCTCTATATATACATACATACATATCTGTATATATATAGAGAGAGATATATATATAGATAGATATATATATTTTATATATATATCTCTAAATATATATAAATACATATATGTATAAATATATCTTTATATGTATATATACATATCTAAATATATATATATATCTCTATATATATATATATATATATCTATATATATATATATATATATATATATATATATGTATATATATATATGCATACTTAATGTCGAGCTGCATTATTGTGCTGAATGATGCTGGAGCGGAGCCCTGTCAATCACCAGACTACTCGACCCCCCACGTTGCTGGCCTTAGTTCCGAGTGCTGCTCCAGAGTTGATGAATAAGCCAATGACGTAATCGTGACGTAATCGGGGCGAATGATGCAGTACGTAGTTTTTGCGGTTTCTGTTACATGTGTATGGCTCAAACAATAGGTTGTGGACGAATGACATGTGTATGCGTGTCTGGCCGTTAGAAATTCTCATCCGCTGGGGGGTGTCAAGAACGAGTGAACAGATTGGTCAATGGGTCAGAATCTCAAAGGGAAATGTGTGTATTTGTGTGTGTTTGCGTATGTTTGTGTATGCATGTTTGGCTATTTGTGAGTATGTATATATGTGTGTGTATGTATGTGTGTTTGTGTTGAGTATGTGTGTGTGTGTTGTGTGTGTGTGTGTGTTGTGTGTATGTATGTGTGCGTGTGTGTTCGGCGTGTACTCATTGAACTTGCTACACGGCGCCGTCTCTGCATCTTGCTGTTAACTGTGTGCTAACTTTGGAAACTATGACTACCCGTTGCGAATGTAACGTTTAAGCAAGTATTTACTTGCGCGCATCTTAATCAGCCAATCAGAACTCAGGAATTTCTTATTCAACCAATCCTGTAGCGGATAGGCTTGCACGCAACTAAGTGTGAGCAATTAATTCCTCTGATCTCTGATTGCCTGATTTAGTTGCACACAAATAACTCCTGCGCTCTTATTGGCTGATTTAGCTGCGCACAAGTAACTCCTGCGCTCTTATTGGCTGATTTAGCTGCGCACAAGTAACTCCTGCGCTCTTATTGGCTGATTTAGCTGCGCGGAAGTAACTCCTGCGCTCTTATTGGCTGATTTAGCTGCGCGGAAGTAACTCCTGTGTTGTCATAGGTTGATAAGTTGCTCGCCAGTGAATTTTATGCTGCGTATAAAAGTGTATTACGTTACGTCTTGCACGGCCGCCATAGCTAACAGCCTCCAAACGCATCTATGAACCTGGCGCTCAAAAGGAGGGGCGTTTGAAGACTCGAATCCCTCTTCTGCTTACGCGTGGTAGCTAAATACACACATTACCACTGCGGCTAGAGATGCTATTGCTGTCGTCATCACCAAGGCGATGTGACCACTCGCTTCCTCTGCGTCATGCATCAGGCGCTTTGCTTTATTGTCTGCCTAAAGACATATTTCCCTTGTTATTGTTGGCCTCGTCATCAAGCCTGCAGCCACTCATTGATGTCCGCCTCTCGCCCCGAGTCACTGCGACGTTTGTCTGTTCAACGTCACTGCACGGGACTCGGGCATTGATGCTACTCTCCTCAGGAGCATGCATTGATTGGACGCCTCCGTGTCGTGTCTCGGGAGCATGCATTGATTAGACGCGCCCGTGTGGAGACCGCACCCATTGATTATTCCCGGTCCGCTGCTCGAATGCCGCCGCTGTAAGCCAATTAGTCGTCATGAAAAATCAATGGCCGCCTAAGCAAATCAAGCGCTTACTGGCAAGGTGCGCTGTGATTTCGTCGTCGCTTGCTAATTATATTCCTTTTGCGGCGGCGGGGGCCAGTTGTTCCAACACACACGCATGCGCGTTTTCTCTTGACTAAATAGATTGTGGCTATGTTTGTTATTGGCTAATCGAAGTTGGAATGATGAACAAATAATTTTTTTTGAATGGTTCTTAGATATCTATAAATTTCAACCCATCGACTTCAAGCCATCTTCGAAAATATACTGAGCAGTCGTATCTGTTTCCATTAGGGTCTGTGCGCATTACTTCCATCACCATAACATTATCACTTGGTCCCCGCATCGGACAGATTGCTGAGTCAGCCGTCACTCGATTGGTCGCCCCACGTGTCAACAATGTGCCATAAACAGCGCATTGAACCCACCTGACCGAATATAACGCACAATCCATGTATCCAAGTCTCTATAGGATCTTCATAAAAAGAAAATACATCGTGCGCTTTTGTGAACGCATGAAGGCACAGGAAGATTGAGTGGACCACCCCCCACCCACCCTACACACACACACACACCCACCGCCCAACCCCACATCCACCCACCCCCTAGCTGATTTGGGCGTGTTCCTGTACACCAGGTTACCAACTTCGCTCTTATCATACGTTTAATGCCTACCCGTATTTCTATCAGTTCTCGTTCCTAGGCGACCGTTTTCAGAAACCCCTGTTAATGCGCATCATATAAATATGAGTCCTCTTTAAGAACACCCTTTTAGATAAAGTATCCCTCCGAGGAAGTGCACACGGGAGCTAGTTAGCTAGATTAACATGACGCATTAAAGGCTGAATCGCCTGTCAAGTTGCGTCCCTCGTTTCAGTGGGCCCACAAGGTATGGCAGCAAAAAAGATGAATTTACTAACAGGTTTACGGGCAGAAAAGTCTGGTGCTTGCTGACGGCCTGTCTGGTTGCCCTGGGAGACGTTGTGCGCACGCGTGGTCACATTTCCGGTCCATGTGGTGAGCTGACGGGTTCGCGGTTTGATGCTGGTATTAAATTTTGTATTCCCTAATCTTGAAGAGAGAAAAAATACAATTCTTGGAAGAAGCTGATGAAATGTAATTGATCTCCACCTCCCACCCCCTCCCCTCCGTGATCATAATCATTATCACCATTCCTTTTCCTTTTCTCCTTTCGTGTTGTTTAAGCCGGCACCTCGCGCTAATTGTCCGCCGCTTCCGATGTCGATATCAGTGCTCGCCTTCCATCTCTCTCCAGGTATATTTAGCCGGCTTTGTAAATATGACAAAGGACGCCGCTACCGCGCAAGTCGAGCTGAATTGGCGGCTGTACTGTTTGCTTTGCATAGCACGTAACATCCGCCGTCCCGCAAAGGAAACTGCCCCTTTACAAGCTGCTTGACCTTTTCCCGACGGCTGGGTGATCAATTCAGCCACACGCCTGCTACTCACAGACAGCATCCACTCGGGTTATCTTTTGTTAAATTTTAGTGTTATATATATTAGGATATATCTTCTTGTTGTAAGCCTATGAAGTGACCGGGATCAAGCCGCTGAGCATTCAGAGCATTTGTATTTGAAGACTCAAGTTGGGTCAGGAAGCCAGACCCAATGACGATAAGTCGCTTTCTTCCCCTGGTTCTTAGGTTTTCCATAGAAATGAAGACATCTCTGTGTCAAAATGACAACCAGCGCTTATTTCAAACGGATTGGCGCGTGCGCATTTTTTAAAGAATACCAGGCAAATAGGAAAGAATGCCAAATAACTGCAAAGATAAATATTTTAGAAGATATACGTTCACTTGGGAGCAGTGCAGAAATAACAAGTGTTATGAACGGTTGACAAGATCAATCACTTTTGAAAAGCGTCAATAACTATTTACCTGTACTGAGTGACAATAACGGGCAATGATTTGGTTCTCAACACGAGTTTTAAAACAGAAGTGTTATGAAGATTCATCGCTTCATTCTGTGCGACTCACAAATGACGTCTTCGCTCACTACCTTCCTCTAGCGTGCACCGTCGCCTCTTAAATGTGCATCCGTTCTGTCAAGGCATGGAGGAGGTGTATGACATATTTCGGGCGCCTTTACAAGCGCCGACGACAGCGCCATTAGCGGTAGATAAAGGCATTATTGCGCCGGTTCAGGTGCCTAACAAATTGAGTTGGACGACTATAGGGCGAGGAGCGCCCCAGAGGCCTGTCAGGCGTGCACAAGCGCCGTCTGGTGGAGGTGGGATTGGAATGGTAATGACTTTAAATGTAACCGTCGATCGTCATCCTCTGCCAAGCACAGGACAGATTGCGGGGGAGATAACGCGCGGCGTGGTTGCTCGTCTCCTCGCGTCATCAATCGTTGTCGTCTCCCGTAACACAGCCGTAATGGATGGAGTTAAGTCTCGGCCGTATTCTTCTCAATGACAGAAACAATCAATGCTAAATATGGCAAGCATCGGCTGCAAGTGTTGGCGCTTATCACCTTTCATAAAATGAAATGATACGTTTTATTGATTTGCGAATCCATCGTTCAAGTACACGTGGCGACGACTTTCAGAAAATCTATTTATATTAAAAGATAATTCTATTTACCTGAGAAACATCACTTTCAGATGTGTATGAATAATCAACATCCAATTACCAACATTGTGTGAACCGTTTGACAAATCGCTTGCTCAATGTGTCCGCCATGCTACAGAAGAAAAAGATTTTTTCACGAGTGAGCAATTGTGCGTCACCATGCCAGCTTTATACATCATAACGCATAGGGACGCTATGATGACTTGAAAATGATCTCTTCGAGTGATTGACGTGTGTATTGTCAGCGCGGCAGCCAGCGATAAAAACCAACAAGGGCATAATACCATGAACTAGCAAAACGGTAAAGAATAACCTGGGAGGTCAGGAGGTCACTTCAAGGTCAGCAACGGACCACAGACACGTTTACAAATAGACAAGTGACCGATCCGATCCTGATCTGTTCAGCTATATTAAACGAAAGTTATTTGCGAAGCCCATATGATTTTGGTGTGCAAGGCGGATGCTTTGTTTTCACAACAAATGATCAAATTTCTTTTGTGAAAAAAATTATTCGGCCGATTCCAAACTACTTTCGGAAATAATATTTTTAAAATTGAGAATCACTATCAGCAAACGGACCGAATATTGTGGAACCGCGCATGCGTAGTTACTCGTGCCTGTCGCAATTCATTTGCATAATTTTTATAATCAAAGTTCTGAGCTGATTTCAATGCACCGATATGAATAAATAATCGATGATTCAATAACACAATTCCAAAATACAAAGAATAGATGGCAATCTAGTGATTTGTTTCTCTTAACATGACCGGGAACAAGAATGGCTCCGAAACGCCTCCAATGCAGCTTGAGACTGTATGACTTCATTATTGTCTGTATAAGCCATGAATCATAACGGACATACATGGGTCATGCTCAAGAGGCGCTTTGCTGACAAGCCCCGTTTTGTGTGTTTCAGAAGCCGCTGACGTTGTGTACAGCGTCTCGTCATCTCCCTACCAAGTGAGCAGAGGTAAAAACGTGACTCCTCCTTCCATTGCCAATGTTATTCTGTTAAATGGGGTGTATTTTACTCCTCGCCATTATCGTTAACTTCTTCAGCCAAGTTTGATTGTGATAATCACATTCAATCGATCTTAGTGTAGGAAATCGTTGGTCCTTGGTTGAATTGGGACATAGCAGGTATACAGTATCAATGTTGAAGGTCATTGGGCATGTAGCATGAAGGTCGTGTTTCAGATGAGGCGGGGCTGGTTAACATAAAACCCACGCCAGGTGTCGCTCTGAAGGTGAGTTCACTGATCACGTGACGTCATCTCCAACGTCATTGTATCACTTGACGACGGCACACGAAAACTTCCCTTTTTGTTCACTGTTGCCTGAATGTCGACAATTTCTGATTTATTCGTTCCCGTACAAGAATATTCTTTTGTTAAATAATTATAAGTAGCTCTGGTGGAATTACGAATGCATTCCCCAGCACACAGAAGACATACAAACTTTAGAATATCATGCATAGACAAAGCTTACTCTTTTGAATCGACCAACAGCCCTAGAAATCATCGCAACTTCTCGATCTCAAGATAAAAGAGCTGTGTAAAACAGGAGCATCTCAGATCAAAATGCGTTGGTTTTTATAGCTTAATTCGTTGCCCGAAGATAAATGCTGCTATGTATTAGCGTAATGTCGCGGCCGTTGTCCTCCTCCGTCCTTGCGATCTTCCTCCTCAGTCCGACCCTAGTGAGGGTCTCCTTTGCCCTCCTGTTCTTGGCCTGTTGGTACCAGGATGATAATAGTAGAAACGAATGACGCGTTACCGGCCATTCCTCGTGAATTATATATGTATGCTAATGAGTTGTCCTTATGTGTCTGGTTATTAGTGGGTCAGTATGCGCTTACTGCCATCGAATTAAATGCTTATTGTATGATGAACGAAAACAGGAAATAGACGTCCTGTCGCACTCGATATGTGTTAGCGTTACTTCATGTATTCCTCACATGTTGCAGTTCAAGATCTCTACCGGAAGTTTCCCCCTCACGAAGATAAACCGCCTTAGCGTCTGTTTAGGGTAAGTCGTTTGCAATTAGTTGTTTTTTATTCCGAGTCGCTGCCGATGATGGGACGTGCATCTTCCGACAGCGCATGTCTTTTGTGGATTTGAAGTCTCGTTTTATGTTCACTGTCTTTACTTTCGTCACATCATCTTAAACACATCGAAGCCTCTTACTCTGCTGTCATTACCGCTAGAGGGAGCTTCGTGCGAGGCGCCACACGCGTGACATTTCAAAGAATGCCAGATTCTTTTAATATCGCCCTCGACATTCGTCACATTCGTGCTTGGTCAACGCGCTGTTGAGATGTGAAATACGGAGGCTTTCTTCCAATAAAAAGGTGATATGAGTCTATGACGCGTGCTTCGTTTTCTTACAGGAACCCTGCATTAATTACGGTTTGAAGGGCATATTTATAGATAGTCATCTCAGCAATGTTCAACGTTAGAAGGTGATATTAACATATATAACTTTCAAATGATAGCCTGTTTCGTATTTCCTATGAGGCTTTTTTCAATAAAGGCTTTGTAGCGCCTCAAGAGCACTTCTCCCTCGGAACTCTCGCACGGCACAAGTCGTTAAACGTAACACCTCGTCTCGCCATCAACTTTATAACTGTTATAAAGCGTGTACACAACATAAGTAATTTGTTAGGTTCAGGACGCAATCTTCTTAAGATGGGGGCGATGGATCGAGGTAGTGTGGTTTGACATAAGACTTGACTCGAACATAAAGGATAATAATGATGAATCGTTTTTTGCTAATAATGAAGTCTTTTCCTAATAATGAAGTGTTTTCCCAAAAATGTTTCCCAAGTGTTTCTCTAGTGATGAAGTGTTTCTCTAATGATGAAGTGTTTCTCTAGTGATGAAGTGTTTCTCTAGTGATGAAGTGTTTCTCTAGTGATGAAGTGTTTCTGTCATAGTGTGCGATCCTTTACAGCGTCTTGCCATGAAGCGTCTTCCAAAGAAACAATAAGCGCTCCTCCAACAACTCTCACGATGTTAGTCCACCCATCTCATCCATGTTGTCAACGTTTTCATCGCATTGCAACTAGGCATTTTTACGATTAAAAATCAAATCGCACTAAGCGTGCGAATGAACAACCAGGTACATGAAGTCGGTGGGCACTCAAGTCTTAAAACACCTGTCACCTTCGCGAATGACAGTTTCCGACTTGATTTGATGACATTTCAGAACATTCACGTGGGTGGAGATCTCCATGTTATTAAGACACTTATGTCTTTTATAAAGATGTTTTTAGCTTCCGATGATTATACTCGCTAGCACTGGCACCAGCACATGGTCCTGTTCCGCTGTCTTGTTTCATGGCGCATCACAAGTATTGTTGCGTTTGGTATTTACACAATTACATCAAGATATCAAGCGTAGTCGCTCGTCACCAAAATAATTGAAATCATTTCGCAATTCACTCCGACACACATCGCTACATTACTATGCACACTATATTGGACAAAGATGAATATTCATTAGGCGCAGGTCCACTAACGCTTAGTACCTACCGCTTTAATAATCTTGTTTATCAGTTCAACAACGCTACCCTCGCTGTTCGAGGGGAGTTGCGCCTGGCCATATTTTTGTTTATACGTCCGCCCCTTTGCCCTCTTGAAATGCAACATGAGCTGTTCGTTTACCTGTGATTGACCCAGACTACCTGTAGCATTAAGACCTCGGCGAGCAGCATCAGCAACCCACCGCTCCCCACCGTTATCTCGCCCGTAGTTCTCTAGGATTATAAAATAAACTGAAGGGAACATCAACCTCGCTGCGTACATACGTAAGGGTGTCAATCATACGAACTCGCTGCTGCTGCTGCTGTTGCTGCTGCTACTGTTATTGGTGTTGTTGCTGCTGCTGCTGTTATTGCTGCTGTTGCTGCTGTTGTTGGTGTTGTTGCTGCTGTTTCTGCTGTTGCTGTCTTTGTCTGTGAGTTGATGTGTGATACTGTGGGCAGCAGTGCGTTCTCGATATACACATACGGCGGTGGCTAGGGGGCGGGGGAGGTGGCGGGTAGGCAAGGTTAGGGGGTTTGCTTATGTGTGGCATTGCTTGGAGCAATCCAGGTTCACTAATGCGCGTCAGATCAAATTACCCTCGCCCAAACTTTCTCTTCTCAATCCCAATAAAGAAGTCGCTGCCGGCGGCTTTCTCTGTATCCTCTGCTCAATGGTTTTGCACGACGCACGTTCGACCCAACTGCTTATAAAACCGTGTATTTCTACCTCATTTAATGTGAGGTGATCAGTTTTTTAGTGAAGATAAATCGATAAATTACTTCAACCAATTGCGGTGCTATAACCAGGATACGCCCTGAACAACTACATCAGTTATATGGTGTCATGTTATAAACAGCGTCGTGTTACTGTAAGCATCTTATTAACACAGTCTTCTTGTTAACAACGTCATATTCTAAGCTTCATGTTAAAGATCGGTTTTGGTCGAATTGCTAAAGTAACTCGTTTGTTGTCGTTTCAAATAATTGGCAACACCTATTTATGGATAATTCATACAATATCGACGCTTTAAAAACTTCCTCCGTACATCGTTTACAAAACTATGCAAATGAGGTGCTACTGGGTCACGCTACTACGCATGCTCAATTCCGTGGTTTTCTCATATTATCGCTCAATCTCCGCCCGTTTTCAGATTCCGATGTTCAGTAGCGCCTACCACATGCCCTATTAGGATTATAATTCACGTCCCGTCAAAAATAAAAAAAAAATTCAAACGGCCTTTGGAATGTCCAGGAGTCACGGAATTGACTCTACGAATTTTTTGATGAAATGCATATTTAACAGCGTCGTGATGTTTCAATTCATTTCATCCAAATTCAAAATTTCCGCGGCGACAGAGATCTTCACTGAACGATTCCCTTCTTATTTGGGAAATTATATCCGTAAAATCAACTCCAATCGGTGAGCTCAGCTATTGCCTTCGTCTGTTAAACCTGATTATTCTCTGAGACACCGGATGATGACAGCAGGCGGAGCGTGAACGATTTACTTATAACATACCAGAAAATTGAACTGCGCAGGTGCAGTCACTCGACCTGCCCGCAACTCATTTGCATATGGTTTAAACATAGTTCGAAGGCTGTTCACGAAGCGGAATGATACAGATTGATTTTGTAGTTCCATATGACAAAAAAGTTAACTATCGAGTTATTTCATCAACCACACAAAAATGGACACCTATAAAAAAAATTCGCGGAGTCATCGAAGAATGCATCTTAACGAAGGCCGAGGCGACCCCCTTTATCAGTCGCCTTTATCAGTCGCCCCTTATCAGTCGCCCCTTTATCAGTCGCCTTTACTGTTATCCTCTATCATCCACTTTTGTCATTCACATTATTATTCACCTATATCGGCCACTTCTATCACCTGAATGACTTACGTTTATCATTTACCTCAATAAATTTAATTTTTTATCACTTTTTTTATCTATCATTCTCCTTGGTAATTCACCTCATCATTTACTTTAATAATTTACATTTATCATTCTCCTTAATTATTTACCTCATCTTCCTCACTTGTAATTTACCTATGTCATTCACCTTAATAATTTAACTTAATCATTAGACTTTATCATTCACCTTTACTATTCACTTATGTTATTCATCTGTACTTGCTGCTTGGCTGGTGTCTAAGGTCGCCTTGTCTAAGGCGTTATCTCTAGCGCTCTTAATTTACTGTAACATGACGTAACATCGCGTGATCGTTGCGGCCCGCGCGACGTAGGGACGCGTAATGGAGCGTGTCTATGGTGGCTTGTGTGACGTTCCGCTCGAGTAGGACGTTGCCAGGTTGAGGGTAGAGCTGCCTTATCTCTGACGGACGGGGGTTGAGTGGGGAGGGGGCGTAAGTTAGGATCCCCCGGCATCACGCTCCTCCTGAATCTCACGCCGTCTTATCGTGACACTCCCTGCATATACCCCCCGGGAGGGGGAGGGGGGGTGTAGGAAGAAGCTAGTCATCCACGCGCAAAGTGCTGTTGTCCGTTATTACAAGGAGTGTATATTGAGCGGATTAATACTTGGTGGGCGTTGCTGTAATCTCTCAAGAGGCTCGCTGAAAAAGTGGATCAATCGTGAAGCATCATGTCTGACACCGGCATAATTTATGATAGAAGTTTACTTTGGAGCGTAGTTGAGATAGCGCTATCAACAACCGTCACTAGATAGGATTTCGGGGAATGAAATGCAGTTTATCATAACATTCGTTTACAAGAGTTTAATAAATAAAAATTGAAATGGATTGGGGATGCGTGTGACACTGCGCAATAACGCACTGCCTGACGTGGTTAGCCCAGGAACCCTCACAGGCTGTGACTGGTCCTGTGACGTCATAGTTCACAGACCGATGCCACGCCCACCCAATGCTGATGTTCATCTTCGAAAGTCAATTTTCAATTTGATTTCTGTCAGTTTATTGTTAATAACACGATGGCTCCGCCCAATACTAACTCTTCCGAGTGGTATGGATGTAACAGCCGACCCCAATTGCGAGGTAATGTTGTCACGCTGTGAGAAGGATCAATCTCAGTCTTTGCACAAAATTACACCTGCGAGAAATCGTCATAGCCATATATTTGTGTTGCTGTGGAAGTAAGATTGAACGTACGTTGAGTAAAACGTGAATACGACATGTGAGGGAAATGTCGCGAAGTGGTGAGACCATTGTCAATACGTTCTGCGGAAATGAGACGTATCCTCTTCACGCTGTGTATTGAAGTCTCCAGGTAGACGCTCTACAGGTGAGTTGATTACACCGGCCTCTCCTCAGCAGCTCGGATTATGCTGTCATCCACAGACGAGCTAAAACTCATTCCGTTATTGTATTGCTGTTTTCCTGCGGCGCAATGAGCACGGGCACTTGTGCTCGACCACCTCCCATGCTTTGCTATTATATAGACATATCTTATACAATTTCACGCAAGCTCACTCACTAACTCACTGACTCACTAACTCACTGACTCACTCCTTCACTTATTCGCTCACTAAATCGCTTATTTACCCAACCGCTCGCTGACTCACTCACCCGCCCTCTCTCCCCCCGACTCACCCACCCTCTCTCCCCCTCCCCCAACTCCCCCCCGCCCTCTCCCCCCCCGACCCACCCCTCACCTCCCTCTCCCCCCCGACTCACCCACTCACCCCTCTCTCCCCCCCGACTCACCCGCCCTCTCTCCCCCCGACTCACCCGCCCTCTCTCCCCCCGACTCACCCGCACCCTTTCCCCCGACTCACCCACCCTCTCTCCCCCGACTCACTCGCCCCCTTTCCCCCGACTCACCCACCCTCTCTCCCCCGACTCACTCGCCCCCTTTCCCCCGACTCATTTATACATGTCTTGCTCCAACCTTGGCTATATTTATCATATTTTTAACTGCGTTGGTGAACAAATAAGAGCATGTATTATAGCTGTTTAATGCCGCCAAGCTCTCTCGTCAATCAGCCCCCGTCTTACCTGGCCAGCCAATCAATCTTGCACCTGCTTTTCACCTGCCTTCTGCAACTTTACTTGTCAGATGGCGAGCATAGGCAAGGTGAGCTTTTGCCAACTGCAATATATTTTCGACCCCGATTAGTTGTTGTGAATATCCCAACCCTTATGAACTCAGTGGCAGATCATTTATATAAAACAGGAAGTGATTTTCTATCGATCTTGAGGCTGGTTAGATTTGCCCCCTGGCGCCAGATGGCGTGGTTTGATGGGTAAGCGCTGTTTGTCCCGCGTCTTCAGCAGCCCAAGTAGACACCATTTCCAGACCGGTTTCGAATATAGCGACCACCTGTTGATACAGGCTGCAAACATATGTACGGAACCACAGTTGCCAGACTCTCAAAACCAACCACCAGGGAACGTATGCATCGTTCAATCGCATTAAGTGTATTTATTTTCAACTTCAAAGCTTATTTGGTACAGACTGTTTGGTGAGATGCTTTGATATCGATATGTTTAATTCGCATCTATAAAAAACCCACAACAGAACTGGTTCTATTTACCCCAACCCAGATTTGTTTTTCCTGCTGTCTGCCAGATTGCCATGGCAATAATGTATGTCCATAGCAACATGGTCACCATGGATACATTTATTCCATTCTAAGCAAATATGTCCGAAATCGAAGCAGGTATTTATGTAATCTAAGTAACGTGTAAGTGCCCCGAAGTGATGCGCATGTCGACCACCAGCACGGGACACCTGTATTTACAAACACATCCCTCTCTAGTAGTTTCACAATATCTATGTTCATACAAACTTGACACCACGAACAACTGTACATATATATAATAAAAAATCATTTTTATATATCCATGTAAGTATCGTCTTCGTAGATATTTGGGGAAAATAATCGGAAGACCTGACGTGTAGGTTGTACGAATATGGCTGCAGTCAGCTTCAGTGCTAACCTGGACTACAATAATCAAAAGCCAGCCACGAGAGTTTTGAAAACAAATATTCCAATTGGTTTACCTCGTACCGATATAATTACAACATGATTAGCCTTATTGCTGTTGGGAAGCCGTCTGTATGAGTTTCAGCAGCTGCTGTATCTAGACCAGCCAGCATCCACAGATACATCTCCATCACCTGCTCCTGACACCGCCATGTCTGCTCCGTCTTTCACAGCACTCCGCCATACATCTTACATAAAGCCACTTGCCTCGGATACCTCCCGGGATTGTATATCCCTCACCTCGTTCCTCTTCCAGGAACCTCCCTTTGATACAGTTGTTTATTCTTGAGGAGGTCCTGGGGTTCATTGCGTCACCCTCCAACGAACGCATCGCTAATCACAGACATGGAGCTTTTACTGAAAACAATGGCGTTAATTTCCCCAAGCAGACCTTGTTTGTTTTGGAATACTTCATTGTGGGTAGATATCCTGGCTTCTATGATATGTATACATTCCCTAAGTCTGGTTTCGTTTCGCCGACTTTGCGGCAGCGATGATCGCCAGCTAATGAGATCCATCCGGTAATGTTACGCTGTGACCTTCGAACTACCGAACCTGGTCGCCAGGAGGCCACCAAACTTTCTGTACAGTCGCATACTTTAATCTATTGTTTTAATCTATTTGTTATCTGTCTTAATGCCTTTCTGAATTGACTCTTCCCGTTCAATTGCGACAGTTTGTGAATTTGCCATGACATATAGAATGAAGCTCGTTCTTGAGCGAGTCATGGTCGAACACAGATGATCGGCTGGCTACAATAGCCCCGTCTACGAGGATCTAACCTAGACACTCATATCATTGCATCTAATGCGGTCTCTAATCATATCCATGTTACAGCCTTCAGTCCCCTATTATTCTCGACTGCTTTATCCACGAAGAAACAGGAGAGATATTCATTAATCAACTAAGCACATTTCCTTGAGCGGGTGGTAACTGCGTGGCGTGATTGACTGAGATAGGCCCATCTCGGCGCTAAGACGATCTGCTCCCATTCTCCCTCCAGTCTACAGGCGTCAGAAACGCAAGCCTTCATTTCAGACGATGTCCTTGAGTTAATTTGTAAATTGCTAATATCGCTGCATGTATTGTGGCTTCCCATGATGAAACCTTTGATATGTGAGTTCAATGAAAAGGCCGTTGTAGCTGTAAACGCGGAATTCACCGACTGTGTCACGTGGGTTGATATATGGCAAGGATAAGCGTTGCTATAATGAAGACGGAGTGGTGTCTGACGATAGCTTTTTGTGAATAAACACTTCAGCAATCTTTACATTCATCATAATTTATTGTATCATAATGCATAAAGTCGACAGTTGTTAGCTGCGAACAGAGAGCCATTGAGCGGCTCGGTACAGACAGCCACTGAGCGGCTCGGTACAGACAGCCACTGAGTGACTCGGTACAGTTAGCCACTGAGGGACTCGGTACAGACAGCCACTGAGCGACTCGGTACAGACAGCCACTGAGCGGCTCGGTACAGACAGCCACTGAGCGACTCGGTACAGTTTGCCACTGAGGGACTCGGTACAGACAGCCACTGAGCGACTCGGTACAGACAGCCACAGAGCGACTCGGTACAGAGAGCCACTGAGGGTCTCGGTACAGACAGCCACTGAGCGACTCGGTACAGACAGCCGCTGAGTGGGTACAGTGGGCCACTGAGCGACTCGGTACAGTGAGCCACTGAGGGGCTCGTTATAGTGAGCCACTGAGCGACTCGGTACAGACAGCCACTGAGTGGGTACAGTGGGCCACTGAGCGACTCGGTACAGTGAGCCACTGAGGGGCTCGGTACAGACAGCCACTGAGCGACTCGGTACAGACAGCCACTGAGCGGCTCGGTACAGACAGCCACTGAGCGACTCGGTACAGTTAGCCACTGAGGGACTCGGTACAGACAGCCACTGAGCGACTCGGTACAGACAGCCACTGAGGGGCTCGGTACATTGAGCCACTGAGTGGGTGGGTACAGACAGCCACTGAGGGGCTCGGTACATTGAGCCACTGAGTGGGTGGGTACAGACAAGGGCTCCTCGATTTAAAGCGATATTGGTAAAGATGATGGCTTACATATCACGGTAACAATTTAATATTTCCCTAATATGAACTATAAAGTTACGACAATTGTGAGTTAAACAGAGGCGAGTGCCCTTCTTTTTATCCTCCATAAGCTAGTGTGTGTCCGCTTGCACTGGTTTCGACCAATCACAGTTCTTCTTACAGATGAGATTCGCATTTCTGGCCTGTTTGCTGAGATGCTATTGAGTGTTTATCGAGCTTACTTCAAACGCCCTCGATCACTAGGCCGCTTATCTGTTTTTCCACGCTTGTTTACCAAAATCTCAGTTGCAAATATACAGTCGCCCGCGGAATGGAAGTCATTTAGCGCACCTCAACCGGAACTGACGACAACCGAGCACGCGTTTCGGGCACTCGCCGCCAAGCTGCAGCAGCTGACAGCTGCATTTCCGGGCGAATTACCCGCTAATAGGTCGGCGTACATTTGGTAACTTCGTCAGTTTCCAAGCTATGAAGACATTGCTTCACGCGTCTAAGTTTCGGCAAAACCGTTTTCAGCGGGTGGTATATTCCCGTAATAGAACCACAAATTGACATTTGTTCTTTCCAATGCAATATATGAGACCTGAAAGTACGCTTAATTTATCGTGCGACTTGGTGAAGTTTGAATTACTTATCGACCCATCTCGGCATGCCTTTAATATTACATATTATGGGCCTTACTGGCAGCAATTTGTCAAATACATGTCATTATAACTAATTCGTTTGTCGGTGTTCCACACCCAGGTCATCAACCCATGTCAACTTGCGACTTGTGGTCCAGAACGCTCATTACCGGATCGTTTGTCAGGTTGCTCGTGGTGTAACTGGCTCGTCCATCCCCTGTTCGTACAATGAAAACATGGGGGAATTACCATGGTTGTATGACGTCACATTACATCATACATATTTTTACAGGAATCCTGCTCTTTGATAATTGCCAGTGTCTCCCCCGTACCGACATGATAAGTTTCTAATAACGGGGTTTGAAGATCCGATGATTATTATGATTGACGGAGGAAAGCTGTTGATGCTACTTCATGGTTAGTCTCCGGTGTCTTTGTATATTTCTGTGCGTCTCATCTTTGTATCAATCGGGTCTCGGTAGCTCAGCAACGCTTAGCTCAAGGGCTACTCCCTCGCGCGAGTGCAAGAGATCTCACGTTTGAAGTTTAGGGGCGCGTTGTGAGTATTAGTGAGGTAGGCAGCCTTAGTTTACATAGGTTAGACGTCTGGGATGGAGACGTGTGGGAGATGGTAAAGGTGTTGGCTGTAACCACCTGCCGACCACGGCTGCCTTCGCCATGATATAGCGCCCTCTGGCGAATGCTTTATCTTCTGCCACCAACTTGCTGGCCTAGTTATAGGCGAGGCATGCTGTGGTGTTAACTCGTACACGACTGAGGAGGCATCCATTCCCCCCCCCCCACACCCCTATCCTACTTCATCCCCCGTCTCCGAATTATAGCTTCTTAAAACCTCGCCTTTATCCGGAATAATAAAGCATGTTTAATTACAACAAGACAATATCTCCGTTTGCGATGTCCTTGTCGTATCGCAATCAACGCAAGACCAGCAGACCAACAGTCGATCGAGTACTACCTTGTTGGTTTAACAGGAGAACCTACTTTTATCAGAAGATTGACAAACATGCTTAACTGAACACTACTTATTCTGTTTTTAAACAAACTCCGGGCGAACACTTGATATTCGATTAATTTCTAACTTTTCGGCGAAATTCCGCTACTCATTCTGGTGGGAAGAATTCCCTGCAACTTCCGTTGCCAGCAACCGGTCTCTTGCATGACGTTGTCGTAAAGTTTTTATCGTACCGTTATTGTCATCATCACAGGTGAGACAATTTATACTAGATTTATACCTCATAACTTTCTAACCTAGTTGCCTTTTCCTCCCCTATATTCAGCTTCATAATAAGTCCGTTTCCGACCGGCTGATGCAATCTCGCCGCCATATTGGAAATTAGTTGGAAAAGTTAAACACCTCCCAATTGTCTCGATTATACATTTAACAAGTTATTGCGGCTGCAACCTATTCACCGTAGATTATAACGATTACTTATTGAGTTGCCCTCATTACATCCAGTGGACATCGTGGAGGTCATGTTTTATCATCGTGTTTTCTACATTGGGGAGACTATCCTCGAGAACTAAGAGGGAGCGCAAGCTCCTCTTGGTTCAAAAGAGCTAAACGCAAGCTCTGAATATTGTTGAATGACCTCTCCGATGGATCAGCCACTGTGCCGGGCAGCACACGACACTGTGCCGGGCAGCACACGACACTGTGCCGGGCAGCACACGGCACCAAGGCTAGGTTTTCAATGAAAGTGAAATAAAACTTTCAACTGGGAGATGCTATAGAGACAGCGATGGGTGAGGAATATTGAGAAGCTTCCCGTCGTTAGGCTATTGCCCAGGGTGTCTAGCATGTAGGGCTTGTATTGCAGGGCGCGGTGTTTGGACGAATTTTAAGTCATCTTAATGTCACTTGTGCCATTATATTAACAGTTGGGTTATCATAGTAAGCTGGGACAGCTGTACTGGCTGTTACGTAATTGAGACAGCGAGGCGTTCTAGCGTCCCTGTTGCCAAGCGTGCCTTTGTCCACGCGCCGCCACCGCCAACATCACAAATGACTCCAGCTGCAATCGACGAACACCGGACGTGGACGGGCGAGGCGCAGGAAGTGGGTGCTGTCCGTGTGTGCACAGGCCATCATCTGGATAAAGAAAGCTTTATTCCGACTTTGCGCTCCATTGCGACCGAGCGATGCGGAGTGGCTTGGTCACGTCGAGTCGTGTACGGTTTACTGTCTCGTTTGGTTTACTCGTCGTAAGAGAGATGCTGATGAGAGCGCCGAGGCAGAGCGGCAGAGTTCATTAAATGCGGCGGGGGTATATGGTTCCCAGGAAATGCTATGTCTCTCCACATTTTGGGAGCTAGTCGTCTGCTTATAGTATCTCATTTCGATCAAAAGGATCAAAGCGCGAATCACCAGATCCCCACTTTGATTTCGAGTAGGAGACGATCGTCGATGTAACCACACGGTGAACGCAGCATCCTACCCAACACCCCTTTGGCAGGTGAGTAAATGGACTGGCCCGATTTGGTCCCTCCTTGGCGGGCGAGGGTTGAGGTAGTTGGTTTATAGCGCGCCTCGAGCTTTCTCTGGTGACATACCTCACTCTGCCTTCACACCATCCGCGTCTCCTATCCTAATGCGAGGGCCAAGTGAAACAAGCGCCACTAATCGCGTCCGTCACGAAGGTGCGAGAAAGTTGCATCTGATACAGACATAGGCAACCAGGGCCATCTAGGTCGTCTTGTGCTCTCTCTTACTCCGGACCTACAGTATTGGCGATAACTCTTCGCCGGTGGATATCTCGGCGGTGCGTAAACCCGATTGTCTCCCGTGAATGGGGTGAGTTCTAACTATGACTTATTTTGCCTTATCCTAGCTTTCTCAGTTATCCGCATACCGCGCTACAGTGATGACGTTTTGCTGAGATATTCGCGCGGTAATTGCTCCACGACGAGATGAAGTGATGTGCCCGCCCGCGCCCCCTAGCGAGCTTAACCTGACATGCGTTTTCCGCACTTCCTCATTTCAATAATAACATGTCTCGTGTTCAGCCTCCGCAGATTCTGTCGATGTAACGCGATCCAAACCGGGCATCTTCGTACGCAGCACATAGCGTGTTCATCTAGCTAAGTAACTCTGGCATTTCAGCCGCCCCTTCCCGCTGCCAATATCTCTAATTGACGGAGATCGGACCCTCAAGGAAAGGGCGCCTCTCGCCAAACTCGACTTGTACATCTTTGCGATGGGCTGACGGTAGAGTAGGTAAGGTGTCTTGGTTGTGCTGGGATGTTCTTGCGTTGTGAATGCTTATGCTCAAGTGGCTACTGACGGATCGGCTTTCCGGCGGCTTCAACATGGAGTCTCAAACGTAAAGGTGTGTTGTAGGGAGATTCAGTTTGACCAGCCAGAGGTGGTGAATCGTCTTATTGGCTCCTGATGCTCCCCCCTCCCCCCCCCTCCCGTCTCCACACCAGACGTATAACTCCGGTCACTCATCAAGCGGACCTCTCACTCCCTCATACTAAACCACCTCCCTCTCTCTAAGCTTCCTTTGACGCCGCACTTGGAGGAAGCTTTAGATATTGTAGGTGTGCTATAGTTGACCTCAATGCATCATTGACACCACACGATAAGTTAACGCCATCCCTCACCGCGCACAGACCGAGTTCTGATGGAGATCCCGCATCGACATCAACTTCAACCCGCCTCTTCATCGCTTCATCTCACCTGCAGACGACGCCACTCACCCCCCCCCCCCCCCCCCCCCACACACACACCATCGTTAGAATGCTACAGGCCGTGTGCCATACAAGTCACGTGGCATGGTCATATTAACGCACCCGATCTTTGGTTCCAAACCTTCACGCAAAGGCTATCTGTGCCTCGGGCAAAGTTCATCCAATTTATGCTTTGTTTGTCTGAACTCCAATTTAGTCATAGTCATTTAGGGTTTTTTTCCGTTCAGGGTACATAATTATAAGGTCATACTGCGATTATGTTAGTTTTAATTAATTCAATGTAGAATTGGATCAGTTTTATAATTGATTCAATGAGAAATCGAATATCCAAAAACGTATTCTGTTAAGCACTAGGCGCACCGTGGAAGGCTCAAATGGGCGTAGTTTGCTTCCAATGAAAGAGTTTTTCAGTTCATTGACCTCAGACCTTGATGCTACATAGCTCCCCAGTATCATCCATGTTATTGGTTCCTTAAATTGCTCCTTATAATAAAGACCGCGCTTGCCACCCAATTAATTGGTCCTTATGCAAAGCCGAGTCAGTGACCTAGCTAATGGCGACCCGCTCATTTAGTCGTGCTCAGAATGGCGTCGACCAAGTTGACTCGAATCACCCTACAACATCACCCGTTGTCAGAGGAACCGACTTACATTGAATGAACAGACGCAGTTAAGTAATACCTGTCAGATCAGAATGCTGTCTAAATATCTTGTCAAACATTGTGGAAAGTAGAGGAGAAAATGGCGTCAAGTCGAGCTATCCGCGAGAAGGGATGATTTCTTGGAACAACATTCACGCAGCAAGAAGTTGAATGATGTCCATGATACCAGCCGTGTTCATACAATCTCGCGTTGCAGTCGAACTACCCCCCACCCCCTCCCCACCCACCAGTTGACTTCTGAGACCTCCCCCAATGGTTTTCCGTATTTCAACGTTGCAGTCCTCACATGGCGTGTATACAGGCCTTCCCCGCAGGGATTACCATTCACCAAAGCACCCAGAGAAATAATCCCCATCATCAACCGCGACGTCTAATCACACTATCTCTCTCCAACTCCACACCCCCCTCCCCCCCCCCACCCCCACCCCCGCCCCCACGCCGCATGCCCCGCGGGGTCGTGGCGCTGTTTCCGCCTTGTTCTCACCAGTGGACGCCAACTCTGCATGAAGTCGTCCGGGGCTGAGGCATCTTCACAAATCGCACGCCGCATCTGAACCTTAACACCCCGCGCGCCTTCATGGCCGACTCGCATTTCGTAAATCCTCGAATTCCAGGGCAAACTTACGCGGCCATATTTCTTGCTGACGACGGAAGACGGATTGAAAAGCGCTTGTGCGGAGGAGCGAGGTGTACTTCGCCCTATGGGGTCGAGTTACAAGTTGTTCTGTGGGCGCGAGATCTCGGAGGATGGCGTGTATGTATGTAGCAACTGTCGGAAAAGGTTGGCTAGGGGAATCGCTGGTCTGGGAGGCGAGTCATTGTTGTATAGCCGGAGTGGAGAAAGTTTCCCGGCGTGGGGTAGGGGCGGGGGTGGGTATGGGTACGAGGGTGTTAGGTGCGGGGCTGACAGGGGCTCTTCGTGGCCTGATGGGTTTGTATGTTGAGGCTCCTGTCGACACAAGGTGGTTGGCTGAAGATAAGGGGGGGGGGATTCATGGGAGTTGTTTGATGGGTGTGGCAGGAGGGGGTGTGGGGGGTGGGGGGAGGTTATGAGAAGAAGCTCCTAACGCCACATCGGCGCTTTTATTATCTTTGGTGCTGAACCTGGGCCGCCTTTTCGCTGCTTTATCAAACATAGGCAGATATGTTTCATAGAGCGACTTGCAAACAACTAGCTCGTCTCCGAGCGGCTCATTCCATTCTCTTGGAGTATTCTGTCCCATCCGCCTCATAACATCTTGACTCGGGCTGCTGAAACTGAGGCGAGAAGTCATCCTTTGATCCTAGTTAATCCTCAGCAGCGCCATCTGTGACTGGGTCTTTTTCTTAATAGACACCAAAAACTCCCTTTCTGGCTTTGTGTGCCAAAAACGCCATTAAACGTAATGTTTCCCTTCATTCGGTATCTTGTCTCCATTATTAAGGCATTCTGTCGAGTCAGTCGCGGATTCTTTGTAGGGATAACCTTATCTTTTATCTCCACTATGAGATATTTGCGCGAGTAAAACTTCTCCTTATTACCGGGTTAGAGCGGTGACGGCCAAGTCAACCAGCGTTTTCTTCGCCAGGGGTTTCATGCATGGTTGGGTGACACGCCAAATGAAGCTAATCTGAGAGGTGGGTTTTCTCTATGTTCGGAGCGCAGCTGATGGTATAGCTGGTGACGCAGCTGATGGTGCAGCTGATGACGCGGCTGGTGACGCCGCTGATGGTGCAGCTGATGGTGCAGCCGGTGACGCAGCTGATGGTGCAGCTGATGGTGCAGCTGGTGACGCAGCTGATGGTGCAGCTGGTGACGCAGCTGATGACGCGGCTGATGGTTCAAGACGATCAAGACGATCAGCCATGACGCGTACAGACACAGGGCTCACTTTGACACGTTGCCTTAGCCCTCTAGCGTAACCAGCCCTATTGTAGCATTCATTGCCCTCTAGCGTAACCAGCCCTATTGTAGCATTCATTGCCTTTAGCGTAACCAGCCCTATTGTAGCATTCATTGCCCTCTAGCGTAACCAGCCCTATTGTAGCATTCATTGCTCTCTAGCGTAACCAGCCCTATTGTAGCATTCATTGCCCTCTAGCGTAACCAGCCCTATTGTAGCATTCATTGCCTTTAGCGTAACCAGCCCTATTGTAGCATTAATTGCCCTCTAGCGTAACCAGCCCTATTGTAGCATTCATTGCCCTCTAGCGTAACCAGCCCTATTGTAGCATTCATTGCCCTAGCCCTCTAGCGTAACCAGCCCTATTGTAGCATTCATTGCCTTGAGGTTACATTGTTGTAACTTATGTTTCATGAGAGAAGCTGGGCTACCCTCCCAATCACGTCCTCTCCCTGGCTTTTTCCATCCGTAGTCCCGTTTCTTGCTCTGGTGATGACGTCATCAATGACGCTTTGCTATCAAATCATTACCGCATTCAATAACTGCCGTCATGCTAGCGAGGCACCTGTCCAACACTCCCCCATCACTGACCTCCACTGCCTCATCACTGACCTCCACTGCCTCATCACTGACCTCCACTGCCTCAAACCACCCAGCAGCAGCATGTCTGCTATGTTACCTACTCTTATTTCGAGAAGGTTTTCACAACTGGCCTCATATTCCGTGTAGTGTCCATGTGTATGGACTCAGCATCAGTTAACGTGAGCAACTGGTGCGTCAGACGTCGACGCGGATGAGTGGGATATGAGTGATTCTGGGTACGAGTCTCACGTGCTGGTCTGGCGTGTGTTTCCATCGATGCGAGTTTGGCTAGATTCGTCAATAATCTCTGGTTTAGTTGGAGTCCATTAACAAAATGGCTCGTGCTCTTGGCCCAGGTTAACGAGATATATATTCACACACATGTAAGTAGTCCAGGAGTATTTATAAATCTTCGTTGGTTATCAATTTGTTGACGTCTCTCAAGGTGGCAGACATGCAGGAAGAAAGGATGAAAACCTGGTTCATCTTGCTCCCATTTGGCTGTCTAGGTTTCGTTTTTACTTAAATAGGGCATGCTACTTAACAAGTTTGACTACCTAATGACGAAGCCCCAACCGGAAGATGTCTGACAGTGTGTGTGTGTGTGTGTGGATGTTCCTGTCACGGAGGTTTCTCTGGACGCAGGACGAGGGGATGAGGTTCAGGCTGCAGGGCGAGGGGATGAGGTTCGGGCTGCAGGACGAGGGGATGAGGTTCAGGCTGCAGGGCGAGGGGATGAGGTTCAGGCTGCAGGACGAGGGGATGAGGTTCAGGCTGCAGGACGAGGGGATGAGGTTCAGGCTGCAGGACGAGGGGATGAGGTTGGGGATGCAGGACGAGGGGATGAGGTTGGGAATGCGGGAATGCGCATACCACCAGTCTCACGAAACGAGATTCTCTCCAACAAAGAATGAATTATAACGAAATAGCAACTGTTACTTGTAGACGAACATCGAGGACTTGTTGGACGAGGTTGTGGAGGAAAGACTGAATTGATAAAAACCACCATCTCTTGCGGGTTTCGAACCCACAAGGGAGTGAACCGACTGTTCCGTTTGTTGGATCACCTTGTAAGGTCCGTGGTCGGATTCAGACGCGCCCATCTCTTGCGGGTTTCGAACCCACAAGGGAGTGAACCGACTGTTCCGTTTGTTGGATCACCTTGTAAGGTCCGTGGTCGGATTCAGACGCGCCCGGCAGAGACGACTGGGTCGCCACACAGATTGACCGAGCCCTCGGACGCGCTCGGCAGAGACGACTGGGTCGCCACACAGATTGACCGAGCCCTCGCCCATCAATGCCTGCATGCTTCACTCCAATCGTTAGATTGTACCCATGGTAACAGCAGCAGCGAATTATCGGAAAGGATTATTTTGTCATAATACTAATTAGTGTGTATTACCCAGGGGGCTTAGTTAGTCAGGTGGGTGTGTACCGGAAATGATGGCAGACTCCTGGGACCTCAACTACTCTCAGTCATACCTGACATCTTCTTCTGCTAACTTTTGAACATCACAGTTCCAAAATATGTCGAACAAAGAATGATGTAATTAACGAGGCTTGTTATGTTGCACCTTGCTGTCAGAGACGCCGTATTGATTGGGTGACCTGGTGTGTGGAAGGCGACTGAGGCGGTGTTTGCTTGCATCTCGTGTCACCAGTGCTACCTTTTCAGAGGAAAAACACTATTTCCATAAACAGAAAACCTACTTTCACTTAAAACGTACTAATGTTATGAGGACGCATGCGCGAACTTGGCTTAATGAAATACATGTAGTGTGTTGTCAAATAGTAAAAGCCTTGTCAAGTAATATAAACTTATTATGTATAGTCTTTACGTTTTAAGTGCAGTTATTGAAAGTTAATTAAACCCGCCCCCCTCTACCATCTGGCCGCTGGACTCTCTTCTCGAACGGATAAGGATTACTCGCCTACAACTCTAGCCAGCTGTAATTTCGACTAGCTTCCGTTCTCGTGGTTACATTTCTTGGTTAATCAATGGACGGCATGGACCGTGCACATGCTCCCAGTCCGAGACGCTGACGCTACATCACCCAATATTGATCGACAGATGAAGTCAAACTGTCCGTTTGGGAGGTGTAGCTCTTGCGCGCATGCAACGCCGTACCAGATATTGATCGAAAACCTTTGTCAAACTGTCCATTTGTTTGGGATTAATCGGTCCGCACGACATTTGCCGCGGGGTGTGTGCTGTGTGAGACCAGATCAATACTGATTGAAGGGGCGTCGGGATTTATCAGTAGCCAAGTGCGTCCAGGCCTCGTGATAAGGACTTAGGACAAACGCCCACCGCGGGCGACTGTCTAGTTACCTGACTTTATCTTCCCCCACCTGCCCAGACCGCCCAGACCGCGCACTGCTCGCCCGACCTACGCTACGTCAACCAGCCTTGTCAACCAAAGAGTCATCAAAGCCTTGAGTTTATCCAGCTCCACTGCTGATCATCCTTCTAAACGATTCCGTTGTCTCGAGGAGCATCTGGAAAGTTGGTTGCTTCAATTTAAGGTAGGTGAAATGGAGAAGGCTGGAATGACGTCATCCCTCTTGACTGGGGCTCGGGTCGCTCGGTTCCTCGCGTCTGTCAAGTCGCTCTCTTCAATTTGCTGATTCTTATTATCACTTTTTCTGAACTGCAGTTTTCTTGTAGTTTGTTGTGATTGGCGTATGTCGGCTTGGTGATTCGGATCACGATAGCGGCGTCAAAAAAGAAAAAGAACGTTATGACGTTATGTTTGCGATGGAGGGAATCCTCCAAGCCCATCTCTGGCGGCTGACTTGTACAGTCTGTGGATTTTCCTCTGTGGAACGAAGTCCATGTAGGGGAAAGGCAATTTTTCAGATTATATTTCTAATGCGAAACCTCGGTGACGTATCGAGTGATATAACTTATTGCTCTTGGCCTGGCTAGAAAACATGATTTATTTGCTGTCATCAAGATGTAGTAGGACTGCTGGTAGCAAGCTTCGACCGAGGTGTTATTCAATCATGTCTGCCAAATGCATCTACCTGCTCCGTCTATTCATTTAGGAGCAGGTGCTACCTTGGTAGTGTGCGCGCGCAGACAATGGAATCGAATCGCCTTGTTAATGAACCATTCATTGCGCCGGACATGTTGACCGGCCACATGGTCGACTCTCGGCTAATGGTGGCAACTCATCGATGGTCGAAACGAGAATTCGTCGGCGCATGCGCAGAAGATGACTGTCGCTACCTTTGATTTTATGAAATATTGGGTGCTGTTGTAAAATTGGCCATGCTGGGTCGAGTTTTAAGTTGCAGAAAAATGGCCGACTGGTGACGAGGGTGGTGGTGTTGGAGGGAAGTCGACTGGACGTAAGGGCAGTCAGTGTTTATGCTGCTGTGTAGGCTAACATCTTAAAGAAGGGACTGCATTCAGAAACCCATCGTTATTTCATGTCAACGTAGGATTTGACAAAACGCTTGATTAAGGTATCCGAGAGTTGAATAAAGAAATTGAAACGTCAATTTCCCGATGTTGCTCTAAATATATAAAATAATGACTACTCTGGTCACCAAGACGTAGTTCCTATTGATGCGGAGACGGGTCAAGATGAGTTGACGTTAAAACATTGACTTATTTACCAGATCGGGTCGGAAACCCACGATCCTTCGGTCGGAAACCCACGATCCTTCAGTTGGAAACCCACGATCCTTCGGTCGGAAACCCACGATCCCTCGGTCGGAAACCCACGATCCCTCGGGTGGAAAGCCAAGCTCTGCCCTATTGCACTTCAACATCAATATACTGACAAAAGGCTGTCAGGATGTTTCCTCTAGTCTCCACCAGTTAAGGTCGGGTTGTAGGGTGTTTACTGGTGGTCGTCAGGTCGGGTTGTAGGGTGTTTACTGGTGGTCGTCAGGTCGGGTCGTAGGGTGTTTACTGGTGGTCGTCAGGTCGGGTTGTAGGGTGTTTACTAGTGGTCGTCAGGTCGGGTTGTAGGGTGTTTACTGGTGGTCGACAGGTCGGGTTGTAGGGTGTTTACTGATGGTTGTCAGGTCGGGTTGTAGGGTGTTTACTGGTGGTTGTCAGGTCGGGTTGTAGGGTGTTTACTGGTGGTTGTCAGGTCGGGTTGTAGGGTGTTTACTGGTGGTCGTCAGGTCGGGTTGTAGGGTGTTTACTATGGTCGTCAGGTCGGGTTGTAGGGTGTTTACTAGTGGTCGTCAGGTCGGGTTGTAGGGTGTTTACTGGTGGTCGTCAGGTCGGGTTGTAGGGTGTTTACTGATGGTTGTCAGGTCGGGTTGTAGGGTGTTTACTGATGGTTGTCAGGTCGGGTTGTAGGGTGTTTACTAGTGGTCGTCAGGTCGGGTTGTAGGGTGTTTACTAGTGGTCGTCAGGTCGGGTTGTAGGGTGTTTACTGGTGGTCGTCAGGTCGGGTTGTAGGGTGTTTACTATGGTCGTCAGGTCGGGTTGTAGGGTGTTTACTAGTGGTCGTCAGGTCGGGTTGTAGGGTGTTTACTAGTGGTCGTCAGGTCGGGTTGTAGGGTGTTTACTGATGGTTGTCAGGTCGGGTTGTAGGGTGTTTACTGGTGGTCGGGTTGTAGGGTGTTTACTGGTGGTCGGGTTGTAGGGTGTTTACTGGGCCTGCAGCATTTCATCTTGGCTATTTGAGTCCGTCACCAAAACGTCACCGGAAAGTCGGTTTCGTAACCCAACCATGTCCTTAACGTCAAGTTATGCCTGAGTTGTTTAGACTTCAATCTACCAAGCACTTGCCAGACTTCCTGATGACGGCGCTTCATGGCCGGTTAGCGCCGCGTATCGCCCACTCATACGCGCCCAGCGACTGAGTCTCTATAGTTCCCACGTTATAAATAATGACTTAGTCGGTCTCTTATCAGGTCGACTTTTTCATCGCGATCTCGCCAGCCGCCATCAAACGATACTCTTAAGTAATTTAGTAATCTTTAAGAGGAATCGCGGTGTTAAGTGCAAACAAACAACGCAGCTCTAATTGGGAAGGCTGTACACAACTCTACTGCACGAGCGACCTTCTAATGACCATTGTCATGGCAACCAAGAACCTAACAAGCGTGTGTTCCCCCGTGTTGCTTTCTGGAGAACGCCGCGTACTTCCTGTGTTCACCGCGCAGGCGCAGGTGGGTTGTGGCAAGAACGTGGCCGCCATGTTTTCTAGGTCCGGCTCAATTCCATGATGGATCCGGCGCAACACGCGATCTCGAGGCTTTCCATCGGGGGTACAAATCGCTGATTAGCATGGCTAACTGCCCTGACCGAAAATTATAAAACGTGGCATTCGTTTGAACTTACAAATATGAGTTTTAATTAAGTAACTAAAAGTGGTTTTAAACTCCAAACTAAGCGTTTGCTTGATGATGTCAATAGTGAGCCCTGTCTGTAAGGAGAATCGGCCGGCATCATCCGCGTCTAGCATCCCAACGAGCTGTGGATCGAGGCCTCATCCGTCGAGTTCAGTAGTTCAGAGCACATCGTGGCAATGAACCGCGGCGTTACTTCGATGCCATGCAAGAATGATGGATTCGTGAAGGAGTAGCGCAGGTCAGACGGGACTGCAGGCAGCTCTAATGAAATCGACCCTATGGAATAGTGGTTTGTGAAGGATGATTGAGAATGGCGTCCTATGACATGCGCGCGTTGGTGGGAGCCTCGCGGGTGCTGGGGAAGACCCCGCGGGTGCCGGGGAAGACCTCGTGGGTGCCGGGGAAGGCCCCGGTTATTTTTATGTGCGTTAGGGAAGCAGCGTGAATTAAGAGAGTCCCTCCATACACGGACTCGGTCTGACTCCCTCCATACAGCGACTCGGTCTGACTCCCTCCATATAGCGACTCGGTCTGACTCCCTCCATACACTGACTCGGTCTGACTCCCTCCATGCAGCTACTCGGTCTGTCTCCCTCCATACAGCGACTCGGCCTGACTCCCTCCATACAGCGACTTGGTCTGTCTCCCTCCATATAGCGACTCGGTCTGACTCCCTCCATACAGCGACTCGGTCTGTCTCCCTCCATACAGCGACTCGGTCTGACTCCCTCCATACAGCGACTCGGTCTGATATAATTACCAAATGACATGGGCGGTGATGGCGTCAACCTGGGTTGGAGCTGATGCCGATTAAAACGGTATATTTAAGGGATACCCAAGACGGAGTCTAGTGAAATCGAGGCTCAGCGTGGGTGGTGTTGCCGTAAACAGAAAACAGAACGTGACTGGTCGTTCCGCTCTGCGAATTTTAACACCTCATCACTTGTCTGTTACAGATCTGAACACCAAGGACCTTCATCTTATCCTGTGCGTCCTTCCACTTCTACGACGCAGCTTCCCCGGTTTGCTAGATGCAACCTATCACCATGGCAACTACGCCAGACAATGTCGTCCAAGAGATGACGAACGGAAACGGAACAGACTCGGCCCCTCAAACGCTCACGTTACGAATGATCATGCAGGGCAAGGTAGGTAGCAAGCCGAGTCAGAAGACACGCAATTCATTTACATTCAATCTGAGTTGATATTGACTGCACGCAAGCTGCTCGTCTGTTTACAGTCATTCATTTCAAAAACGACTAATACGCTCACGGTGATTATTTGCAAAAAACACTTGTCTCAAATATTATCATCAGGACTAAAAATCAAATAGCCTTTTTTAGAATTTGAGGAATAATCGAATCTATCTCGTTATCCTGACACTTACCGACCACAGCGCGATAACAGTCGACTTGCTCTCCTTACCGACCACAGCGCGATAACAGTCGACTTGCTCTCCTCCTTACCGACACATCACAGGGTTAGAGTCATCAGTCGGTTGGCCTGACGTTTGCATCATTCGCTTACTTGATTTTAGATCTCCACTCTGGTTATGGGAGTGAATTCTCTATGAAATTGGCCCTATGTTTTGCTTATGATCAGCAGTAAATGGGCGATGCTTATCCGACCGGTATTCATTTCGCGCCATAATAGCGTCTGTGTCGTCCATTGATTGTAGCGACACCATGTGGCGAGATGAAGCGAGACTCTCGCGAGAAGAGAATCAGTTGTCAGCGCTAGCAACATCTATCTGATGATACCATTCAATGGCCATTGGTCGCTGCAGTGACGTTCATTGCCAGAGGGAAATCATCTCTTATTTCGAACGGTTGTTTGCGGTTGCATGGCATTTTAGTTGTCCAACCCTCTTAAGGGGGTTAGATATTCAGACAGCTTATGAAAAGGGGGCTTTTAAAGTGAACACTGTCAGGCATGAAGTTGCTCGTGATGGCATTGATGAAGCTGGCGTGCGATGCCTCGGCAGCCGGACACGGGGTTTAGGGGTGGGGGGGGCGGGAGTGGAGGGTGTCAGGTAGTAGAGAAGGAAGCGGAAGCAGCTAAAATGCTCCGAGGTTGGCCGTCCGTCTGATTAAGGAAGCTGACTGGGAGACAAAGAGACTTGATTGACTGTAGCTCGATAAGGGAATCGTTGGCGAATGCATGAACCTGACCGCTGTGAACACGGGAGATAGCGAGTCGAGGGGTCAAGGACGAATGCGCAGCTGGCCTTACGACCAGCAGGTAGTCTTCACAGGAGTCTATAAGTGATGTGCTACGAACGCTGGCAACAATGATCTCTACAGATTAGCATCAGCTTAATGTTTCACGTGCTCAATGGTCAGCCCTGTAGACGCGTACCAATTTTCCCCAAAACTGTAACACCTTAATAAATAGACGTTTTGTGGGGAATGATGATTTGATAGTTTTATCTCTGTAATTTATGGTGCAAAATCATTTGGCTGTAAAGCTTGATTAGCCTCAATATTGTATGCTAATGAATCCTGATTCCGCACTAAAACTGGGATACGCGTGCTTCTGTGGCTGCTGCCGGCGCAGGGCTCTATTGCAAATGTGGTTTTATAGAAGCCTTATTCCCATAAAGCATCGAAACAGGCTTATTTAGACAAGGCCATTTTGTGGTGAAATACGCACTACAGCTGATCTCCACGCGTTTTGTCCCCTGAGGTGGACGACAGGGATTTATTCCCGCCTGAAGCAGAGAATCGATCGGCTTGGGATGATTGCTGCTGAATCAGTCTGTGGTGATGCTTATCGAGTTCGGCGCACTCACTGACTACCTCCGCCGGACTTCTACATTTATTATGTAGAGAAAATGCTTTTTAGATAGATAACGCATCAACAAGATTCCGACGTCATATTTGCGTTTCGTTAAGTCATATTAGCGTTTCGTTATGTCATATTAGCGTTTCGTTAAGTAATATTAGCGTTTCGTGACGTCATATTAGCGTTTCGTTTTGTCATATTAGCGTTTCGTGGTGTACACATACTCCTATTGGATGTACGAGCAGTGACTGGCGTCCGCAAGTAGCACTAGGTCGCCACGATTCCTACTAGTTGCGTCATTGTTTATCGGACGGTAATCAGTTCCGGTAGACAATTGATGATACACTTATTGTTCGCCATCTTGTTTTCATCCGTCCCGGGGCTCAAACGTGCACGTCTGGAAGGCGGATCGGGTGCTAAGTGTAAAAAACCGGTGGTGTTTACGGAGCGATAAGGTTTACTTGTACAGCGAAATAACGAGATTCTGCGAATTGCTCTTTCCTCTGAGTGGTTGTTTGAACAACATCAAATACGACATTAACACCCCCCCCCCCCCTCATCATTTAATCCTGATTGGTATTAACTCCAATTAACTCTCGAATCAGGGGGCGCTGCGTAATTAATGCGTTAAAATACGTTGCAGTCGCACTGTAAGTATGCTTCCATCTTGTGTTGACTTATGCAGTATCCTTGCCACCGTCCACCAAGCTCCATTCTGCCCACACACAATAAGTACTTCGCCATGACCTATAGCGGTGGCTGAAGTCGATGGCGTATACTGACTATGCGTCGAGCCCTCACCGCTAGTCGGCCGTGTTCACATCTGACCTTTCTAGCGCACACCTGTATTGACTCCCGCGCCGTGCTAGGCACCGCCATACAGCCACCGCACTCACCTGACTAGATGAAGCGGCGGGCACAACAACGCAATCTACAGTTTTTGGTGCCCTGTATTCATATCTATGATAAAAACGTCCAACTTTAGTCTGTCAGCGTTCATCCGTAATGCTCTGTACCATTACTCACATTGGACTTCGCTTCTCGTCTTCCTCCAATCAAACACTGCCTTTTTGTGATGCAATATTCGCCTCCATCAACTCTGTTGTTGTGGCGTTCTTAATGGATGCTTCAACAGGGCTGGAGATGCTACATTAACTCAACATTTCCATTCGTTTATCATATTGTAAATGTAGGCCAGTTTGAAAGTAACATATCAAAAACTCGTGCTTATTGGGAAGGATTGCCCTGGGGGAACTTAGTAGTTTTCATTCTCATTTATTAGCCGTTTGTGTGATTTGATAAAAGCCCTGATTGAGATTAGATCTCGCTTGGTTTTCTCATAATATCTGGTATTTTGCGACACAGATGTGACCAGCTCGAACCCACTAGGGTGACAGATAAATATATTATCGAGTGATAGGTATTTAAGTTGCTGGATGGGTTCCTTCTGCGATGAACTCTTCTGGAAGAAATCCAATCCCATATAAATCATTACAGAATGTGTTTCCCCACGATGCCTTAACTCCGGCAGCATACTTTAAGATCAGCCCGGGAGACCATTTGCTTGACCGAGACTCGAATGCAGATAATTGAATCCGACAATTGAATCATGTGACAATCACATGCTTTTTAATTGTAATTCAGATATTCATTTTCCATGAGAGCTTATCGAGGTCGTGTGCTGGATACAAATGTCCCCCTCATAGTCGTTCTAGTGTTGAGGTGTAATTCAATTAATGATGATTTATCTTTTGTGTGTCCAGGAAGCTGGCAGCATAATCGGAAAGGTATGTCAGATTGACTCGTGCGCTCCCAATGGAAGGCGTTCCTATTGAGCAGACGTGCTTCACACTCGATTACATCATCAATGTTTTCCTAAATAAAGTCTCGTTTATTGTACATGTGTGTTCTGCCAACAGAAAGGCGATAACGTGAGGAAATTCAGAGAAGATGTAAGTCTTGTTCTATTACTCTTGGCATGGAGTTATCATCTATTTAGTCACCTTAAGTGTCTCTAGTAAATAGTTAGAATATGTGTCCACTGTTTCTAAGCAGACGAATTGATTCATATGCTAATCCACAACAAGTTGCTCCTATCGAATCTGGGTAACCTGCCTATAAGCCAAGTTTGGTTATATATATGAATATTTATAATTGTATTGAGTTCCTTTCGGGCTATTCAATTCATGCAATGATGTTTTCAGAGTGGTGCCAAAATCAACATTTCAGACTCTTCATGTCCGGAGCGTATCGTCACTGTCACAGGAACCACGGATCAGATTTACAAAGCCTTCACCATGATCTCGAAAAAGTTTGAAGAAGTAAGCCTCGAGTTTAATTGAAAAGCTAACTGTTTTGTCTGAACACTGAGGTTGAAAGGTCAATATGAAGACCCGCTTGAAAACTACTCATTCGACATGGATGTTTCTAGAGGGAAGAAGGTTGAATTCTAGCGAATGTTTGCATGTGTGCAGGACATTATTAATACCCACAACAGCAGCACGCTTCCTAAGCCCCCGGTCACAGTGCGACTTATCGTACCCGCCAGTCAATGCGGCTCCCTCATCGGAAAGGGAGGAGCTAAAATCAAGGAAATTCGCGAGGTAGGAGGAGTCCATGTGTAGAAACGAGTCCATGTGTAGGACGAGTCCATTTGTTCTGCTTGTATGACGCAAAAGTCGTGTTTTTAACTGTGAAATTTTGAAAATGTTAGACAAACTTGTGTTTTAAGTCCGCACTAGTTGTTTGCATCTGAGTGAATTTATATCAGTGAAATTAATAACAATTCAGCAATGCACTATTGGCTCCTTACTAACCAGCCCATCTAATTAGAGTCCATTTTCCCTTGCTGGTGTATGCAAAGGAACAGGATGTAACTAAGGAAATGGGGGTCAGTTAGGGTCAACCCATCATGGTGAGGACCCGCCAACATCATTATTATTTTGTTCTAGGGAGCATTATTTATGTTTGTGATTCCATAAAAAAAGGGTTCTGCTTGAAGAGTTCTGCTTTATTGCCATCGCTCGAGTGGCCGTCGGCTGCGAGGATGTCAATAAGTCCACCCAGCATCAATATGTGATTCCAGAAAGGAAATTATCCGCTCCGCCATTCATTTGCTAGCCCCATATTCAAAGGATTTGTTAATTTCCTGTTTTACTAGCAAACGACAAGCGTCATGTTTCATTCTCGTCACTGTGTGGCGTGCTATGCGCATGGATTGCATGTGGGCGTAATACATTGAACAGCGTGGTCAGTGAAGCTTGTATGTTTTATCAGTTGACTGGTGCTTCAATACAAGTGGCCAGTGAGATGCTGCCCAACTCGACCGAGCGGGCCGTCACTATATCAGGCACGGCTGACGCCATCACACAATGTATCTACCACATATGCTGTGTCATGTTAGAGGTAAGATCCTCAAAATCCCGATTAGCGTTCAACAGTAATGTAGAAATGATATTTGAAACATATAATAAGATTATGACTTATAAATATAATTTAAATATGATTGAAACTAAAGCGATAATTTCACGATGCTGATAATCTTATGTGTATTTGGCATTGGAATCATAATGTTTTGTTTGTCATAACGTAGCTGACGTATTTAGCTCGCAACATTTCATGAAACCTGTACCAGCGCACCATGGTCTTTGTATGTTTCATTCTCTCTCACCTGCTCCTGTGCACACCTGAGTATTCTGATTAAACAAATCATCAATGATTACCCTTAGATTAGCCTATAACTGAATATTTAATCAGTGGAACCTCCCTACTGACTTGATGCGACTATTCAGGTGTGAACAGGGCGTTTATTTTGTGGTTGGTATTTTTATCCAAGATGCAATGTATTGTGGCTTGCGTGACGGATTGATTGTAGTTAAAGTGTGTCCATTTCAGGCTCTCCGTGTCCCCCCCCCCCCTCTCTCCTGCTCAACATGTCACTCTGTATGCTTACACGCATCCAACTCTCGAACCATTTTTGCTGTAATTATTGCATCATTGTTATAAAATTGACTTCATCCAGCAGTCAAACTCTTCGCCGTTTTCAACATGCCTTCCTCATTGTTAACCTGGCAGACTATTTCTTCATGTTTTTGCCAATCAGTCTCCTACATTATCTGGAAAATGGTTGGACATAAATTGATTGGTGATTCAACTGCTGGAAGCTGTCAGTGCTCGCATTTGACGTTAATTCAACAAGCTGTTTATTGCTCCTTGTGGGCGGTTAGTTAGATGAAAACACACCAGCTGCCATGTTGAAACTATGTAAGACAATACTCAATACTTCATCTTGCTCGCTTATAAAAAAACTGGGTTGGTTCTTATCTATTTTGTGGGAATAGTGTTACATATGCTTAAAAAAATCCTCAGTGTTTTGTCAATAAGGACTTCCGTCTGTATCTGATGGTCCCTGGTGTGTTACCGTTATGATAAAAAGTTATTGCATCATAACGCTCAATGTTGTCGTTTATCGCTTCAAGTTACATTCTGCATTATGATTTAGTTATCCCCGTCGCTTTAGGTTGGCGACTCAGATGCGCGTTATGACAACATACACTTTATGATTTATTTTGTCTTCAGGTGATGATGCACTTTCGTTTTCCTTACTAGGTTTCCCCTTACCCATCTGACCCATTGGTTCTTTGCCAGTGCGAGAATTTAGTCATGACTTCAGGCTTACTCCACCCCCTTCACCGCCTCTCCACCTTTGATGTGCTCCTAATTTGATATCAAGATGTGTTGATTTTTCATTTTGTCAACAGAGCTACTCAGGCCACTCGTTCTATGCAGTGTCCATGGTGATCTCCGTCGTCATGGGAACCGTTGCCTTTTGGTAATGCATCATCGTCATCACCATCATTTCTCACCTCCGCAGCACCACTTTTTATTCCCTTCAATTGTGTAGAAACCTGTTGACCTTGACCTAATCCTTGGTACCCCTCTTGGTTCTCTCCTGCAGTCCCCTCCCAAGGGCGCGACCATCCCTTACCGTCCAAAACCCTCCATGCCTCCTGTGTTAATGAGCGGGGGCCAGGCATTCAGTGTTCAAGGCCAGCTTGTTGTGCCTCAGCCTGATGTAAGTCTAGCCATTTGTTTCTCGATTTGTCCTCCTGCGTGTGTGCGTGTGTCAGTGGATGTACCCCACCCCCTTGCTAACATCTACCATTCCAACTCAATGCCAGCTGCTATAAGCAACACTGAGTCTTGACTAATCGGCACTAGGCGATATTGCCTCAAAGTTCAAGCAATCATTACTGGATCTCAGAAATGTCAATTAGCACTGACTCGGTGATGTTTTCTAGTTTGCTTAAGATCTGTGATTGCCTTGTACATAACCCTTAACTTCTGTTGTATCCTTCACCTTGTTATGTAGTTTTGTTGAAGACCCGCTGTAACATCCCAAGCATCACTTGTTTGCACTCATAACTTACGTACAATATGGGAATATACATGTATATATATATATATATATATATATATATATATATATATATATATATATATATATATATATATATATATATATATATATATATATATATATATATATGTACACAAGTATGTATATATGCATATCATTAGTGGGGGTTGGGTAAAGGAAGATAAAGAATGAGTACATCATTGTTATACTTGTAAATGTCACTTTATGTTGTCATATTTTATTGCTGTGTCTTCTACTAAAATGTTGGAGTAGCTGCATGTGCGGGTGGGGGGGGGGGTGGTGTGGTGGGGGGTGGCGTGTTCGTCTGGATTGTTGACAAATCAGACTTTCCTGACCATAATTCCATACGTCTAATGACCCCAATGATATCAGGCAGCTGACCTTCTCACAATTATACCCCTTCTTCTAGTTGAAAGACTACTTAACCCCAATGCATGAGTATATTCATAAATGGGTGAGGAAGTGTGTTGGCGTCACACTTTGAACGACCCTGGGGTTGAGCTGCACTTCTCTGCTCAGTGAGGTCGACCTTCACTGCTGTGGCCAGTGAGGTTGACCTTCACTGCCGTGGCCAGTGAGGTTGACCTTTACTGTCATGGCCAGTGAGGTTGACCTTTACTGTATTGGCCAGTGAGGTTGACCTTTACTGTCGTGGCCAGTGAGGTTGACCTTCACTACCGTGGCCAGTGAGGTTGACCTTGGACCGTGTGAACTCTGCCGTATGAAATAAATTAGCGTTCATTTTTATTGTTGAGCCCCTTAACACAAATATTTTAACACAATTATCCAGCGTGCTTCATTATCATCCTACGTTAGCGATTTATTATCTTTTATTGAAATATTGTTTTTAATGGCGTCGATCTGTTTGCTGATTTCGTTGACTGGGATCCACCTCCTGTTTGTGATTTGTCTTGGGGCTATGCATGTGAAGGCATGAGATGCTAAGTGATCTCATAATCAAATTCAGCAAGTTTCTCTGATTGGTCAATGCACGAATGACCATCATATTTGTGATATTTGAGGTATTAGTTTACGGACTCCAAACTTAGCTATTTGGGTAGCTGGTCAGGATGAATAATTATCGTTGAAGTTGCAAATCTAGGCCGTTGTTTGCATTAAGTGTAGGTAGTGGTTGGCGGGCATGTGTGCTGTCATGGTGTTGTGTTTTGTGTGGACGTAGCCTCGGGCCTCCATCACATCTCAGCACAACCACCATCAACACCACCACCATCCGCAACAAGTACCATTCCACCATCCTCACCTGCAACACACAAACATGATGCCTATTCAAGCTCCTTTGCCGCCACAGGTAAACTCTACAGGTGTCACGTGCAACCTACGACCCGCTGGCCTCCCTACCGCTCCCTCATTACCCCCTCCCCCAACATCCATCCCTCCACCCACCATCCCTTCCTCTACACCCCACCCCCTCAATGTCTATTTACGCTTCCCTTCAAAACTCCTTCCTCATTCAAAAACCGCCCATACACAATTTTAATTAAAGTAGCATCGTTATTAAATTTACTTTCATACAAACAAACCACATACAATAAGTGTCAATTCAAGAATCAATCTGACCCTCACGAAATGTATCACTTTTCACGAAGATTTCCAAGAAATTATTTCCAAGATGTGTTGTTTGCTTTGCTCGTGGAGTCGACCTACCCCAGATAGCTTCGTTACCAAGTGCTGTCTCGGCTGGGGACGCCTTCCTAAGCTCTAACCATATTTTGCTATTCTACCAACAAGCATGTTACTGAGCTTGCGACTTTCTGAATTTGATTCACATCTCGTTGCTTCGGCTTAACTCTCCCACTCATAATTAGCAACACGTCATTTCCTGTGACCTCTGCACTCTCCCAGCATGCACCTGATCTTGTTCCTGTTGACCATCTGAGTGTAGTCCTCGTCGTCTTCCGTTACAATTTATGTTCGAGTTCTTTTTCGTAAAACTTCAAAAATATCAATATATCACGAGTTAATCAAACAGGTGTTGGAGGTGGGGTCGAGGTTTATTTGTTTGGTATTTCTTCTTAACAGATAACCAAGATTGCTCTCCAGCAAGGATTGTTAGCGCCGCAGCCCATGTCCCTGATCGGGACACAAGCGGGTCTCATGCCAGGTAAACCCATTCGCCTCATCTACTTCTCTGTCAGATGAATCACCCAACGATGTTTAGCTGTATCATGCTTGACCTTAAACCCCTGTGGGCCGACCGATGATTGACCTTAAACCCCTGTGGGCCGACCGATGATTGACCTTAAACCCCTGTGGGCCGACCGATGATTGACCTTAAACCCCTGTGGGCCGACCGATGATAGACCTTAAACCCCTGTGGGCCGACCGATGATTGACCTTAAACCCATGTGGGCCGATCGATGATTGACCTTAAACCCATGTGGGCCGATCGATGATTGACCTTAAATTGATTCATAATGACATATTGCATTGACGTGGCCGTTACGTTCGATGACACGAGACGAGTCAGTCAGGATTTGAATATCATGCGTATTTGTCATTTCCAGTAGTTGGTCCTCGGCTTATTGCGGCAGTTGCAGTTGAATGATACATGTGTTTCAGCTGGTTTCAATGCCCCCGGTTTACAACCCACGTTCAGTCCGAGACATCCGGTGCCCACCAGCGGGGGCAACTCTCCCGCGCAGACTCACGAAATCACCATACCAAATGACCTCATTGGCTGCATAATCGGACGGGGCGGAGCCAAAATTAACGAAATCAGGTCACTCGATTGGCTATATTTTCACTTACAGTAATTGTTGAACAATGCACCAGTGGATTAAGAGTTCGAATCCAGATGGGGCGTGTTTTTTGTGGTCCACACAGAAGAGCACTCTTGCCAATTCCATGATTGCTCATTGGTGTTGTTTTCTCGCTTTTCCAGGCAGTTGTCAGGAGCAACGATAAAAATAGCGAATGCTGAGGAAGGTTCCGGTGACCGGAAGGTGACGATAATGGGTTCCCCGGAGACGATTCATGCGGCCCAGTACCTGATCAATGCCAGGTATGTATAATCATCTCACCTCCAACATTTTACAGCTGCATTTGATCATATTTGGTATGGTTTTGTTGAGTTGTGATTGAACTCGTCAATACGTTGGTTATACTACACCATGTTCAATGTAAGATCGGATAATTTCTCTTATCAATGTTTGAATGGCTGGGGAAATCGCGTTCTTTGCCTACGAAAAACGCAGGGTCCAGTGTTTGTATAGCAATACACGTTTATGGTTGAGACTGCGTGGTGTGAAGAAAGCTGTTCATACATTTGGCGGATGCAATGACTCCATAAGCTTTATTTATACCTTGTCATGTCTGAGATTTGTTACTGTGAGTAAAAACCTTAGCTTAGGCCGAGAGATTGTACTTCAGGCTCCTTCACTGGTCGTCATGTCCAACACTCCCCTGGTTCTATCAAATTGTTCTGTGTAACACTTCCCGTAAAATGTGTCTTCCACGAGAATCCTAGGACACTAGTGCTTCGCCCATGACCTTCATTGTATAGAGGTCAAATATAAAATACCTTTTGCTGACTGTCTTCATGAATGCATTTGTATGCAGCACTATAGCTTTCCATTGTATGAATCCAATCACTAAATTATGGCATATATTCATATATAAATATATATATATATATTATTCACGTGCACTTAATTAAGGCGTAAGGGCTACAATATATACCTGCTTCTCGAGTTCCTAACTGTCTCCTCTCCTTTCTTCTCTCACCTCAGCTTCACCCTCGCTTATGTTATTCCCCCTGTGCCCCCCAGCACATGTCATAGACTCGGGTTGCTTTAACACCAAGCTTTGGCGATGGAAAAGTTAAGCAATTAACAGTTCAAATGGCACCATTGTACGCCTATCTTTACTTTCACCCATCACAAACTACCACTTTTCTTTGTCTGGTTTGTTCATGCTCTGTAAGCTGCCATGGTCCCTGTCAATTAGAGTCTGTTAAGTGTTAAGAAAGTGTCACTTTTTCGGCAAGAAGCTAATTTGATTGCACCATGACAGTTGTTGTCAGTAGAACAATGTCTCGCGATAACGCAGACTTTGTCTGCTATTTCCGTGCTGTGATCAAGCCAAACAATCGCTATTTTGTATCTTTCTCTTCAATTTGTTTAGAACAATAGATGTATGTTAACGCAGAGTGGCCGACATTGACCCAGTTCTCTGGGAGGTGAAGGCCACCAAGCCGCTTTTCAATCCACACCCTCGCTTACATCTGACCTCGTCGTGTGCAGGTTGACATTGTGTGTTGGCAGGTTCAGTTCTTGCTTTCCTTCTTACCCCACTGCCTTTATTTGCCGGTTATTAACATAACTACGACTGTTGGTCTCTCTGTCATGGGCACCATTCAGCTAACTAGTCAGTGGGAGTCTTGTGAATATTGCCTGATTTCTTCTCAGACCTCCTGCCACCTCCTACTGTATTGCACCGTCAAATGCATGGCCAGCCCTTCATTTCCCATCGTTGACCCTTTGTTATCCTAATAAAATGACCGCTGCTCCCAGCATCGTCAGCTGTAGCCTGACTCGCAGGCCCGTTCAACCGACCCCTGGGTCCACAACGTTCAGCAACGAATCAATTATTGTATGTAATCATTGAGTTTATTCAGAAAGACCAGCAATTGTTTTGAAAAATCGGATCCACTTTTGGTAAAAGTGATTTGTACGTGATCTGATGAGCCGTTTGCCGGCCACGTGACGTTGTGAGCCCACGTGACGTTGTGAGCCCACGTTGAGGCCGGCTTTCCGTAATGGGCGTGGGTGCTTCCTCGCAAGCCTCACACGCTATTTTATGTTCTGGAGCCATAAACATTGATGTTGTTATTTATGTAAATTAATTCAGTTGTGTATTTTCTCTGTGGCTGATGCGAAACATGGGCAGCTAGCTAACAGCCGATCACAGATACTTAGCGAGGAACAATCTTCATGATAAATGACAATAAATAATGAGTATTGCTTCTTTGCTTCCCATGTTTCGCGTCAGGTACATTATTTTGAACTGAAGATAAGGAATCTTTGCTTTGACAAGAATTTATTTTGTGTCCCCCATCCATACCCTTGGCACAGCTACACCAAGCAGATGGTGGTCGATAAAGCATAATTACAATGTAATGTCCAAGTGGGCGTGGCTAGGCATGCATGCACTTGGTGGCTGTCAGCTGACTGTATGCATGGGGGATCACTAAGATTGCTGCCACTGTGACAAACCAGCTAGTTTCCTTATTAATCCTCACCAAACCCTGTGTTCTCCTTCCCCCGCCCCCCTATGCAGTGTCGACATGCACAAGCAATTACTGGCGATGAACGAGCTCCAGAATGTTAGTCAGGCTGCTGCCGGGGCGCCTATTCCGGTCTCCATGCCAATGGCTTCCATGGCAACCAACACACAGCCATTATCAGGAGTATCACTGGGTTCTCCGCTCACCCCGTTGGCTATACCACTAAACACTCTCGTTAAACCCATGCCAATGATGACATATAACCAAGCAGGCACCATCCAGTCCATGGGAGCTGTCTTTGACAACAAAGCCTTGACAACTAAAATGAAAGTTGCTCCTACATCGATGGCCACGGCGGCCATGTTAGCATCGGCAGCAGCGAAGCAAAAAGGCACTAAGTTCTCACCGTACTGACTGGCTGCAACGTGTCTAGGTGTCAGTGGGAAAGACTTAAGTCTGCGGGAAAGGCCACAAATGTGAAATCTGAGTATTTGTTTATCTTATTTATGTACATAGCAGCCAAATTGTGTGTGTTAGGTATGTGACGTCATCACGAGCGACTCTTGTCATTTGATAACATAAAAGCCTCGTCACGATTGTTTGTTCCATTAGCTACAATCCAGATATGATTGTTTGTTCCATTAGCTACAATCCAGATATGATTGTTTGTTCCATTAGCTACAATCCAGATATGATTGTTGAGACGAGTGAATTCCTTGAGTTGTTGGGAGCGGTTTGTGTGAGGCATCAAGTTAACGTTAAGAGCAATAAAACCGGACGGACCATTCACTCTGGCTTGTTACACGCAGCATATCTTCATGAATTCGTCCACATTATGTGAGTCTGCCACCCGGGATGGGTCCTCTGGCCATCCTCTTACAGCCGCCCTCTAACATGCTGTATCATATATAAACCCACACAACGTTAACCTTATACGCGCCTGTACATTAATGAAGTTCGGTGTACAAAATGTGTAGTTGCCTATTTATATGCATGTCTAATTATCATAAATTATGTAGAGCGTTGTACATAAATTATTGTGTTGAATATTTATCATGCTTCAAATGTTGAATTCGGTGATAGTTCACAAGTAAACTGCCAGTATGGTGCCTATTATATTTTCCGTGGTCTAAGTCAGATTGTAGTGACGTCACTCTGGTCCTAGTCTTTGCATAAGAGCCATGACATATTGACAATGAACCGCGCATGCTTATGGTGTTAATGTGATGAGGGCATTTCGAACAGCATTATTTAGGATGACTTGAAAAGAAAACAAACCATGCACGTATTAAATTGACCATTCCGTGCTCGCTTCTATTCTCCTTCTGCGTCCGACTAATTTGTCTAATTGAAAGCTACCTCATCCATGCGCGCACTGCCTAATTTCATCATTAGTTTGGGGTTTGTCAGTGCGCTAAACATAAGCATGTGGTATACATTCATTTTCTTTTCACTGCACCAATATCTTAGGGGGTGTCTTACTATTAATCAAACATTGCTTCTTAAATGCGATCTTTCTCAACTAGTGACGTAATCTCCTGGGGTCTGTCGGCTGCTTTCATAATTGTTGTTTCAGAGGATGCTCTGTTCGCGTTTGTGCGGGAATGTAGTGGTCGATGACTTGATGGCTGGGATTTAGGTCTCTATCATCATGTGATCTCAGTGTGTGAACCCACGAGAGCTTCAGTTTTTGTACCCGTCAGTGTCACGTGATTGTCAATGTGTCGCAACTGGAACTGTTGTCTTAACTAGCAGCTTGTATGTTATACAACGAAGCGATGGATTTGGGAAATTAATGCTACTTATTCAATTAATCTCTGGTGTGTGTGTATGTATGAACTAAATGAAGTTGGTTGGTGTTTTTTTTTTTGTTAGTGCCCTGTATAGAATGTTAACCTGGTTAGCTAATTGAATCTTGTACAATGAGAACTGAACCAGAAGGTGTCGAGGCGCTTGTGACTTATTCTATTGATCATATGTCTTACTGTGGAGTCCATGCATCCAACAAATGTACCAGTTTCTTCATCACCATTTGTACCAGTTTCTTCATCACCAATTGTACCAGTTTCTTCATCACCAATTGAGGAGATGAAATAAGACCGTTGTACTGTAGAGTAGACCGCATATGAACAACTGGGATGTTAAATTGTGTGTTTTTAGGATCACAACAGAGGCTTGTGGCGTGGCATTACGATAGGCATATATATAGTTGCCAATATAGGAAGCGGGACGCGCAGACGCATTATGGGCGCACTGCCGGTCGGCGTCATCACGAGACCCGAACACACGCTAATGGCGAGCTCGTGTGTCAGAGCCCGGGCAGTGGTCCGCGCCAAACGTGGTTGTTTTGTTTTACGCTGTTGTCTCTCGGAGAGATTTTTATAAGGTTTGTCGCATTCAAAACAGAGGTAGGATATATTTTTGGAACATCCGTTTTTCTCTCTTGATGTATGTGGTAGTGTGCCTCATTGAGGGCGGTATATGAGTGAATACCTCATGGGGTATTGTCGTGGGCCAGCGCAGCGCTGGTCCTCTGCGTGGTATCGGCAAAGGTCCAAGTATCTCTCAACCCAGAGCAATAGTCAGAAATTCATCTACTTTTGTTGATGTCAACTGTGTGACGATCAGGGTTTCTCGTCATCCTTTAGTATCCCCTCTCTCTTCGTTAAGCCCCAACCTTATGAAAATGTCTCTGATAGCCAGGTTATATTACATTAGCCACCTTGTAATCTTTAGGTTTAGTCGTTAAATGTTGTTATTTGCATGATGGCCTCTTCCTTATCTTATCAGACACGTCGGGGTTGTGGCCATATCATTTGAGCGTGTGTAGGACCCTATGTTATCGTTTAGGTCACTAATCTCAAGCCTAGGCATCAGTTGCTTCAACGTTTCTGAGGGATTGTGTCCGAATATAAACTCTGGTTGTGGTGCTGCAGATAAACTGTTATTTCTAGCAATGTCTAATTCGTTAATTGCCCGGTGACGGGCTGCATGTCACGAGAGCATAACATGGACTGTAGCTACTGTATGACATGCAGGGACAGGTATAACCATGGCTGTGGTTTTATGATCTACTCAAATAGATTGTATGTGGGATCAATACGAAAATAGCGGTAATTACTATTTGGGTGTGGTTATACAAGCTCGCTCTTACACCATAGGTATCGAACCTGCTATAACCCACCTCATGTGGTCTTCAGGTCTATTTAAGTATTGACCCCTGACATACGCAGTCACAACTGGCCAGGATGCCTAAATGTCGTTATAAGGTGCGGTTACGCCATTCATTGGGAATGATCTTACATGTATCGAGGAATGTGTTATTTAATTGTACTTCTTGATAAACATTTGCCACTGCCACTTGTATGAATGATCGACTACTTCAGACGGATTCAAGAATGCTTAAATTCGTTGATGACTTGTTGCAAGGTGCAATTAATGTGGTACTTGAGTCCGTTTTGTTGATTTTAGGTATAACTTATGGACAGGGTGTAAAACAAATGTAGTCCGTTGGTTAGAATACTGCATGGGTTTGTTTTTGTTGTTAGTATGTAGTTGACCCTCTTTCCTCTTGCCCTTGCATGCCAACTCTTGATCCCCAGATATCCCTCTTTCTTCGCCCGCCATGTCTCCCTTAGCCCAAATGTTGATATTGGAGCGTGGATTGTTTGTTCCCTGGCGTGGATTGTTTGTTCCCTGGCCGGTTCGCTGTTCGCGCCACGGAGTCGATGAATAGCTTGAATAAACATTGAAGGTAGAGACCTGACGCTTCCCCTATCTCTGCTGTGATTGGTCAAGTAGGTACAACCTATCACCCCTTCCCCACCCATACCCGTGAAATCCCCCATTAGACCTTCACCCACCCCACCCACCCACCCACCCTGCTGTAAGTAGCTCCTTTTTCACTCTCAAAACAATCTAGACATAGCGGTCAGAGCTGCGACATATCAAATGGGAAATTGGCCTTGTTTCAATTGCTTTGGATGAGCTACTTGATGGCGAACCAGTATGACTCGGCGTGTATTTATTAATTTATTATTTTATTATGAATGAATTAGAGGTTCACACAAATGATCTCTTTTTAAATCTCTCCAGCAGGGTGTATACATACGCAAGTAATAGAACCGCAAAGCTTCCATTGAAGACCTTAAATGAAACGGCTGCCTGATCACGAGAAAGTTGATTTCTCTTAAACAGACGATGTCCGGTTATGGGGCTGTGACTGTGATTTTGAAAGGGCTACTAAGGACGTCTTTCCATATCAAGCTTCTCAGTTTGGAGGGGGGAGGGAGGGTTGTTTGGCATGTGTAAGAGTTTCAGGGATTCAGCATGTATAATGTCACTGTCTGTTCTTTATGTGTGTGTATCGAGATGTGCCCACCACAAAAGCGTGCATGTGCGTGGCTGTAAGTCTGTCTTATTAAATTAACTATAATGGTTCTTCCAAATATGTATTCAAATGCTACTACCGAGGTGGTTTGCTTTAAATGCTGACGTTCGCTGTACCGTAATCTCCTACTTAAGCTGACGTGCTAACTTTCGGAGATTAGGCCTATGTTGTGTTATATATTGTGATTGAAATCTATCAATATTTTTATGCAGTCATTATAAATAGGAGTTCAATCAACTAACGTATTCATGAGGCCAACTCTGTGTTAGTTCCGATGACTTCAATTATTGATTGGCCCTTACAGAGATACAGTATTAGAGGGAGAGATGTGATTGGCTGGGTGGATAGGGGCTGTGTATTGAAATGTCGAGTCCATATCCGACTCACAACGAGGCTGATGACGTAAGGCTTCATATAGTTGCTTATTTGTTGGCTTGGATTTGTTTCAAATATTGTTGAATACATATATGATAGTGATTTCTCGGTATTTAATTTTGTGTTCGGAAATAAAATGTTAAATTTTTATGAATGGTTTATGTTGTCATTCGTGTGCGGCTGGTTGCTGTACCAGCTCTGTGATGAGAAACACATTCTTACAAATGTTTAACAGCTGTGTTCTATAACACGATTGTTGGATGAAAACACAACAGTAACCATGGTAATGAATCGATTACCTGCCCAAGCGGTCATGCATTTATTGCTCCAGTAAGTGTTGTTGTACAGCCACTGGTAAGGTAAGTACATGCCCGGCAGCTCGGCTTCTACTAAAACATGTCTGAGAAACACAACACTATAGATAAATGGAGACTTATTGACTCATTTCAAAGATCATTGTAAATGGTCGTACAGCATGGCAGATGAATAATGAACGTTCTCACTATCTTCGATAATTTGTAAAACTTTCGGGCAGCCTCCTTGTTGGTGTTCGTCAGTACCAACATTGTCATATTAGTCAACATTCTATTATCTAATCTCCACGCGTATCCGTTGTCACTGCTGTCAAATCCTGTTTGGTAAGCAGTTTCGCTCCGTTTATTCCATAGACATGGGTTTATGTTTGCTCTTTTTATCAGTTTATTAAAGACAGCAACCTGCAACCCAGGTTTTATATTTGTTATGATGTGGTGGGTTGCATTCTACACAGAACACCATGGGCGCTGTCGAATAAATGCAAAGCTATATAGGACCGTTCTTACCTGGGTAGGTGTTGCCTTAAAGACAAGACCGAACAAGTAACTCCCTCTACCGGCATCACGGCTCCCTTTATCAGAGCCAAAAAAAACGTCAAACAACAATCCGTTCAGGTTCATAGCATCACAAATCTTTAAAGAAAACTGATGGGATTGAATGCCCGCTAGTTTTGGAATTGCTATGACTGAGGAAAGATGAACCCAATAAGGAATTAACGGGGATCCAAAACACAACTGATCATTCCGGGTGAATATCAGTTAGTTGCGAAAGAACACATGGTGACACCAGAGACCATATCGTGACACCAAAGAACATATCGTGACACCAAAAGAACATATAAGAACATATCGTGACACCAAAGAACATAGAGGGCAGGTTTTTTGCTCAAGGCGTGTGGCAACCTTTATGAGACAAGAAAAAGGCCACCTATCACCGCCACAATAATTGGTAATTATTCTTACCCTTTGAAAGTGGAAGGTGCATGAAACCCGCATGTCTGGGTAAGTATAGGGTTTAACGGGACACCAACACTAGTGCGTTATGTGGCGCCTACTAAGGTGGGGTGGGGGTGGGGATACGAAACATACATCAAGAACTAAAATTAAACCAATTAGTATTAATTGAGTCTATTTATAAGAAAGTTATAAAACAGTATCATTCACAATTTGAGATATAGTCCGATTTGAGATATAGTCCGATTTGTCTGATGAAACCATGAATCTTAGATGGATTCACACTCTCAAACAATTCTGAAAGATTTTGAACCCGGAAAAAGCGATTTCTGATAAGAATCAGATCGAAACATTCAATAAGTATATGCTTGACATTGCATCCTCTTTGGCATGGAATGCCTTCAGGGATGGGTTCATAGAAAAGCATGAGTTGCACAGGTGTAACCTATACGAGCACAGGCAAGAATAACATAATCTCTTCGGCTGCCTCGGCAGCCGTGTGGCTACTCTCCAAGTAGGGGCTGAATTTCATGAAGTTTGTTGGGGATAGATCCATCCCAGTGTTCCTGCCATTTCTGCCTTAAACTTTCTTATGTTTAAAGTCTGTAAAGGGGTCTTTAACCTCAGTTACTTTCTGGTTGAGCACACTTCTCTGGCAGCTCTCATTGCCTGGGATCTCTCATGCCTGGGATCTCTCTCAATGCCTGGGATCTCCCATTGCCTGGGATCTCTCATTGGCTAGGATCCCATTTTGGCTCCGAACCCTAACAAACAAAATACCTTTGCCACGATCAACTAATTGTGAATAAAAATTCACAACATTTGAAATAAAAACATTACGTTAATTGCTTCCTATGATTGCCTCCAGGGCAGACAGGGAGTCATAAAATATCACAAAACTTGACTTGATTGCGCATTAAGGCTCAGTGCAATAGAACGAGCTTGTGGCTAAGCATTAACAATTGAAAATGTAGGTGGAAACTTCATGTTGGAAACAGTTCCGCCCATTAGAGCCGCAGCTCCAATTCTAGCGTCCTCTTTCGAACCGTCTGTGTAAATGGCAGCACGGTCCACAATACCTGTCGTTAACCTCTCGAAATTTGTTGAGATAAAAAGATAGTTCTGTATTGCCCTCCATCGCCCAACCTTCATATGAAATCCGGCCATGACTCGCGTGACAGACCAATAGACAATACTCAGTTTGCGTTACAGCGAAACAGACATTTCCACATGATTCCATCTTGGATCACTTCTTGAAAATGCTTGTTAACCGGCGGCAAAACTGTGATGACAACTATTGTCTATAATCATTATTTCAATGGCGTTTTTACCTGGAATTATATGCATAAAATCTTAAAGAAGAAATGACCGTTTGGGAAATCGGAGCGCCCATTCTTGGATATTGTGTTCTCGAAATGCTCACCGGCCTATCCCTGGTGACCAGATTATCGGTCTAGCTACAGGTATGCATCAAAATGTTTTAATTTCATCGTAGATCATAACGTCACGAATCCGTCGCTAAACAGATAAAAAACAACTCTCATAATAAGTGATCGTGACATTCTAAGCGCAAATGCTGCACCTCTGTCTGCAGAAAGGTTAAGAGCACCAATGTTCTTATGCACCTCCGGTTAGTAGGGAAGATTAACGAAAACAAATAGGTGGGCAAGCAGGTTTGTAGGTCTGCTGTAGCTCTTGCGAACCAAGTACGAGAGATGCGGCTGCTCTTGCCATCAACAAGTCAATTACACCTGACGTTGGTCTGTTGGGTTAGTCTGCAGTCATGTGCGTTTGTAACCATATCTATTGATTGTCGAATTAGGCGTGAATATATCGAGCGCATTATTTCTTCGCAACTTTTTCAGCTAATGCTCTCAGAATCCAAATCGCAATCATGCCTCGAAAAATCTCACTTCACCTTCACATTTATTTCTACATGGTCGGATATTGACCAGATTTGCACTGCGAAGCCCCCACTTCAAATAACCATACGCAGATGCAGAGGAACCGGTTTTGTGGGAACCCTGGCTAAGCAAGCGACACTTAATCATATGCTAAATCGTAAGCACACACGATTCGCGCACACGGAGCCGCCACCAAACGCGACTTAGGGACGCTATCGTGGCAATGACAGGTCTCACATAACCTAGCCTCCTGGATCCTTCCATTTGTTAACCCTACATGCCTCTGGACCAGAATAAAGTGCTTACCACTTTAGCTTTTAGATATGCTAGTCACTTCAATGCGTTCGAAAGTAAAAAGGACCAGTGCCTCCCGTTGCAAGAGAGCAACGTTGACCATCTGTTAAACGCCAAGTGAATTTCTTGGATCTGACCTGATTAACTATCATCGCTCTCAGTCGTATGAAGCGACCGATACAACAAACGACAGCTTATTCTCAACAGCAGAGGGTTCTATACACAATTGGTGAATAGCAAAAGTGCGGGCTAATATTCGGATAATAAGTGAGAAAAGCCGAGACACACATATCTGACAATTTAGTCTATTAGTTGCCATGACGACCTCAGTGGCAATAGATTCCACCGTCAAGGACAACTTTACATCAATGCGAACCAAGGGGAGCCATCAGTATTCGATTTATAAAGTGCAAACACAGCAATTATCAACAACAGCAGCTGCCAATCAAGATAGCAAGCGTCTCTCTGTTGTTCTTGACAGGTGCTCTGTAGGTGAGAAAGCATCGAGCCAGATGGGATTTGAGCGGCTGCTGAAGCAAGAACTTCCCCAGCATGCCTGTCGGTTTGTTGTGTATGATATGCGGGGTGTAACCGACGAAGGCGTCACAGTCAGCAAACTTCTATTGCTATTATGGTAAGCCTGCGTATTCAGATTGAGCTTATTGATCTGAATTTGATAGGAAAACGCAGATATGTATTATATTGGGTTAAATCATCGAAAGAGCTCAACCTTGGTTTGCATTTGATGTATCTTTAACGATATGATTAGTGAATTGCACGGAGTCATGGTTTTATTGCACAACTAAAGAATGTTTGTTACTGATGGGCATCCAAACTAAGCGATCAGGATTAATGTGTGGTGTGTTTATTGTACAGGCGACCCACTGGGTGCCATCAAACAGAACAGGAAGAATTATTCCAAAGCAGGTCAAGTTTACGACGGCATCTTCGAGGAATAACCAAGGAATATGTCATTTATCACCCAGATGACGTAACATATAATGATATACGCAATGATCTAGGTTTGAAAAACCATTAATGAATTAACCATAATAAGGATAAAGCATTGTGTCCTTTATTTGTATTCCAACATCATCATTAATGCCCCATATATATATATATATATATATATATATATATATATATATATATATATATATATATATATATATATATATATATATATATATATATATATATATATATATATATATATATATATATATATATATATATATATATATATATATCGTGAAGAAGCGTTTCAGTTCCTCTTTGATGATACATGATGCTCAAACACCGCACCAATGATCTGGTGTGCATAGTCTGAAGCAAATCAATGTTATTCGTATTTTGTGATAGCCATAAGTTGTATTGTATGCCCATATTGAATTTAATTGCGTAATTATGTGTATGCATGTGAAACTTCTTTAGTTCTCAGTAATAAATGTCAAAATAACATTCGTGTTTCATTTTAGATTAATGAATGTATACACCAAAAGAAATTGGTATTTTGACAGGCTTGACAACTAGGTCTCCCTCTCTGACCTTGGGGTAGGACACTCCCCATCGGGACTGACCTTGATGAACGATAGCTTGAGCTCTGTTGGAGTTTTCATTTAAGTGTATAACTGCTAGGAGCAATCTGATTATATATAGCAGTTTGCCAAATATAAAGAAAATACAACTTGAACACATAATTCTACAACGAAAATTACATTTGTCACTTCACAAATATGCAAAACCCCAATTCAAAAATACTAAATGGAATTTCAAAGTATGTCATTTGATTAGTATTACCTGGCCCCCATGGTAGCTAAGGGATAGTGGACACCCTATGACGCGCAGAACATGACCACCTTGTGATTCTAGACTTGATGTCTGCTCTGATGGGGAAAGCCTGCCAATTGCCCTTCATGAGATACTTGCTGGAAACTATTTATTCCAACTCTTTGTGTGGCGTAAAATCTATTTATAGTTGACACAAATATCAGTAGCGATTACATTTCTTTGGTAAAGTGGTACCACAGGGGCATGGATTTCACCATTTTGACTCCTTTAATTACACTACCCCTGACCAAGACAATGAAACCATTTCAAGATAATATTTCTATAAAAACTGTTATATGATTCAAAACTAATACCGACCCTTTAGTATCCTATTCCTGACCTCTGGGAGTGCATGCTCACATTCTGTGTGCAGCTCTCCGTGCCCCACGTACTCATTGACAACATGCCTAGTGACAGAGAGCCAATGGGTTCTGACCAGATCCTCATTTCCATCGCTTGAGGCAGCACACCCAGTAAACTTGATTGGAAATGCTTCTGGGCCCCTGTCGTATCGTGATCTGTGGTGTGGAGATGCACACGATACGCACTTGATATAATGAAGTAAGACTCGAACTCCAGGTGTAGGGTTTATAAGAACTTTCGAATTTTAGATGGAACTTCGCCTAAATGTTGGAGCGAGATGTGTTGAGATCAGAGGCTAGACGAGAACTGATTTTGAAATGTAAAGTGCTTCCCTCAACGACTAAGGCACGCCATCCCAGTTCTCATGGGACGTTCAGTAGCCAGGTCTGTGAGGGTTGGGGCCTTCGGCGTTATCTGGGCAGGATGGCCATGTGGCTCTCGAAAATTGGGTATGTATGAGGAGAGTGGGGAAGTGGCAGGTGACATGTTGGTCACTCGTGGATCTGGGAAGCTGGGGGTGTATAACTAATATCAGCCGTAGGGGCTTACTCCGTCAACTGATGACTGAGAGGGTACGTTATGATGAAGGGTAGGTTTGTTGTGAATTAGGCACTCAATACCACTCACTCAGTATGTTACATTTTTTTTCCCATTTTCTTCTTGATTATTTAGAAGTCAGTGTATGCTTGTCTTCAATGCCAACATATGAACTTGGTATGTGAATATGTACATTAAAGTTATATTGTCCATACAATATCTGTCTGGCATAAATATGGCAGATTTGATTGTAGGCAAGTTGTTAGGGATAAGCTTGTTAAGCAGAAGTCGCGCCTAATATTTCAAGAGATAGTGCTTTAAGTGATGGTGTGGCAGTTGGCTGGCGCGACGCTGTCACGTCACAATGTAAATGATTAGCGCGTCAACCGGACGCGGGGTGTCACTGCCAACAGCATTTTGGTGCTAACTTGGAGACAAAAGAGCTATATATTCAGATCGGTCGCTGAATGGGAGCTGCAGGTGAGTGTCGCTGTGTTATTATCTAGCGGACAGTAGGTGGTTTAATGGTGCTTTGAAATGCATGATATGATCAGTTTTTAGCTTTGTCGGTACCACCAAGTCTGGTATGGAAGGGTTTCCAGGTTGTGGACTTCTTTGAAGGTATGCCCCTTCAGCTCAAGATATAACGTATAATGATCCCGGAGGGGGGGGGGGGGGGGGGGGTGGTTCTCACTATGTGGAGGTTAGTGGGGATGTGCCGGTTTTATGGCATTTTGGTATACAAATGAGTCGTTATTTCTTGAAGACAGGTATAGCTATGGGTCGGTTTTTTTGCAATGACCTGGTATACCAATAGGTACGTGTTTTTGACAGCGAGGTATAGCAATGGGTATTTGGTTTGTGATGGGTATCCAAATGGATCTGTATTCTTTAATTAAAATATGATGCTCAATATTGGGTGTTTGCTCAAGTCCCCTAGGTCAATGGTGGCCAGCCCCATCAGTCAGCGTGGTTGCGTTGTTTCAAAGACAGGTTTTATGGCATGATAAGCAAACAGAAAGGTCAGGTACGTACTTTCTCCTTCCACTGTTTCCTGCATTATCGTCTATCTCATGGGCCAGACGTCCTGGGGCGCTCGTTGATAGCCTGCGGGCTCGAGTCACAAATCTGTTTATTTAATGGCCGCTATTTAATTTACCGCCTTGCCGTTACGAACAATAGCATCGTTTGGACTGACCACGGAGTCAGCAATGTTTTTTTTGGTTTTGTTTTCAGTTGCGAAGCTTAATAAACTTACTTTTTCATTATGAATCGTTAGTTGGGTATATGGATGGGTCCCTTGTAGCTCCTCGAGGTTGTCTAGATATGATTTGGGATCATTAAAGTTTGGTATATGTATTGGTGACCCTTTTAAAAAGTTTGTATATGAATGGGTCTTTTTTCTGAGTTTTGGTATGTAAATGGTTCCCTTTTCCCATTTTGGCTTGGTATAGATATGGTCCGGTTTTTGTATACTTGGCGGCACACCCCTACCCTTTTCCAAGGAGAGAACCACTCCCCCCCCCCCCCCCCCCCACCCGGGATAATGATGAGCCCAAAATTTACATGGGCTGGATTTCTCAAACATTCGGTATTTGAAATACCGATTCAATGGTTTCTATCCCCCACTAGTAATCAGTTGAACCACAATGGGGAAATATTTGAGGTTTAAGAGTGGTAATATTCAACAATAATAATGTTAAAAACTAAATTGCTAATAGTTCTATGATAGTGATAATACAAATCTAAATAGCTTAATTTACTATATTGTTTATAATGGGGGGGGGGGGGGGGTGGGGTCATATGGGACAGCGATCTCCTTGCGCATCTGCTTCTGCGCAGGCTAGGGTTCGCCTCTGCATTACATAGATCGCTTTGAGTTAAATTCGGGCCATTACGCGAGTAAATATTGATACGAATTATCAACTCTTAAATGTTACAAAAATATTTTCTGCTGTGTTCGATTAAAAGAATAATTTACATTTTGTTGTGGAACACTTTTCTGTAGGTCCAAAATGAGGCATTTATCGGAAAAAATAGTTCCGCGGACGTTTAATGGCCGTCAAGCGTTTCTAAAAATGGCTGCAGTCAGATGTGAAAACGAATTTGTTATCAAAAAACGACTGAAAAAAGCTATAGAGAGTTTCAAGCCGGGATTGGAAATGACAGACAAGCAGCGATAGTGTTTGGAGAAGTTGTTCGTGGGAAAAGACGCTGTTGCCAATCTACCAGGAGGGTATGGGAAAAGCCTGATTTACCATTTGCTCCCAGATTTGCTGACCCCCCCCCCCCCCACCCCAACACCACCCCCCACCCCCCCCCCCCCCACCCCCGATGTGAGTTCACAGGTTTTATGGAAAAAAAATAAAAGACAAACAACCAAGAAAACTTAGACAGCTAATGTTAAAATAAGATATGCCAAAATTTAATACTTGTGACTGCAGAGCCTTGGTTATATAAGCTAAATAACTGCAGCGTAAAGAACGCTCATAATCAAAGACATCAAAATGCTGCCTTTGTTGGCAGCAAACATAGCTTTCATTCGAGCTTCCCCGATAAGCTCCATTCATGTCGACCATTCATGTTTGTTTTTGTTAGACGCGCGCTGCTTGTTATCGTCCGGTCATTGGTCAAACCCGGGTCATATCGCGTGCGCTCCGTTAACTATTGTAGAGATGTAATGTTAGCATAGCATAAAAAAAAATGTCTGCCATGGAGAGCGGTGGGACAGAGGGGCAGTTGATAATCCGCCTTCACACAGGAACATGTTCACTCCTCTTACTGAATACTGAACGGCATTCTTTCGGACCCTTTCTGTGTACCTTCATAATATTCAACGAATAAAGCATTTGGACTCCTTTCAGCTTCTGCTGTGTTGTCTTGTTGATTCATCACTAAGCAACTTCATATACAATCTACAAGCACCACAACAAATATTGTTTACATGGAGTGTTATGTTAGTTTAAGTTCCACAATGAAACTAAACTTTGGCAACATGCCATAAATCAAGCAAGTGTTGGACTGTAGGCTGCCTTCCCTTACCTTTTCACCCCCACATACCTGTCACTGGGGATCCACTCTATGATCAAGCCATTCTCAGATTGGGCTTTCAGGGCAAGCTTCAGGGCAGCTAACTCCATAGCATTAAAATTTTCAACTTGGTCTCTCTGAAAAAAAGATGTCATTGAGGTCTGTACAGATTGGACTGTAAGTTACAAACACAATTTCCAAAAATTTCGGGGAATTTTTTTTCACAACAAAATTTTCATAATTTTTTATGAAATGCGCCTTGCAGGGCTTGAACACCCCGGGGGGGGGGCACTTATGTGTATAGAGGTCGTATATATGTGCCGCACGACGGGGTATGTTTTTTCGGCCTCACGACTTGTACGATGGGTTTTTGGGCCTCATATTTGTACGACGGGGTATGTTTTTCAGCTTCAATCTATACGACGGGTTACGCATTTGCATAATACGTTGTACGACGGGTTATGCTTTTGGCCATTTTGACCTTGTACGACGGGTACGGGTTTTCGAGGTCCCGCGGCACACCCCTATCCAGAATAGGGCCAAGTGCCCCCGACCCCCCCCCCCCCCCCCCCCCGGTTGAACACACAACACGGAATTGGTTATACATACTTTAGAAACTCGACGCCTCAAAATTTGACTTGAGAGAGGTATGCCATTTCCAATTCCCCAGACAAACTGAAAAATGGTAGAAGGCTTTATGATGCTGGGACCATAATCACATTATTTATCATTATTAAATGTGTCGCATTATGACATATTTAACCTAATGATTTAACGGACTTGGCATAACGTTCCACAATGCAAGGTCACCCAAATTGTCACCAGACGGCGTTTTCTTCAATAGCTTCGACCTTACGCATATTCTGATTGGTTGGAGGAAGGCTTTCAACCAATTACAATTGTTGTTACAAAACGCATCCACAGCACCTCCATCACCGTACTGCCAAGTAAAGCAGGTTATAAGAAGTGAAAACCCGGTTCCCGTTTCAAATTTCTTCTTAAATTGCGATTATACGAAGAAAAATGTTTTCCGCTGGGAGCATCCAGCCTCAGGTTTGTTTGGCAGATCCGAACTCTTGTTATATAGTACTGCGTCGTGTATTTGTTTGTGAGTTTTTCTCTTCGATTGTTAATGTTATCTGCTGGCACAGACTCCGTGCGAGTTTGATGTTATCGTGAAATGACCCGATTCTATTACGTAGCCCGTATTGCTTACTCACGTTATTTATAATCGTGTGATGATAAAAAGGGGTTCCTTAATAAATTACGGACGAAAGAATTGTTGCATAATTTCGGCCAGAACTTGCTAGATTGAGGATTTGCATCATCCAATGTTTAGATGTGTCATCGAACGTTTGACTTCGATAACCTAACTCTAACCCCATCACGCGAACCTTCATCCCAACATTAATTACGTATGTATCACTCTCAATCACCAACTCAGCAAATTCTGGTGGTTTTGGGGCATGCAGTGTGTAATATGACTCCCAAGTTCCCAAGGTGACATCAGCATCAAACTGAAAGTGACTTCCACTATTGTCTGCAGCCACTCCCTCAGTTAAGCAGCCCAAGCCGGTGTAGGTAAAGAGGGGTGGGGGGGTTATTCAACTAGGGAATGACACATGTCCGAGCCAGTGAATAAATCTCGTGTTATAGGCTCAAAACGTGCTCCTGCTTATGTTGATCTTTCATAACTGGCAGCTTGATATCGTCTTTGGAGAAACCGTGCTTTGATGACCACCAGCTTGGAAAATATAATTATTGTTCTTTTCACTACTGTAACATTATGTACGACTTACAAACAATTCTACTGAAAAGTTTTCATTCAGTCCTGCTTACAGTCAATTCATTCAATAAAGAGGGCAACAATATTTCAGAGCTTTCGAGTTCATATTTAGATGTATTGTAGCCTTTGATACAATGGGACTCGCCTGAATGTGTTTGATCTTAACTGTCATGCTGGTATCTTAGGCATATGTGTGGAAGTGCTGCGACACCTGATGGTGAGTCGAAAGCCCATCGTGTTATTGAAAGTGTCGTCAGATTTATATAGTTTGGACTGCACATGCACACAGCTATTGGACTTGTGGGAAAGATAAACGTGGAACAATGTACTTATTGCCCATGACCGCATTTATTAAAGTCAGTTGAATATGTCACTCGTGGGTACAGATGCTAATTGTTCATTACCATAAAAACATGATGAAACCAAATAATTCGTCAGGATTTACAATGCAAAGTATCTAATTTGACTTGTGTATTTTTGCATTGCTTTGGATTCAGTCATCATAGGATGTCTATATAAACGTCCTGTAGGTTGAGGGCAGATTGTGTTGCCTGGTATCAGTGATTTTGGACCAGTTAGTTTTCGCCCACAGTGATATTGGCAAACTGCTTTAAACAATCTTGAAACTTGAGTGTTCTGACAATCTTGGAATTCAAGGGCATTCTTGACAATCTTGGAATGTGAAGGTGTTTCTGACAATCTTTGAACTTGAGGGTGTTTCTGACTATCTTGGAATTTGAAGATGTTTCTAACAATCTTGGAATTTTGAGGGTGTTTCTGACAATCTTGGAATTTGAGTGTGTTTCTGACATTCTTGAAATTTTGAGGGTGTTTCTGACTATCTTGGAATTTGAAGTTGTTTCTAACAATCTTGGAATTTTGAGGGTGTTTCTGACCATCTTGGAATTTGAGGGTGTTTCTGACAATTTTGGAATTTGAGGGTTTTTCTTACAATCTTGGTACTTGAGGGTGTTTCTGACAATCTCGGAATTTGAGGGTGTTTCTGACAATCTTGGAATTTGAGGGTGTTTCTGACAATCTATTTTGAGTGAAATAATCAATACTCACGTTTAATGGTGGAGAGTTGTTGGCTGATTATCCGTGTATAATACAGTATCTGTCAGATGTCACATTTCTGGTGGATGGTTTCAGACGTTGCTGCAGCAGCTGTCACCTTTGATCAACGCTGTTAGGAATGCCAGTCAGAATATTGCCATCAACAACAGACAGTCCCGGGCAAGTCGCACAACAGCATCACCAGCTGAAGAGAGCCTACAGGATGTCTATCGGGTAGGTGCTCACATTCACCTCCATTGCCCCTGTATCTTAATCTAGGAAAGCCTTTCTATCAATTAATTTGTGTCGGTTCCAGTCTTTGGATCTTGGCCCTGCTAGAGAGTGCTGTTGTTGTGTGGGTTTTGAAAGCTGAAGTAACATTCACTCTTCACTATGTCAACACTAACCTGTCATGTAGAAAGTCATAATGGATGTGACATGTTGCCTATGAGATAACTCACTGCCATCAGATCTGTGTCATTTAGGTTACCAAAACCCTACACGAGTTGGGCGTAAAGAACCCCGCTTCAGAAGACATGCTGGCTCATTTGGGGCGGGCATTAGACCTCCCTAAAGTACCTCCTGGACCTCATGTATCCACTGCCAGCTTCTTCGAGAACAAAAATGGTTGGTGTCCGTTGTCGTGTCTAGGTAGGCCTGTCATATCCAACTGTTGTATGCTAACAAGATAATTTTTTGACTGTATGTGATTGACTTGTGAAGGCTTCCCTAAATCCTTGCTGAATGGAGCAAGCTACAGCGAGTCAGCCTCTGTACCTCTCCTCAGTCTCTCATCACTAGCTGCAGGCCTTACCCCACACACCTGTAAGTGCCAATTTCTCGATTGATGTAGCAGTTTGTGCGAATCTCTCGCTCCACACAACAGTATGAGTTAGGTGAAACTTGTACTAGAGTCTGGCAGTGGCCATCACCTACATATTAGTTTGTTGTGTTGGTGCAGTCCAACAGCGGACCGTACGGGGCTTCAAGACGAAGAGAGCAGAGTTACCCGCCTCCGGATTCACTCCCAAGAGAGTCATCGATGATCTGCCAACACTCAAGTTCCGCAGAGAAATGGTAGGTTGTAAATAGATGACCAAATAACGCTCAAAAGTGGGCCGTGCTAGACAACCCACCACCTCTCATCTGATGTGTTGTAAAACGGAGGTGTAGTTGAATAACCCTGACTGGGTGTATGTTCGTGGCTGTGTCGACAGAAGTGGCCCTCGACCAAAGTGAAGCAGTCTGAGAAACTACGGCAGATGATGGAGGAGACGAGCCAGTCGCCCGAGTTGAAAGACAAACTCCACATCGCCTTCGCTGAGGGCTACCTCGCTAACGACACAAAGGAATCTGACCAGGTACGGAGGCGGGAGCATCGTTACACCTTAGAGAATATGTTTTTGAATCTTGATTTTAGAGAGGGAGTTGTTGAGTGTTGATGTGGGATGTTGATGACAACAATCTCCTCAACTACCCCATCACCACATTGTCAGTGGCTAGTGATTGTGAGGATTCTAGAATCGGTAACAAGTTTGATGTCCTACAGGGCATCCTGAGTGACTGTCGTGTCATTCACTAGAGCTGTAACGATGGCTGCTGGTCTTTTCTTGTCCGGGTTGTCTCTTTTTGAACTATTATTGGGGCCTGTATCTGATGTGCTATACCACACAGGCATGTGCACCAATCACTGATGCATTATTACAAACAACCTCAGCTATCTATGTCTCTGTATTGATGCTGTATCAGATTGATGCTGTCTCTCTATTGATGCTGTCCTATTGATGCCGTCTGTATTGATGCTGTCTTTATCTAGGGTCGATGGGCCAAGAACATCCTACGCCTGATTCAGTTCAGTCTGCTGGCCGTCATGTTGGTTCTCCTCTTCAACTCAGCTACAGCCCTCTTCAGCAGTGAGAAACCTCATTCACTCGCCCCATCACCCATCCTAACTGCCTCATTGCTTGCTTCATCCTTAGTACCTCATTCACTGCCTCATCCTGAGTACCTCATTCACTCTCCCCATCACCCATCCTAACTGCCTCATTGCTTGCTTCATCCTGAGTTCCTCATTCACTCTCCCCATCCTGAGTACCTCATTCACTCTCCCCATCCTGAGTACCTCATTCAATCTCCCCATCCTGAGTACTTCATTCACTCTCCCCATCCTGAGTACCTCATTCACTCTCCCCATCCTGAGTACCTCATTCAGTCTCCCCATCCTGAATACCTCATTCACTCTCCCCATCCTGAGTTCCTCATTCACTCTCCCCATCCTGAGTACCTCATTCAGTCTCCCCATCCTGAGTACCTCATTCACTCTCCCCATCCTGAGTACCTCATTCACTCTTCCCATCCTGACTGCCTCATTCGTTGCCACCTCATTCCTCCCCATCCTGAGTACCTCATTCCCTCATCCTGAGTCACATCATTCACTCATTCAGTCTCCCTCACTCTCCCCATCCTGAGTACCCTCATTCACTACCCATCCATCATTCACTCTACCCCTGAGTACCTCATTCACTCTCTCCCCATCCTGAGTACCTCATTCACTCTCCCCATCCTGAGTACCTCATTCACTCTCCCCATCCTTAGCACCTCATTCAGTCTCCCCATCCTGAGTACCTCATTCACTCTCCCCATCCTGAGTACCTCATTCACTCTCCCATCCTGAGTACCTCATTCACTCTCCCCATCCTGAGTTCCTCATTCACTCTCACCCCATCCTGAGTACCTCATTCACTCTCCCCATCCTGATTCACTCTCCCCATCCTGAGTACCTCATTCACTCTCCCCATCCTGAGTACCTCATTCACTCTCCCCATCCTGAGTACCTCATTCACTCTCCCCATCCTGAGTACCTCATTCACTCTCCCATCCTGAGTACCTCATTCAGTCTCCCCATCCTGAGTACCCTCATTCACTCTCATTCACCCCATCCTGAGTCCTCATTCATTCCCCATCCTGAGTACCTCATTCTCCCCATCCTGAGTACCTCATTCAGTCTCCCCATCCTGAGTACCTCATTCACTCTCCCCATCCTGAGTACCTCATTCACTCTTCCCATCCTGACTGCCTCATTCGTTGCCTCGTCCTGAGTACCTCATTCACTACCTCATCCTGAGTTCCTCATTCACTCACCCCATCCTGAGTACCTCATTCACTCACCCCATCCTGAGAACCTCATTCACTGCCTCATCCGGAGTTCCTCATTCACTCACCCCATCCTGAGTATCTCATTCACTCTCCCCATCCTGAGTACCTCATTCAGTCTCTCCATCCTGATTACCTCATTCACTCACCCCATCCTGAGTACCTCATTCAGTCTCTCCATCCTGATTACCTCATTCAGTCTCCCCATCCTGAGTACCTCATTCACTCTCCCCATCCTGAGTACCTCATTCACTCTTCCCATCCTGACTGCCTCATTCGTTGCCTCGTCCTGAGTACCTCATTCACTACCTCATCCTGAGTTCCTCAGTCACTCACCCCATCCTGAGTACCTCATTCACTCACCCCATCCTGAGAACCTCATTCACTGCCTCATCCGGAGTTCCTCATTCACTCACCCCATCCTGAGTACCTCATTCACTCTTCCCATCCTGAGTTCCTCATTCACTCTCCCCATCCTGAGTACCTCATACACTCTCCCCATCCTGAGTACCTCATTCACTCACCCCATACTGAGTACCTCATTCACTCTCCCCATCCTGAGTGCCTCATTCAGTCTCCCCATCCTGAGTACCTCATTCACTCTCCCCATCCTGAGTACCTCATTCAGTCTCCCCATCCTGAGTACCTCATTCACTCTTCCCATCCTGAGATCCTCATTCACTCTCCCCATCCTGAGTACCTCATACACTCTCCCCATCCTGATATCCTCATTCACTCTCCCCATCCCGAGTGTCTCATTGACCACCTTATTCACTCATGCCACCCTGAGTGTCTCATTGATCTGCCTTATGAACGTACCTCCAGTGCCCATGTGGATGGGTCAATAGTGCTGTGTTTTAGTGTAAAACTTAAATCACATGAACCAGCAAACGTCTCTCTCGTGATGTTGAGATGATGAAAGGGAAATCATTTCTCCGTGTCTGTTGCAGACATGAAGTTGGACGTGTTGAAGGGGGAGCGTTACGAGGTGAACCCGGAGGAGATCTCTGTCACTTTTGCTGATGTCAAAGGTGTTGACGAAGCCAAGGCTGAGCTAGAAGACGTGGTCGAGTTCCTCCGAGACCCAGAGAAGTTCCAGGCCCTGGGTGCCAGACTGCCCAAAGGTGGGTCAACCAGGGTCAATCTGGCTCTCAACTAACATGAAACTAGTTATTACTGGGAAAAGGACACAATATGGTTGCAGTCGAGGAGCTGTTGTACTCTGCTTTTGTTTTTTGTAATGTGAGGAATGTTGAATGAGAACTAGAGCTGAGTGTTGCTATCATTTGTGTGGTAACAGGTGTGTTGCTGGTGGGGCCACCAGGCGTGGGCAAGACTCTACTGGCTAGAGCTGTAGCCGGTTAGTAATCTATTGACCAAACTAACATTCAGGGTCTGATGGATTACCACTCATTTAGCCTGGAATAGTGTGCCTCATGACAGAAGCACACTGAATGATGTGCCTCATGACAGAAGCACACTGTATGATGTGCCTCATGACAGAAGCACACTGTATGATGTGCCTCATGACAGAAGCACACTGTATAATGTGCCTTGCGTCCAGGTGAGGCTGGCGTTCCTTTCTTCCATGCGTCCGGCTCAGAGTTTGATGAGATTTTCGTTGGAACGGGAGCTAAGCGTGTGAGGCAGCTGTTTGGTGAGTTGATCTTTTTGTCCAGTGTAATGGATATACATTACAGAAGCCTTTAGGAGAGAAGGTATTGGCAATTCTCTATAGCACGGCTTGACAGATTAGTGAGTACCAACCCGTCACCAGATACTGGCCGTGTGCATGTGTGACTGGCCTCGGTCAAACGTTTGTCAAATAAAGCTGCTGGGCTTGTGTGTGTTCACAATGTTGCTTTGTTGGGCTTTTCGTTCGATTAAAGACAAATCCCAAGTGGACCCCATTGGTGAAGCTGTGGTGCGGCCATTATGTAATGAATGACGCGACTTGTTGGTAGCTGGCCTGTGTAATGTTGGCAACACTTCTCCATCACTCATCATGACTTACATCATGTGATGAGGACGTAGACGACTGAGTTACGTGTTGCAGATGCTGCTAAGATGCGAGCCCCTTGTCTCATCTTCATCGACGAGATGGACACCGTTGGCCACACACGTACCAGCTCCATCACGCACCCCTACGCCAACCAAACGATCAACCAACTCCTCTCAGAGATGGACGGGTATGTTCTTGAGACTACACACTCTCTGCTCTAACCTGACGCCCCAGACACTATTCAAGTCATTGTATCACTGTAGTTTGTATTCCCCAATGAGAGTTTGTCATGCGTCCTGTGTTCAGCTTCACCCAGACGGAGGGAGTGATTGTCCTTGGAGCAACCAACAGGAAAGACAACCTCGACTC